>JASANN010000300.1:177798-272829 GCA_031762395.1 Calameuta pygmaea | reverse complement strand
GTACTAACCAACCCGAGAGCATAGTTTCTGACCAGGGTGGCGACCCGAAGGGAGCCGGAAACGAGAACGTTATCTTTTTCGGTAGCCGGAGTCGCCTTGTGAACGTCATTCGAAAAATCACGTCACAATATATACTATATATAATATATGTCACCGAAACTGACGGCGACTGTCATTGGGTTGGTTCGGCTACGAGAAACTGTTTCCCGATAAAGGGATAATTTTTTTTGCAGTACATAACATCCATTTCCAAGATTCTATCTTGTTTGCATTGTAACTGATAATCGGGTATCTAATTCTTAATTTAGGCTTTCGAATACTAATTCGAGCTCGTAACGCGATGTGCTAGACACTGTTATCTCATGGTAACGACAGTTAAACAATACTATAACTATATGGGTTTTGAGGCTTTCGTAGCCATTGTTCGTCGAAGGTTGTTCCTTATATGGGATCTTGTACCATTCGTGTGTAACACAATTGGCCAGTCAGGTGTTACATTAATTTTGCTTAGCCAATCGAATCGGTGTATCGGTCTGCCTTCCAAGCCCTGATGAAGCGAACTGGAATGTTGGGAAGTGTCGGTAAGGTAGAACTTCCAGATGCGGCTTCAACTGAGAAACCAATAGTAACGATACTAGGCATTATCAGTCTTGATATTGTCAACCAGAAGCACCAATTAATTTCAATTATATACGTACCGCTGTCTCTACTTCGTGGTATTTCAAGGAGTTCGAATATTTCATTAAAATTTTATACTAACTACTTCCTCCCTAATGTCTGAGCGCTGACAATAGTAATTTTTCTTATTAGTAAATTGAACATTGTCTAATTATGATTGTCCTAAACAAGAAAGAAACTAATAATAAGCAGTTCGTTAGTTCAATAATGAAGGTGATGATACCTAGTTTCAAATGTGTATTCCCTTCGCTATTGAATTAACGAAATGCTTATTAGTAGTTTCTTTCTTGTTGGGACAATGATAAAATTAGGTAGTGTCGAATTTACTAATAAGAAAAATGATGTTAATAATTGTTAAATTGAATTTTTTTTTAAATCCATTTTTTATAAATGATCAAGTCATAATTCAAATATACGTGGGCAGGGTGAATTAATGAAGCATATATGCAGCACTCGTGGTTTTTATAACAGGTCGAGGTAAAACAGGGTGCAAAGTAAAAGGCTACATAAAGGGGTGGCTATTTTATAGTGTGGGGGTTTTTAAGAGCGTGAAACTCCACTATATGTATAATGGATATTGCAATGTGCCGGTGGCGCCCTCTTGCACTTTCAAGGGCTGCCACCACATTAGGGGGTTCAAATACTCTCAAGAGACTCGGAAAAGCCTGACTCTCTCTCGCCACCCTTCTCTGTGCTATGATTCCTACATTTTCTCTGTACTCTCTCTCTCTCTTTCTCTCGCTTTCTCTCTCTTTCGCCTTGACTCGCTCATTTAATGTTTCTCTGTTCCATATCACCCCCACCCCGTACGGTCTTTAATTAGTGACACCGACGCGTGTGGATCAACTATTACTCTCAGGCAATTTGAAGGGAAATTAATGGCGTCGTGGCATTGTAATATAAAGGGAGACTACCCCTTAATTTCTCAAGCTCATTGTCACAAGGAATCGTACCAATTTCAGAAAAAAAATTAATTTCCAAGAGAAACATTCGATTTTTTTAAATAAACGGGTAATCAATAAATTTTACTTTTTCCGGCCGTCGCATTACTCGGGGGATGATAATCGATCGACCTTTGCCCTAATTCGAAGCAACCTATATTGTTTATCGTCAGACGGTACAGTTAACGATATCAGTTGTAATAGTTCTCGGACAATGCTTTTCTTAAGAGTAGCAACCCTCTAGAGACACGATTCACTTAACGTTAACAGTCATTGAGAATCATCCGCCCGTCAATCTTCGTGCAGTTAATTTTTACGTGAATTCAAGAAACTCAAAATTTTTTTTGTTTTTGTTTTTCTTGATATTATACCCCATAAAGTTTCACGAAGCCCTCTGTATTTCTATATTGATTTAATAATATAAGAGGTCGAAGTACTAGAAACTATATTTACCCTTACTCGGTTGTGACCAGGATAGGTAAAGAAAAAGCATGGAGTAAAATTAAAAAAAAATATATATATATATTACACTTGTCGATAAGCGTGTTCCCATAATCATCTGTAAAAATCAAACGATAGAAATTTTTTTTCTCAGGGTCCACTTTCTCAGCCTATTTCTATCAGTATCCCCGTCACATAGAATTTCTCTCCGCCCCCTGTATCACGGCGTGCGTCCGCACCCCCTATCTCTCTCGGTCTCACCCTCTAGTAAATGTCGTATAAATGGTCCTCCAGGGTCTGGACCGACACCGACTAATACCCTGGGTGTATATATATTGAACGATATCAATATAGGAAACCGGACTATGGGACTCTGGGAATACGGAGGGTTGGTCTATGGAGTAGTCGCCAGCCTTAGCTCGCTAATATCGAAAGACGAGTGACTTATGGCGGCCACTGTGCATAGCATCCTTGCATAGCATCCCTTGACCAGTATAGTCTCTCTCCGTATATGTATGTGGCGTGTAAAGAGGAATATATGGAAGCCACCCCAGAAGCCAGAATTTCTGGACATACTACACGACCATATTCTAACTGGTTAGGTCATAGGTTGGTCGGAGTAGTCACCCCCTGAACATATGTGTATAGAAGCAGATGATGGGCCAGGGGGTCGTAGGGTCACCGAACGACGCTGGCGCTGCGTGTGATTCGAATGCGAACGTCCGAAACACAATGGAAATGTAATTTCCTCATTCGTCCCCGTACACCCCTAGCATAGACTATATTGAATTCTTTCGTCCGGTCTTTCTGCGTCTGGTCCTGCATCAAAAGGGAACGAAGGCTGATCTGTTTACAAACGACGCCCACCTGGGGGATCCTTTACGGGGACAAAGTATCTTCGAGATGCGATCCTAACTGAACACCCGTTAAATGGAAGGATTAAAATATATTTTTTTCAGGCAGAATACTTTTTATCATTTATTCTCATTCCTACTGGACTCACTTGAAATTCAGCGGGACTCTAAGGTTGCTGGAGAAATTAAACCGGAAATGGAGGAGCCGGAAATTGTTTTTATGGTATTTACACAGGTCTCTGGACGGTGAGTAATAATGATAATATCCAAAGGTCCCCCATTGGATACGATTTCTCCGTACTTACTCACTCGCTTGCTTTAGCGACTGCGTAAGGGTGAGCAAAGTGACCCCGTCACTCTTTGGCCCCGACTGGATCCCCGTGACGATGTCTGATGGAAATCTCAATGATTTCTGATCCCTGCCTCTTTTAACTACTGTACTTCCGATTATCCGATTCTCTGTCTCTTATAATATTTTTTCAACTTGGCATTCCTGTTTGTTAATGTAGGAGACGCAATTTATCCTTTGGTGAAATTCTGTCTCATTACCTTTGTGAGGTATGCGCACCAACTGTTATTATGGTAATGCCTATAGTGGCGCATATGTAAACTCCAACTGGGATGATGGGGTCCAGGTAAATTCACAGACTCGATATCAGAGAACCGTGGTACTGTTAATGAGTATTCCTGGATTCATGAATTGAGAGGATACTGCTGGACCCACTGGTGGATGCTGGGTCGAGCTCCTCTGGATTATACCAAATATCTTTTATTAACTATGACTTCTATACTGGCTTCCTGCTTGGGATTGCATATTTATTGGACATAATATTGCAGATATGGAGAAACCTAGGAAATATCTCGGAATTAATGTTCGTGATATCCTATCCGCTGGAATGGAAGAAAACATTCTTTAGGAGGCTGTTAACGTCTTTTCGAGCGATCGCTCTGCGAAATTGCTAGATGAACATTCGCCAATTGGATTGGTCCTGTTTGTAGATTGGATGCAAATTTAGTTTATACTCTATGAATAATCTTAGATTTCTTTTTTTTTTTTATTATTATGGCTTTTATCTATGAGATTGTATACAGCCATAACACTGGAGAAAGGAAATGGTTTTCGTGCATGTCAAATATTTTTTTCTGGTCTATTCTCAGTGTGAATATTACCAGAAGCTTTTTTCTACAAATTTTTTCCCAAAATCACATAAGACACTTCGAATAGAATTTTTTTCTTCTAAAATTCTTACGTTCGATAAAGCTATAGATGTACGATATAAGCATATAATAAATCGACTAGGACCAACGTTACCGTCCCTGATGTTCAGGTCCGTTTCACGTGCGTGCCGACAATCAAGTTTACGTCAGCGTGCTGCCCATTAAAGGTCCTAACCCACGATAGGGACGTTTCGTATACCAAGGAAACAGCACCCCAGGGGGTTGAAGGAGTCTGCACCTTTATACCCGCATAATCCTTTACAAGCTCTAGGGACAGTGGCTCCATCTATACAGTATTCATTAATGTGATATTTTTTTCACAAGAATTTACGAATTGTGCCCCAAAGAAGCACGATCTCTTACGGGTTCCACAATGAGGTGGCACAACGCATGGGTCCTAGGGTATCCGATTTTCGCCTTCTAACTCCCCCCGATCGGTATTCTACGATCGAGCCCCCGATCATCGCTGAAACGATTTCCGACCCCCGCCAGTAAAATAACTCTCCCCGATCAGTCTGTCACGATCAAGACGCAACCGATCTATGCGATCGAGCTTATACGACCAAGACCATCGCTCTAGATCGGACTAGCACAATCGAGACCGGTTGGGTTACGATGCGTTGATCCTGCACCTAGTTAAAATAGGTTCGCCGCATGTATTACCAGATAAATAACGTTTGATACCCACTCGTAGCTATATGCACTTATTTATATGATTGTCCACCTCCGTTTATAATTCCGCAAGCAAATGGCGCACACCAAACACAATACAATATCTCATGCCGTATATCAGATCAATTTTGTTGATTTAGGCTCGTATTGATAATCTATACTGAACTTGCTCGTCCTATTCTATTCCAAAGTGGATCCCCACCTCTTCCTCTCGCAGCGCTACGATTCGAGCTTCCCTCGCGTCGTGGGTGAAAACAATGATGAACAAAAATCTTGAAAAAATTCAACTTAATCCCTAAATAACGTTTCATGTAAATATAACAAAGATACTTAATAAAATTTATCGAATTGTATTAAATTGATTAAATTTAAAAAAATTTTTTACTCCTCCCCTCATCCTATCTACCACCAACTTCTTCATCCATAATCAGTACGCGCGAGTCCCTGGACACAATATGCATCCAGAAATCACTCACGCCCGGTTTCGTGCAGATATCGAGGTGCAGGGGTTGGTCGATGGCAACGAGGAGCAAAGGGGTGGATATTTGCAGCTCGAGGGCTTCCCTGATGCACGCGTGTATCATGTAGAGACGGATGCTCCATTATGTCCACATACTCGACATGCCAGCCGGCTTCAATTGAATCGTTCGCCAGATTACCCAATGACGCATAATGCCCGGTTGTGCAGCAGGTAACCCTGGACCGACTGGGCTTCGCGGGACCCATTGTGGCCCCGGCAATTCCAGACACGTAAAAGCAATTCCCGAAATCTCCTCATTGTTATGCAATCACGGCCTGACGCAAACCATGGGATCATAATTTCGATGCTCGCCAGAGATGCCCCAGGCCTTACTCTTGTTTCTCCACATAACTTCCGGTTGGCATCTCAGTTTTATTTTCTCTTAGCTCTCCAGTAACTTCAACACTCCCTCCCTTATCGGTGCATATCCCAATCCCTACAATCAGTGTAAAATAATGTTACATAAATTTAAAGAATTCTTCGAATCCTTTCTAGCTCATATCTTTGAGGGGGACCAATTTCTATAGGTTACGAGTTGTATATTTAAGGTTACATATATGAGTATTTCCGCGATTCAAGTTTTACTTCGAACCCAGTATATATAAGTCTGTATGCACTTCCTACATCGATCAACATAGCAGGAACGTCAGAATGGCAGAAACTGTATTCGGCACGCAAACTGGCCGCAGGCGTCGGATCCTCAGATTACCAAAGTGTGCGTCATGTCGATAGTCGCGTATTGCTCGCGTTACACACACGACTTGTTATAAAGGTTCCACCTAACTTCCTAGGAAGCGGCTGCCAGCTTCACACTCGCTGAGCCACATTGTTTTGCCATGGCAAACTTGCCAGCTATTTAACGCCATGCCTTAAACTCCATGACACTCGTGCAAGAACCCAAACCCTAACCAGGCTTCTCTTCTGGACTCCTTTCGCGTCCCTAACTCGTCTATCACCTCCAGCCCCTCCCCGCTCTCGCTACAAACTCGCTCATCCTTTTCTTAGTCTACATACCCTTACTCCATTTCCTCCGAAGCAGCCTCCCTCCGCTCGAATTCCCTTCGGGTCGTGGCGAAACTTCATCCTAACTTCACCTGCACATTGTTCCTGAGCCTGAAAGGAAGCGTCTATGCCAATGGGTTTCATTTTGTTCCCCTTCTGCTGGCTAGAACTTAAAAGCTAAGCGCTCTTACGAATCGGATTGAAATTACAAGGGGTGGATCAGCGTGTGAACTTCGGATTAGGTATTCACTGTATAATTTATGAGCTTCTGAAAGTTTTAATAGCGTTCAAGGGCGCGTGGAGGGTCTGTGGTCAATTTTGGGCAATTCCGATTGTCAGTTTAATATTTTGGATTTTTATGGTTTTAACCGCGAGGAGAGCATCAGGCTGATTTTTTTATTCCTTTGGGAAATAGCGGTGGGGTCCAGGGTGCGAAGTGTAACCGTGCAAAAGCATAAGGTTCAAAGTGACCTATTTTTTTTATGGTAACCCAACTGAAAGATTATCTGGGTTTAATGAGTATTGATGTCGAGATGAATTTAGTCATTTTATTATTGTGACTGAACGACAAAAATAGATACTCGTGACGTCAATCTATTACACGACGAAACTTTGTTCACAGTTTGGGACATTCTGAATTGTAGGGCTTGGTGGATACGTTTGGAAACAAAGAAATTACAGAGAACCCAACGTTATCTTCCATCGGGACGTACATATCCGTTGCGTTAGTGGGGCGTTCTATAAATAATTAATCATTCGTTAAATATAGGGTGGCAATCGCACGATACCGATAAGGGAGGAGGGTAAAGTTGATTCTTTGTAAGGGACACGCCATATTTCCTATTCTAATTATCACACTAGACACACTGGCAAATGAAAATTAGGACCAATTATGAATTGTATATTATTCCCGGTGACTCCTTGTTCTCATATGTCAGAATAATCCCATTATCACTTTTATATTGTCCACCCTATATGATTATCGAACATTAAATAATAATGGTATCGAACAAAATAATTTGTATATACAATTTTTTGTTCAACAATCCTTTCCCTATCTTGTTCGTTACTCCACCCAAATCTCGAGTTAACATTAGTTTTTTTTTCTGTTTCAGGTAAATTCGCAATCCTCCATGGAAACATGGCGTACATTCCCGTATGATCGATTACTGCCAAAGTACTGTTGGGATTTGCTTGACATATATATACAGATATCAGTGAGTACCAGGAATATCGGTATCAAACCCTAAATTTAATGGGGCATAAAATTCTCTTTTACCATATAAAATTTCAAGATCAGTACGCGACAGAAAGAACAAAGAGAGATGAGTCTCAGAAAAAAATTACGAAGATTAATCAGCCAGTTTTACAAAAAAAAAAAAAAATCTAAACGAACGTTGTGAGCCCAAATGCAGGATTCAATGATTCGACTACCGGAAAGGATTTCTGGAGTCAGGTACTTTGGGATTCGTTGCCCGAGTAAAAAGTTAGAACTTAACTCTCGATAACAAGTATAAGATTTATTAGAAAAAAAATAAGTTACGTTAGGATACACTATTAAAAACAAAACCTTTAACGTGGTGAGTACAAAGGTCATGAAATCTGAGGTTAGTACTTCGACTGAGTTACCAGAATAATACTTCACTCTTAGTTCTCTTACTTCGTCTGACGTGCCGAAAGGCCGTCTGCTTTATATATCTCAATATTGAAATTTTTAGGAGACACAACGATCTGAAATTTATTTGTGTCTCCTTGTTTCCATAATTTTTTAAGCGAGCCAAATGTGCCGCGTCGCAGCTTAATCATTCCGTCACCTCTGATATAGACACGTTACCAAACCATTATTGCCATTCACAACACGAATCTCAATAATTCTATACAAAACCATAAACCACTCTGAATAAATACCTTGTCAAACAGGTTAGGTGAATTATGGAATGCAGAACAAAACTATCTCTTATCGCGTCTGGACCATAAACATACCCTACGCTTTTCGCCATAAAATCATCCAAAAAATACAATAAGACCTGTAATCCGATAAACATCGCCTGACCATAATAATTTTGATTTTGAATGCATTTTCGAAATTTAAATATCACCCAATACTTTACACCGTCTTATATTTAATACCCATAATCCCTGTTACTTGCCCTATACATTTACGAAACTCAAATATCATCTGCAACCACTAATCCAGCATAATGTTGTTTCTACCTAATGGCAATGTATTTAGGTCGATATTCAAACATAAGACAAAGATCATAATATATAGGTTTTAATATATACACACACGCCATAATAGCCATACTGAGTTGAGGTTATTGAAGCAAACTGCGAATTATATTGGCACGTAAGGTAAATGCAACAACCATATATGTAATGCGGTTAGGACTTGGTGCTCGTATTAGAACAGTATTTCAGTTGTTTAAAGGTAAGATAGGTTGCTGGGTTCTTGGGTTGTTGGGTTGTATATGCGTGACTGTTTCTACCTATCCATAGGATTGGTTCAAATGTAGTTACATACTGCAAGGGATATCATACACAACTACCCCTAGAGTCAGCTTTGCGGTATGCATTACAGATGTAATTAAGATAACTGAGGTGAGGGCAGCTATGCACAATGCTTGATATATGCATGAATATATGTATATGTGTGTGTGTGTGTGGTAGATATATAAACAGTGCCTTGAGCATTTCCCGATTGCAGCTCGTTATCCATGAAGATCTAAGATACGTCATAGTGAAAATTTTCCAAAAAATAACAGATAATATTAGAGCACCCAATTTTTGGGTTACAATACTTTGGGTTCAGGTTATCAATTACTTTTAGGTTATAGTACATCAGCGCGACGATTATATCTAGAATTGGTATCTTTGATGGAGCATCGCAATTCTGTAACGTGTCTATTTATGACGACCTAAATGGAACAATAAAAAAAAGATGTTGAAAGCAGGTGACTCTAGGAAATTATAAAAAAATTACAGTTCTCATTATCTAGGTGTTATTTTGAACTCAGGAATATTAGGTTATCTTTGGATATTCGATATTGAGTATTTATGATATCGAGATTGGGTTTTAAGGAATATTAGGGTCACGTGTCATATATCTATTTTGAGATCGATATCTCGAAATGTTTTTTTTTTTAGATTTTCTTTTCCAACCCCTTTTCAACACTTTGGCGATCTTTGATCTCCCTTCTTCTCTTACTCTCCGCAAGCTCTACCTCTTTCGAGGACACGCCCCTCGTTGCTTGGCGAGATATCGTGTCATGTTATCTGGGTTAGTTTCATATGCCAAGCATCAGGGAAGGCTGGGGTTTGCCAAGAGGCAAAGTGAACCCACGATGATGGTATCGCTTCCATTACTTTTATTAGTATCGTATTTTCCACCACCTGCGGACACCTATAGATATAACGCAGTAACTTCAGCATGGGATAAAATGTATAGATAACTGAGTCTCAATCAAACTTGGCTACGTACGAGTTAACGATAAATCGCTACGAGAGCTTTATTTATTTGTTTATTTATTTTTAATATCGCAACACCTTGCACGCACCTTGATTATCAATTTGAATATCTATCGTCAATTGGGGGAAACTTTGCTTTCGTACGTCTGTGCGACATGATTTATTTTATTTATGTAATAAATTTGTATTTAACAACAGGGCGAAATTTTATTTCATACAAACTTGTGCTTTTCTTTTAATTAAGTTACCTGCTATCTTTTGCGCTACGTCGCTTTCATGGGGACGCTGACCTTTTGAATTAACATTAGGACCGGAAATTAGAGGTTCGTTGTAAGCACGCGATTAATATACTTTTTTTTAACGTAATTGAAATTGGGCAATTAGTAGGTACCTACACAGGTATAGTTTTTGTTTGTTTACGGCGGGTTTTCAAGAGACGTTTAATTTTACAAAATTTTGGATATTATCGTTGGGAGCCGTGTTGCTCGGAATTGAATAATATTTTATTCTGTTAATCAATAACATGGTTTGATGATTTTTTATCTTTTTGTTTTATTAAAATGTTCTTTTTCTCGTAGCTGGATGTGTATTCTGATGCATAGTAAATATGCACGCTCTATTTATTCTGATATATATATATATAATCTCTGGATACTGGAAAGCACCTTTTGAGATACTGCACAATAAAGTGCACGTGCGAGAAGAGCTATGTATCCAATGGATGCTGCGATGAGAAAAAAGCTTCCTAGGAAATAGAAATCTAGCCTTGGGAAATTGAGAGGTCCACCACTCGTAGAGGCTGGACGTGCGCAGATTGGATTTGTAAACAGTGCAATACTCTTTCCTCTAATATAAATTGCGCATTAAAAACCCTATCTCAAAATAATTCTCCGAGTAGGAACCGTACAGAGTGTTCATCTAGAATTCAGGGTCTCTGAATTTTCATAAAAGAATACACTGTTAATTTAATACGGATTACTCTAGGAAATTAAAGCGCAACGAAAGCAAATGTAGAAAATTGAAAAGGTTCTATAAAAAGCATAGAAAGAAAAAAAGCTCTGAGAGCTGCCTTAAACAACTTGTCTATCAAAGCCGTGCTAATTATGTACCAGCAAAAGAAAGCATAAAGAGAAGGAAAGAGAAATTTGAAAAAGAATTAAACCTCTATCTCTCCGGGCCGCAAGGTCAAAGCTTTCCAAGATTTATTGCACGAAACAAGCTTTCTCACAAAATGGCCCTAACAAACAAATAAATTCACCATCAGGAGCCATTATCGATGGGTATCAACCCAGTAGATATTAAAAAAAAAAGTAGAACAAATTAAAAGCGTGCTTAAACGAAAGCTCAAAAAATATTTTTAATCGCAATTTCAAAGTTCGTAATAAAGAAAAATTGTGGTCCCTGTTCTGAAATATCTACCAACCCTACTGCTCCCAGCATACATATCCCGTGACACAGTGGAAAAAGTCCCTAGACTGTCAGACAGTCCTACTAACTGACGTACTGCCAGCGAAACAACTACAGTTCCTACAATAAACGATACGCGGACATCCCTCGTATGCTCACATACTGTACACAAATGCACCCAGAAACACACGACACATGGCGCTTACGTATAGTTTCATCCTCCGTTTCCGTTTCCGGGGTCAGGTTCGCCGCATAGTTGGTACACATCCACGCACGCATACTTTTCATCCAGCCAACCGCATGCCAAACGGTCCTCGCGTCCTGGCGAATTAAAACAGCGCAACCAAATCGTAGCACTGTGCATTCCGTACAATCGCGCATGCGCACAACGGTCTTACAAAAAAAAGAAATGATACCGGTAAGAAGTCACGTACCAGGAACAATTACAGGGGTGCATAGAGAATTACACGCAAGGTTATTTTCCGCAGACCATTCAACCGCTGAATCTTTCCCAGAAAATCTTTCGGACTGAAAATTATTATGGACTTTTGCTTTCATCGTGCATTCGTAGTAGTTTTCAACGCGACGAAAACCGTAATGCTAATCGTATCTGATTAGCGTACTTCCGTGAAAAGTATTTTCAAAACGGTACGGCACTTATCGTGCGCACACAAAGTAAATGCAATACTGTCCGCCGGTCACGTACGTACTAATTTTAGATAGTGATCAGTGTGTACAGTTATAGAATTTTTTTTAGTACGCCAATAATTCCCGAGCTTAATTTGCGTAGCAGCATACTTTTTTTTTTTTTTTACATACTAGTTCAGTAGTAATCAGCTGCACAGAAGCAGGCTTGTAAATAGTACTTCATTACGAGTACAGGTGATTACATTGCCAGGAAGAGGGTTGTGTACGTTATATCAATAACTGTAAGGGATGCCGAGGGGTTGAAGGGGGTGAATAAGAAAACACGCTGCGTCGGTATAGACCATGTAAACTGGTTTGGGTGTATGGGAAAGGGGGTTGGTACGTACGTGATACCAATACATGTTTATTTCAATACGTCGGTTTCGACTATGGGTGGAACGGCGCGGCCATTATTTTCACATTTAAGTGTATTATATCGGATTCGATAGCATCGCGTAACACCGACCGATAAAGTGGAAAACATACACTGACTCCACGACTATGAATTCATAATAGGTACAATTATTTACGCATTAAGTATTTCGCCGATGCACGAGCGCAACGGGAAGTCACTGCGAGGGTTGAAAATGTACGCCAGGGATCTACATGATTCTTGAGTAAGAGCCCCATGTTATCCCTTGGTGCATGCCTCGATTACCATAATCTGGGAAAGATCGTATCATTGAATTTTTGCCACGCGGTATATTACTATCCAGCTGGAAATCCGTTTCACGCGCACTTATTGATTATAAAAAAAAATTGTAAAATTATTTAAAAAAAAAAAACATTTTTTTTTCCTTAGTAAATTTTGGAAATTTTTTTTATTCGGTCCTTTTTCCAGTATGACCGATAAAATCTCTATTGTATTATCGGATAGTCGTAACGGGCCGGTTGGTAGCACTGAGCAAACCAAAAAATTGCTCCCTTGCGAGCGTGGATGGTAAATTAAAGCTTTTTCGATCTGTCTACAATGTCTAGTTAGCAGCCCAGCAGTTTCGGCAGTCACTGTTTTACGACTGTACGTATCTACCTATTTGTATTTACACGGTCCTTTCCCTTTGTATCTGGGTACTCACGAAATAGATACGCCGCCATTAACACATCGACAAGCCAGCCTCTGGCGAACGAATGTAACGCGAGAGGTAGCCAGCTAGGTAGGTAGGTAGGTAGGTAGGTACCTACCTAGGTAGATACGTAGGTAGGTAGGTAGGTAGGTATCGCGGCGTACCGAATAGCCACCATAAAAATCCACATCGTTCCACCCGATAAATTGGTTCATGCATCAAACTAAATTAACGTCGGGGCTTGCGCGGACAATTAACGATTTTCTATAGTTTATAGACGCCAAGGGGTTTTCGTTTAGTGGCCATAAATTTACCAATATATTTTACTTCCGAGCGTGTGCTGATGGTTAAACTGTAGTACGGCGCATTGCCGTGTGCTTTTGGACGGAGCTTGCACTTCCGGGTCAGGAGGTCATGTTTGACGGTATTAATAGGAGATACGTTTAACTTTTATTACCCATAAATAATAATCGGCATTATAATTTGCAGGGTTAATTTATTAGATTTACGTCACTTAAGTTTTCCACCCCTTGCTACCGGGTGGTATCACCGTAATAAATTTCTCGTTATAACCCATTATAACCCATGCGACGACAGGGTTCGCGCTGTTGGACTCTACTGCGAAATGTGTTATACGTGTTTAAATGTGAAACTGTGACGTAATATAGTACAGGGCTGGGTCAGGTTAGGTTAGCCGTGTTAAGTTGGGTAAATAGGTTGTCAGGTGGAACAGGTACTTGGGACTTTTTAGTTTTCGAAAATATCTACGCGAGATGCGTCATTTCACGGATTTGAAACGGTATCGCTTTATTTCTTGGTTTTTCGCTTTTTCCTTCGCGAACGACTGACACGTTGCACTACCCCTGGATTTTTACGAGGACGTGGATATTTTAATAATTTTGAAATGTCAACCTGCTTCTGTCTGCTTTTTGCGGCGTCGCTCGCAACGGCCGTTACGTTGCTTTAAACGTTTCATCAAATTCTCGTTATATCACGTGACTCACGAATTCGCCCTAATGACGACAGACCTTGTCAAACGGACGAAATTTTAATAACATTTTTCAAATTTTCATTTTATGCATTTCGTTGTCTTTTTTATTTCTGACAATTCCAAATTTTCGTTACTGCTGTGTACTCGGGTAAAACACTCTTCAAGGTCTGCCGATAGAAAGTAAAGGGACAAAAAATGTATTACGTTTTTTTTTTTTTTACAAAAGCATACTTTCAAAAACATACGCAAACGCTTCGTAAGTGACATTTAGGTACGTCGTATGCAAGTACGGAATAGACAGAAAAATAAATGGTATAAACGTAGCACAAACGATACAGGATTAAAAGAGGGTGCAAATAGTGAAAAAAAATCCTATAGACAAAGAGAAGGATAAAGGAAACCAGACTGTAACTTATATTTATAAAGGTACAGGGGCTATGCATTGGAATATTACTGAATATATTATAAAAAAAAAAGCGTATTGAACCAGAAATGTCATTTTATTCTTTTTCTCTTTTTTTTTAAATTCCCTCTCCTCTCATGCTTTCTTCTCACCCGATATTACTACAAAACCCAAACCCTCGCATATTTTTGCAGTATGTCGGTGCCTTTTAGCTTCGCGTGACAATGCGATACCGGTGAATCCGATACACTCCCGAACAATCTATTTCCCCAGCATTGTAATCCAAGCATCATTGTTCTTCGCAAATACGATTTTCACGTATGACACGCGCTACGTTAAAATTGCATTTACAATAATATTTCCGAGTGTTAAAAAGGACTACCCCTCTTTTTTCCCCAAATAATTTTTTTTCTAGATATTCTTTCATCGAAAATATCAGGGGTACTGATTAAATTAATTATTTTACTTTATCCTTGATCCCGATACGTTGTACAACCTTTACTGTGTTTTATAATTTATATATAATTATCAGTGCCGATTCGAACTGTAATCCGTGACCGTAGTATCAGGTTCCGGTCTCGTGTACCATTCACGTGCAATGAACGACCATAATTCTCGTGAACGTCATTCCCGACAGGTACTACATGTTTCATTGAATCGATCTTGAAGTGACGTCACACAGGTATTACCTTCGACGTTCCTTTGAATAATTAAAGCTTAGATCCGCGGAGCATCCCTCATTTCTTATGCATCGACGTAATGGGAGACGTCGTGACGCTTTTGACGGAATAAGTGTGTCCAGTTTGTGCTAGAATGTTGGATCACGAAACATGAATATATTCCATGTAAGACAAAGGAAAGAAGACGGTGCCATGTATGGGGTAAAAAAATTTTCAAACAAAAAAAAATTGGCGACAGGTCGATGGTCAATTATGTAAATTTTAAGTGACAAGGTGGATACCCATTAAAAATATGTTTTCGAAAGGCGACTGAACGAGGTAAAAATGAATTTTCTTTGGAGAAAAGCAAAACGACGCCCGGCGTCCCGACGACTTGCCCACGCGCTTTTTTCGCAACTCGCCGCGGGCACGTCGCGAAAAGTGTTTCCCGACTGTCAACCGATTAATCTTATTAATTTGTTCCAGGGCGGCCAACCCGCTGGCTCCCCGCTCCTTGTGATTTATGTTACGTTTAATTAAACGTTACATAAAGACACTTTTAACGCTAGCCCATAGACCGGCGATCTGTATTCAACGATTTATGCTAATGGGGTTGAAGGAGGCATTAGCCGTGACAGGGGCGGCCGGGGTGATGGCGGCGGTGATGCTCGTCGGCGCCAAAAGTGTTATCGTAAATTCTCTTGATATCATCATAATTTGTTGGCGCTGATATTTCATTTCGGATATTTCCTGTGTTGCACACTCCATCCGACGAGGCAAACGAAAATACCTGAAATTTAATGATGACTCATGAACCATCATGCAAATTGGATGTTTCGTACTGGGTTTGTAAATTGAACAAAATTATACTATTCGGCGAAAATTATATCGTAATTATATTTAATAATGAAATTTAAGATCGCCATATCTATGGTGGAACTCGAAATTATTGCGATTGTACACATCACTTGCCGATACAGTTGCATCCAAAATGGGTTAGCTGGACGTAACTCTTATTCCATTAACTCAAGCTAAATTTGACTATAACATATTTTTGGGACATGCAAAAATTCGTGGAATTAGCCTAGTCCGTATTGCGTTTATCTGTAATCATAATTCTTGGTTTTATTATATACCTGATGGGATCCGAACGATTCTTTCGATCTGCTAGGCTTGGCGATATTTTTGGTGTGTTTCGCCTTGTTTTTCATGGTTTATTCAGTTAGGCTTCATAGTATCGTATTCAAAATGTAGATAAAATTTACAATGTGATAGGAAAGGGGGATTGGTTAGGGGGAGGAGGGTATAAGGATATCCCTTGCGTGTTGGCTTTGCGATAAGGTCCCACGTTCAGCATAGTCAACTTGCACAGAGCGAATATAAAATCAATTTGGCAAAATTGCGTGGATGGTTCGTGGATCTTCAATTTGCAAAAAAAGGGGGGTCGCAAGATGAGGATCGATCGGTCCTCTTTTCGCTAACCCCATTTTACGGTAACGGGATTGCCCAAATATCAGAGCCATCCTTGTCAAAAGTTTTCTCGCGGCGTCAGGATGGCTTTCATCGTAGGGGTAGACCGACGTCCACCCCTGGTACCTACCCCTGCAACCTTGTCTCTAAAGCGCCGGGTTCTTTCTTATTTTATTTTCAACCCTCGCTAATGATCCACGCGGACCATGTCGGGTGCCGGATACACGGTCGCAGGGTGTCCGCCGCTTTGTTCCGGTTCCTGAAAATTAGGGCACAATTACGACGGCCATGGTTCAGATAACGGTGACATAGTGCAAACACGGCCATACTTCAACCCTCTGTCAGCTAAGCTTAGCAACATAATGCTTGTAATATCTCCCGAGAAAAGAAAAAAATAATAAAAGAATTACGTGTTCGTCAATGTGAAAACATCCCCTGCGCGCTACAATATTATGGTTAACTATAGAACTTAACCCCCCGCCCCGTGGTTCATGTTTGTAAAATCGCAACACGGTAGCCAACTCAATGAAATACTGAAGTGAAGTCGAGAAGCTTTTTCTCGCGATATTTTTTATCAGTACGTGACGCAAACTCCATCGTGCAAGCTTAGATCTTTTTTTTATGTGAAAAAAGGTCTTAGAGTTGCCATCCCACTTTCTCTTGCAAGGGATGATATTGAATAAGAGCAAAAGTGGAAACGGTTGAAGGAAAGCCAGAAGCTTACTTCGAAGGGTGGATCCGATGTACACTCGAGCAAGCTTTTGAGCGAGCGATGCGTGCTTTCGAGGTTGTTTGTTGCGTAGCGTGGTGCGTGTTGTCCCGATGCCACGCTCCGTTTGCCAAGGGGGTATCAGCCAATGGGGAGTGCGTGCCGATGCTAGGGGTTGAGCGATTTAAACGTTCAATATTTCCCAGAAATATTGTACGTGTTCATCCCTCTCATCATTGGGCGTTTGCCATCACCCCCAGCACGAACGATAATTGTGTCCTCCGGAGAAGCCACCCCGTATGGAATTCTACGAATTGCTTAAGGGTAGTATATTCTTACCCCTATGTATAACACGGATAAACAATATCAAGAGTCGTAAAAAGGAAGATCGAAATTAACGGAAGTCGATAGTTCAGAAAGCTTTTTAAAAATGTATGATCGTCGAAATAAATTTGAATTTATATATATTTTTTTAAATTTTATATTTTCAATTTTGTAAGAAAATCAATTTTTATATATATATATATATATAAAATCTTTTTATCGCGATTCTTATGATTTTACTGTTCAAAGTCAGTATCTACTGTTTCGCTAAAACAGCTTCTCACCAGGGAGCTAAGATAAATCGTCTATAGCGGATTCTGAAATCTTCCGATCTAGGGGTGGTTATCCTGAAATCTCAACCCTCACGGCGAGCTCGGATTCTCCGTCTGGGAAGTGTGCAAACACACCTGCTACCCTTACTACTTCGCCCTTCGATCCCCGCTGAGATTTAGGAGAGCCTTTAACGCGCTTCCATTTTTAGGGGATTGTTTTATCTGTACTACCATTTTGCAAGCCCCACATTGTTTTCTACTGATGTAAAATATCGTGCGTCCCAAAAAACTGTAATAGAATATAACCGAAAATACACAAACTTCAAAACTCTTCGAAAAATTATTTAAATCAGAGTCGCCGTTAGGGTAGTCGATGCCTATAAAAAAAAAAGGAACAAGAAC
This sequence comes from Calameuta pygmaea, assembly GCA_031762395.1. Classification (NCBI taxonomy): domain Eukaryota; kingdom Metazoa; phylum Arthropoda; class Insecta; order Hymenoptera; family Cephidae; genus Calameuta; species Calameuta pygmaea. Next base: position 254,647 of record JASANN010000300.1, on the reverse strand, counting down.
AAATTCACCCCAGCGACCTTCGCGAAAGGATGCCGGTAGCGTGCCACCCCCGTGCACTGATAAACTCAAAGCTACGTCCGGATCGTAAACTAGCCACATTTCGCCAAGGTACTACAGTAAATTAGCCGGTCGTTTCTTTTTAATTATAATTAATGCGTCATTACTCAGTTCTCTCAACATGCTCATCCTTTTTCTCTCTTTCCTTACTCCCTGATTCCACCCTTACCACGTGCTTCAAGCGAGTGAGAAACAATTGTCATTTATTTCTTGTGCCAATCCATTCACCGAAATCTAAGAGCCCTTTGGCACATATTTTCGAAAAATAAAAAGGCATAACAAAATACAATATTTTTTCTCCTCACCCTATTATACAGATTTTTAGATCAAATTTAAATTTTACACTTTACAAAAAAATCCCGCTTAATTAACGTCATCGATCCTTACATCACCGAGTACCTTCAAGTGCATGTAGTAACACACGTGTAAGGACGATCACCTCAAGTTACAAAATCCGTTGTCACATTATTTTCATAGGCATAATGGAAATTTAAATCCATTGAAGTGTCCCGTAGTGGCAGCGACAGGTATTGCCTACCCCTTCTAGCATGCGTGTCACGTATCACTTTCAAGCGTGGCCTGTGTAAACATACCTGTTTGCGATAATATTCCGTAATGCTAACGAGACCCGTTATCTCCTATCCGCGTTTACATCTCGTGTTAGGGAGCAAAAATAATTTTTCATACTTCTCACCCCTTTTCTTTTTGAAGCAAATTTAAAAAAAAAAAGGACAGTCCCAAGTCTTCTCGTAAAACCTCTTCGTACAAAGTTCAGTAACATAAGAGAACCGTACATCGTATACTACCATACACACCCCTGTTAACATACTCGAGATATAACATTGGGGTGGGTACATATACATATCGGGTAAATACTCCAGAATCATTTGTCGCATCCAAAGCGAAAACACCAAGGGGTTCTTTCCCATGTAATATATATATATACATATAGATGTAGCTATTTAGCAGGGTTGAAGTTTCAAGTCGTAATTTTAGTACCACCCTTCTTGTCCGTAGGGGGCACCGGTATAACGTATATACTATACGTAGAGTAAAATCCAAGGCACATAGATATACGTGTCTCGCAGCCTGAGCAGGTACTATATAGCGGGTGTCAAATAAATGTATAATATATACATATATTCGTGCAAGTGGATGGAGGACAGGGGTAAAAATATAAAGAGAGGGATGAAAAAGAAATGGAAGCGGTACTGGCACGTTGTAGGTCTAAAGATAGCAGGTGCATTAGTCTAGGCCGTATGTATGAGCCCCCAGGAGAAATCATGAGGTCTTACCCTGGCCCTACGCTTCGTGGCACTGCCGCTACCCGCGAGGGTAAGTGCCCCTAATAAATCCTAATACTAAATCACCCCCTATTACTCATATCTTCTACTGGTTTCGGTATAGGGGCTGGGTGCGTGGCGTCGCCATTCGCTTTGTACCTACTACCACTACCACCGCCCAGTACCACCCCACAAACCTACCCCTGCCACCTTTCGCAGGCGCCATTGCCCGTTCTTGTTTTTCGAATGCCTCTCGAGGTTATGTTTTATTAAATATTGATCGTCTTCCAGTGGGGCTCCGAGGATGAGATGGTATAAGAGGTAGAAGAAGCTAGAAGGCGGCCATTCTTCCTGTAGGAGAGACAAAAGGGCCCCCCCCCCCCCCCCTCTTAACCATCCCCTTTATATCGAGAGTCTCATCCGGTGCCCATAAAATGAACGGAATATCCTGGAGGAAGACATACTTCAGGGTTACTGATTATAAAAGAGTCTCGATTAATTGAAACCGGCGCCCGTCACTTCTCTAGCCGTTTAAGGGTTGATAATCGTATTGGGGTTGTAGAGGAGACTTAAATTTTAAATATTCCTTTTTCTTCTTCGATTCTTTGGGAAACGGGGGGTGTTACTGGTTATGAGATGTATATCGGTTAATTTTAAAAGGCATAATTTTTATGGTTATTTTAAGGGTTGATAATCGTAATGGGGTTGAGAAGAATGTGGGAAAAAAATTATTCTTTTATACGTATGTGACTTTAATTTTATACACGCATAATCGTTACACGCAACCGTCGTGTTACTCTTGGCGACATGTGCTGTACCCTACGATGTACCTAGGGGTAGTTTTACGTATACGTATACGAATACCCATTTCAATACTGTGACGAAACTTGTGCTTTTCACTGGCGCGACATGCTCGACGTGCTGGCGTGTTCTAGCTGCCGTTTTTACAGCGACTGCCAGACTCCGTGTCTGCCTACACCGGGATAATTATATATAATGCACGCCTTGCTTTCTGATATCCGCCATCAAAAAAGAGAAACAGTACCTGGTAGACGACGGCTTGAAAACGGGCCCACTCCTAGCCTTCCTTTCCATTAGATTATGAAAGGTTTAATCGCAAATAGGAATTTCATGGAAACTCGCCGAAGGGTATACGTTCCAGCTAGTTGTTGGATATGTCACATGACACTGATTATATTTGATCCCGTAGCGCGACACATTTATTATATTAATTGAGATGGCATATCAAACTAATTAATAAAAATCAAAACCCTTTTTTTTAATTATTTTTTACGAGAATCTTTAATTAAAGTGAGTGGTCCAATTTTCAAAATATCCTCTCGCGAGGGTAGTCATTAATAACTAGGCTGATTATAAGCGTTAGGGGTTTTTGAAGACTGTGAATGTATGCAATTTCTGTATATGCATATAGAAGCCAGCAGATAGCAACGTCCGACCGGTAACAGATCACATCCATTACTCGTTTCCATGTACCGACGGACGTCCCGACGCCTAATTCCAGGAAGCACAGCTCGTAGAGTCGTATTTTCTGTTCAATTATCGTGATTATAAGATAATTGAACGGAAACTTGGCTGGGGTGCGTAAAGGGTGTAGGGGGTGTCTCGAACCGACGTCCACAAAGTTAAAAATTCGGAATTTGCGAATTACCAGGTATATGAGTGGTCGGTACCTCGTGTATCGGGGTTAGCGTGATAGGGAACAATTGGAGTTGGTTCCTTGAGCAGCTTAGCCGGTTTCTCGAAACCAATTATTTGCTTTTGCCGAAATTAACTTTAAATTGCGAAGTCTAAGGGTGCACCAATCCATCTATGGAAAGCTTGGAGAAACAAGCTTAAGGGATGAAGGTAGTATTACCTACCTCTATTACGCTATTATTTACAACCGCGTTCGATTGCGGTTTATCGTTTATCGCGTCTCAAATTGCACGCCACTGCCAACCCCCGTCAGCCTTAGCTATCCCTAACGAAGGCAACCGCCTAAAATATGAAATTGGTGAATTTCCAGAAACTCGATTGGCAAATTCTGACGATTAGACTCGTTACTTATTTATCGACCCTTGAAAAAATTTCTTTCTACACCCTTATACTTGATTCCATGAATATATATTATCCCCTGAAAATTTTGCCTATAGAAAGTAATCGTAAGATCTTTTTTACAAGTAGTCTTAAAAATTTTGCTCCTCGTATTTTCATATCTTCCCTACCGCATTCATCACTTTCTTACCCCACGAATCAATTTATTCTTCGCAGACCAATTACAGGACTTTTCAATTCACAATATTCCAATCGTCTTTCCATTCCACTTCCACAGGTTGATGACACTCCAGTATCCGGCACAAGGTCCTTTCCAATGGTTTAAGTCTACTTGAGAGTGAGGCAGGATCAAAGGCGATAAACTTTTCGAAGGGGGTTGAGGATTGGGATGCGAATGGGGGCGGTGTCTGATAGCGGGGTAAACTCATTGAATGTTTTCATCGAACTCTAAACGAGTTTTCCATGGGCATTTCAAGTTTCTCAAAGTGCCAACTGCCGTTGGCCTTAAGCACGGGGGTGGCTACCCTCTGCGGCTTTGGTCGTATGTATAAAAATTTGGTCCAGTCGATGCTGTGATTTACTCTCGGCTTTAACCCCGCTTGCCACATAGACGTAAAATGTTAAAAAAAACATATGAGAGAAAAATCTAGCAATTATGGTGGCTGCTCTCGCAGATATCGGCCAGACAGAACCCGCAGGGTCGGTTATTTGCATACGGGGATGTGCGGCAAGCTTTAATGCCCATGCATCATGCATATTCAAATATGGCCCCCATGGTACAGTTGTACGTGGAAGCTAAATCCCAACACGTCTCGTCTTCTCTCTTATTGAAAATCAAAATTCACTCCAATTGCTTCGCGACGAATACCTGTCCTACGTTTAACGTACGGAAACCAGCACAGCCGAGAGCCAAGCCGAGAGAGAAATATTTTGAAAAATAATTACCTGCATTATATTTCAAAATTCTCATTGACCATTCGTTCTCAACAACTCCCTTAGGTTCGCCCTTAGGTTCCACGATACAATTTAACGACCTTCATTAGAACTTGATATTTTCTACCCCCAGAGGATCCAAATTAAAAAGATCTTATTAAACAGGAAACGTGAATGACTATAAGAATTTTTTGTCCAACTAAACGTTTTAATATTGAGTACACAGTGAAAAAAAATCAAGAATAAAGGTATTGTTGAGAACAGATAATAAATGTGAAGAAGGGATGACAATTTTTCAAGAGCGACGCTTAATCGTATCAGGGGTGCGTTCAAGGGAAGGCAACAACCTTTGAAAACTGATTCGCTGTAAAATGGAAAGCGAGGAGGTAATAAAAATTTCCAATTTTCTCTGGTTCGGCAATCATTTGGTTTTTCTCAGCTCGTGACGACGCCCCAATAGGGACGAACGGTCTGCACTTGAATAGAGGGGGTGTCGTCTATCGGCCAGAGGATGAGGAAGGGGGTGAAGTAAAAGCAGAGTCGGGTCCGTGAGCAGACAGTTTAGCCAACTTTCAGATTTACACCCTGCAGTTCGTTCACGGGCCGCCTGTTTCGAGGGACCTTGCGCTTCGTTTAGGTCTCCAGGGGTTGTACGAGGGGAGGTTGCTACCTTACTATACAATGAGCGCTTAGACGTCTACGTCCCACATGTAAACTCTCACTACTGCTTTCCCGGGTATTAAGCACACGGATAATGGCATCCACTCACCAACACTGATCCATGAACAGAATCCGCACACCTCCTGAAACCTAGGATTTGTGTGAGGGTTGTTATATGGGGGTTGCTTTGTGGAAGCTAACGTCAAACTCTGTCCTTCCCTTCTTCTAGTCAGCCATCTTTGTTCTACACTTCCCTCTTGTACCGTGTCCTAGAATCTTCCGTCTTACCTTCTCGAGCTATCCCGTCTTTGCTCATTATCGGAACTGAAGCTTTCAGATTCACCGCTTAAAGCACCAAGGTCGATATTCCTCGTACGCACCCCTGCGGAAGCTCTGTACCTCCTAGCCAATAGTCTGTGTAGATTAAGCAGGTCTCTACTTACCGATTCCTCTCTCAGACTAAATTTACGTTAGTCTGTGTCAAACGTTCGAGAATTAATCTTGACCGTTTCTAGACACTGAACTCGGTCGGTATAGTAGAGTGCTTCAAAAGAAAAATTATATTTGATCAAATAAAAGACATTTTAAAAAAAGTGCAAGGAATAAGTACTATGATTTAAATATATATTTAACGTTCGTCTCTGTAGCTCCCTCCTTAATAAAGGTGTCCAATATACTTATCACCCTAGCTTGAATAAGGGTGCTGCGTCAAAGAAATGTAAGCAGCTTATTTATTTGACTCGTTTGATAAATACCGGCAATTAAGAAGGTGGAAGTGTGCGTGGCGCATTCGAGAGCATTGCCTGAGGGGGTTGCAGAGTGAGTAGTAGACTGAGAGGTTGGAGGGGGGAGGGGTGGAATAAGACTGCAAACGGTGGAGAATCTTGGGGAGCTAGTCAAGTAAGACTGAAAGGGATGGAGAATAGTGACGATACAAGAGAGAGAGAGAGAGAGCGAGAACTTGTAGTAGAGAGAGAATGAAAATGGGCTGGCAGGAAGTAAGCGGTCTTCGTGTTCTTATCTGCAAGTTCCAATACCAGTTGAACCCCAGTTTTCCGTTCGTGGACCCTCGCGTTGCGTCTTAATGCAATAAATGATCTCATTTCAGTGATAACTGTCTTGATATATCGCGGGAGCGCGAGGGTTTGACCTAGGAAAGACTAAGGGGTGATTTCTGGCCAGAAGTTCCTGCGCCAAGAAGATGAGCGCAATCATCCGACACCACCCGATAAGGCGTTAACCGTGATATCTCAACATGTAGAACAAGAAATATCCAATCCCTTATTCGACCTCTCACCCCCGCAGTCCGTTTATACTTCATTCAACTCCACTCGCGCGTGATTTCTCAGTACCCAAAATCCTGTTTAATAAAGATAAAAAATCTAGGGCCCCCCAAAAAAAACCAAGAAAAATACATAACCTTTTGATCCTTTCGCTTGAAGATCGTTAGAAAGTCCTAATTTGATAACAGCCACTGAGACATTAATTACAACCCTTTCCTTGAACCCTTTTCTTTCTATTTCTTAATTAATGACACCCTTAATAAATTTTTATTAATTCTTTTTACATCAGAGACTATGATATCGAAGAATATTTAATACGTAGCCAAGTCCATGTTGAAATCAGCAGGGTGCACAAAACATGTTCAGCACCAGGGCCGTATATCAGTAGGTGAATGGTACGGTGGCCCGGGACGAGGTTTAACGACTCCCACTAGGGCTAGTTACCACGGTCCGATACCTACCCTCTCGACCTGTCTGTCCCGGAATAAAGATGGCTGGGGTATGCAGGGAGCATCCATGGGAGTATCCTCATGGGGTCTACAGAAGGGTACGGCTCGGATGCGTTGGTAGTACTAACGTATGTATATGATCAGAAGCTGGAGTGGTACTGGTTACGTAGTAACGTTGTAACGCTCAGCTGGAAAACGTTAGAACGTAGGGACATCGCCAAGAGAATTCTACCTTAGGCAGATGCGAATTTTATAGCCTCTACCTGATAAATCCTATAGCTCTTATACTCGCTATTATTCCCTGGACCTATACCCTTTATATTGTGATTCGACAAAGCTCGTGATCCCAACCTCCTTCGAACCTGCGTAAACGACCCATGAGATTGCTTGATAAAATTTCGAAAAATTATAGGGAACAAATTTTTTTTTATTCGACCCAACGTGACCCTTTTGAATTTTTTTGGGGGGCTACACTATATGAAGAGTCCACCATGAGCCTCGGCTGATAAGACTTAATCTTGATATATCGGTTAGCGTATTAAAAGCCAAAAGGGCATACATATTCACGGACCTGTTTACGTTTATCTGATTGGACGACATGCTGGTAGGGAATCTTAACGCGCCATGTAAACCTGCCAGAAGGTTGATGGATTGTTTTGCGGAAAGGAGGTTACGTGGCAGTTGGCGTTTTCTCTGGCGGCTCTCGATGCCAGGGGAGGGTAAATTTGAATTTAATTAGGGGTTAAATTACTATTTATTTGGATGAAAGTAGAAAGGGACCTCTCTTTCTTTCTCTTTGCTTTTCTATAGCGTCACCTTTACAGTCTGATTAACGTGCCGTCTAAACGGTATTAGCACGGACACGAAATTTCCGCGGTGCCGATTAGTATACGCATAGTATGCTAGAGCAGTGCGTTTGGGTATAGTGTGATGGCGCCACTATACGTTGGAATACTATTTCCTCGCTAATGAGGAAATCCGCTCGTTGTACGAGATTGCTCGTTGACCTATTAATACCGACCGCGCTACGAATTTTATCCATCAAAAATCCCCTAAACTATACGACCCTTGTTTGCCATTATGTATATCTAAAATTCGGCTTGACTCGCACGCCTGGTGATTTTTTTGTATTTTTTTTTTGGTTTTATTAAAAGTTTTAATTATTTGGGTCACAAATTAACGACAATAAAATATAAAATTCCTTTCTTTCATTTTTAAAAAATGTATACTTTGATAATTGTTTTTTAAATATTTTTTTTTTGAATTTTCAATGCGTCTTTCCATCTCGCTAATCCCATATGATTCGCCTCTTTATGTAAATATCTGCTGGCTCTCTGGCAGTAGTTGGCTTTGTGCTTGGTAATATCAGAGAAAAAATAATGGCGTCATTGTTATGTGATCCTGCTTTCGAAACAGAAATCCCACGAGTGCCAGAACATTAGTTACAATTTCTGTACCAGCTTACCTCTTTGTACATGTATTGCTTTCAAAAATGTTCGAAAAAAAAAAAAAAAAAGATAAAGAAGATAATGCAAGTCTTTTCTCCTGACGTCATGTATAACAGTTTCTTTGAAAATTTCATACGGTTTACAGATAAAATTTCAAGGGAAAAGTATAAAGGGAAATAGACATTTAACGAAAATGGATAAGGTCGCAAGAAGAATCCAAGAAGGTTGAATTCGCCTCGTACCATCACGCCGACCATTCTGGGCGTCCCTTTTCAACGCAATTTGCCCGTTAATAGAGGTAGCATGACCTCATCATGTGAGATCCGTTTGGAAAGGCAAGAAAAAAAAAAAGAAATATCATCAACCCCTACGGCTTCCATTGCGTTCAATTTTATTACTTTTAATATCAAAGTTTATCTCAGCAGAAAGAAAGAATATTATGTATATAATTTGTTATGTAAAAAAAATATTTTAGTGAAATATTTCTCAAAGGATGAATTTCAAAATTCAAAGAAACCAAATTAAACAGATCCACGTCTTCCAAATTGTCGTTGAAAGTCAGACAAAAAACAAGTGTTATAAATGGTAACCGGAAGACAAGGATAATTCTCATTGATTCACACCCACTCGCGAATCTGTCCATTAGGATGAAACATGAAAAGCTTCACGAATTTTCCGTTAGAGTGAATTATCCTTGTTAGAAACCGCACGCGATCTCAATTAGTAGTAGCCACAGTAGTAGTGGTAGCAGCAGTAATAGTAGTAGTAGAACTAGAATCGATCTGTTACTCGTGTCACGTTCGAAGACAGAGTAAAAGACAGATCAAGATAGACAGATAAGTTTAGGGATAACATAGTCCAATGTCAATCAGTACAATATAAATTAATAAAACATTGTACAGATTAACACTAAACAGAAACAGTGTCAGAAACCGAAAAAGCCTATGGTGCAAACAAATGTTCGGAGGCTTGTCAAGGCAAATAATATAAATAAAAAAAAAAAAGTAAATGAATTCCAAAAAATTATCATATTATTCATAATATTACGCGAAAGTTTATGTTAATATTAAATTCAAGGTATAGAAAGAAAAAGATTGAGTTTCACCAAAAAAAAATTGTATATCTCCAGTTAGATATTCAGCTAACTATGCATGCATCATTTTCAAGAGTGAGCACGTGAATTTATGTGTTTTGATATTCTCGCTTGCTTTCGGGTTATATCTTGAATATATTAAAGAATCCAAACGGGCGGCTGTCGAGTCATGGCGAAGGGCGGCAAGGGGTGCAAAGGCCCGGGCGTTGCGAACGGCTGCTGTACCCTAATAAATTTGAGCTTCTGATCCCATAAAAATGCATTGGATTCGCGCTCGAAAGAGATTCCTAAGAAAATAAAGCTGGCCAAAGGCAATGCATACCCAATTCTCGTGATAGTAGTCGGTCCCGTTTCAAACTGTAGTATACAGCCAACATAGAAGTACAGAAACATCGGTACCATACCGGAAACGGAAGTGCCTGTAACCGATGGATGTGTGTATATGCAGAGACTTTGGGAACCACGAAAACCACCCTGAAAAACCATTACCCATAGTCCCCATAAGTCTTTCATGAAACGGAAAGCAACCGGTGGATTTTTATTTCAATTCCCGATGCAATATATTATTTGTAAAGCCCCTCCAGTTTCCGGTTCTGTACAACCTCTTGCGAGAGAACTTCCATAGTGGTTCGCGAAGGTTTTTACCAAAAAAAATAAAAAAAAGAGGAAAAGAATCCAAAAGGTGGCCGGGGCACCACAAACATTTCTATACATCTGTAACGACGCGCATAACCTTTACTGCGATTGCCATTTACTCTTCGACCTGGAAGTTTGCCTCCTGCAAATCTTCAATTTATTTTTTGCGTTACGCGTACGAAATATCGGACAAGACATTTTTCATAAATAATTTAGACTCATGTCTTTTTATAAATACACACGAGTTAAGCATGCTTGGAAAAAATGTTAATTAATATGGTTCAGATAAAATTGACCTGTTCCCATATCAAAGATTCCTGCCCCCAAATTCTATCGATCCCCCAATAAATGTTAGGATGGTTATTAATGGGGTTTTTATCTTCCTATTTGTTATGGGAACATTACCGCTCGTGTGTCACAAGCAGCAGAGACCTCTCACAGAGCAGTACAGAACAATCTCCTTGCTCAGCTATTACCTACGTCGAACAGAGGATCATATGCATGTTACGTAGTACGTTGTAGTCCCAGACCTAGAGGACCCACGCAATATTGCATAGAATGTCACACATGAGCTATCAGGCACCCGACGTTGTTCGACGTTGATAACTCAGCCTGAACTCTGGGGAAGATCCGGTGTCAATACTGCATGGCGTATATACAGCAAGAGACCCACTATGAGAAAGGGATGTCAGAGATGAACACGGTGATGCTGGAGCTACACCGGTGCCTTATGGATGGGGCTTGGCCACCGGAGCCCGAGATTGAATTATCCAGGATGGGGCTTGACCTCCGATCGCTAGTCCAGGGAGAAACCCCATTAAGGGAAGACACTCACTAATCACGATCATGGTATAAGCGGGGAATCTGGTCTTCCTGAACAATATTACCAAGAAGAAGAAAACAACGTTGTTTCATTGAGAATCCAGGCATTGTCTTAAATCATCTCAATGGCTTCCCCCCCGTATGGAAGTTATTGGCTTGCTTCGGGCAAGGTTTGATTTCTCTGCAGTATTTCCAATATGGACCAAATGATATGTGATATAAAATTTAAGATCGATGATTAGAATTTTGGTCAGACACATATTATGGGAATGTCTTCATCTTGAAGTTACCACCATCCGAGTAAATTTGGGTTCGGTTAACATTTTGATGATCTCTTTGGTTTTAGGGGCTACTTCCTAAAGTGACTCCTGTAGCTAAATCTTGTCTGTATTTCCCGCAAACACTCCACAGAGCATGCAGACAGATGCCACATATTGTGCACCAGTTGGCCAGGATCGTTCGTGGCGGCACTCGATCGTTGGGGTTGCACCACAGATGTGTTGGAAGCCGCACGTCCCCGTACCGCGACCACGCGATTCTCTATCGCTATACCTGGAACAACGTGCTCTAGGTTGGTTAGCTATTCGTGGTTTTGACAAGGTCGAGAGTACCTGCTGTCCGACTTGATGGGGAATTTGATTTCGGGACCGCACGGTCGAGAGATCCCTGGGGACGACAGAGATGCAGAAATGGTACGAGGACACGAAAAATCTTCCGATAGCAAGATCACGGGAGGGGATGAAAAAATGGTACTTTTTATGGTGCAAACCATGAAAATTTTGCAAGCCATCTGGCTACTTTCTGTATGGCTATTATTCTGGTACAATCAACCCTATCTGCAAACGTTCTATGAATGCTGACATGGCTATGGGTGGGAGGGAATCCCTTTATCAGTCGCAGTAATGGAAACTACGTCGTCGATTCTATTTTCTCTCCCCTGGGTACTACGGACCTACAAGAAGGGTTGACCGAGAAGGTGGATAATATAGGGAAGGGATGCGCGCACAGCCCGGTACAATAATGGTTATTTATTAGGGCTAAATCAAATATGTTAGAGCGCCACCCCAGCCACTGCGGACATGGACCAATATATATGATAATGGTGATAATAATTCCGGAAGCGACCACTTCACGAACTCAACGAGCGTTCTATTGCCAGTGTGAGAATACGAAAAAGAAAGCAATCGCGAGAACCAGCCCGCAGGGAGAAATCCCCATTTCTCGTATTAGAGGCTACCTTCGTATGTATATATACATTGATATGTATATATCCCTAAAACGGATACCACCCGAGCGCGATATTACATTATCATTGTATTTACATGGTAGGGAATTCACGATTTCAACTACAAAATCAATTCGTGCCAAAATATCCAGCCTTGATCCCATAGCTTAGTCGTCGGGTACCAACAGCGAAATTTTACTCAATTCTGCATCCGGTCTAGGGAAATTTCGACTTCATCGAAATTCACCAACCTCAAATTACTCTGGCAGTCCTTACACTACATACCCACTGTGAAACTTCCCTAGGAGAACCGAACCAACAGCTACCGCCAGAAAGTTTGATCGAAATTAGGAAAAGCAATGTGATTGGTCGGTACCGTTATGGGGAGGAGAGGTTATATGGTTACACAGCAACCTCATAGGAAAATTCAGTCTTGGGGTTACTTCATGAAATTAGCCATACCAACGTCAGGGAGACGGCAGCTAATCATGGCTATTCGTACTGGAACGTAGATTTCTATCTTTACTTTAGAAAGGATGTTCCGTAAACGTAAGGTTTGAGGTTTCTCCTAGGGACTTATACCACTCTGACACCCCACCCCTTGTCATGTAAACATGCCAGTGTAATAGCGGTCTGGTTACTACCGCTGGTTGGTATTGTGTGTGCATACTGATGTTTCATTAGCCGACTGTTCATACCTCTCGGACTGTCAATCAAGTCTCTGCGCCCGCGGCTACCCCAAGTACTACCAACCCACCCACCCCTTAACCAGGTCTACCAGGTCCTACAGTCTATAACGCTACAGCTCTTGTACCCCTGAATCGGCTCATAAGGGGATTACAATTATCCTATGTTTGATTACCCTTCTGCGCTTGCAATCTGCTTACCTATATTACCAACATACGTACATACACTCCCTAACAATGCCACTAGGGAATTTGTTAGTGAACAAGTCTGATAGGCCCTTTTATCTCGTCGTAGCCAGTTAAGGGATTTAATTAGGCCGAAGTACTGCAAATAATTTTATTAAAGGGAGAAGGGGATCTATATACTTTACAAAGATAACTGTGTACACATGTACTAGGGATGATGTCCTTCTAAGGGTTTTTAAGGGTTGATTTTGTCTCGAAGAATATTTTATATGTCCTATCTGGTATTCTTAAAGGCGCCAGGGTAACGCATACATCCACACCCCTTCACATGGAACGTGGTAGCGATGTAGGCTGGGGTTGGTTTTGTGCAGCGTGTGTGATTACGTTGGCAATTACTCCCACCCCTGGTAAAAAGAGAGAGAAAGAGAGAGAGAGAGAGGGAGGTCCACCCTTAGCCCCTGATTCAACGTCGGCCTCGCCCGACTCGGCGGAAGGGTTGTAACTCGTTATTAGCTAGGAACGTTGGGGGGTGATTACAGCCCCGAAGTAGATTCCCTACCGATGATAAACGCGAGTCTGATCCGATCGCGGACCTTTCTCTTCCTCTCTTTCTATCTCCCTTTTGTTCTCTCGGTATCGCTCATCCCTCCCAACGCCACCCCCAGAGCTCGTTCTCTTTCCTGTTATACGGAAATGGCACCATCTCGATTGCCGATCTCGAAGCAGCAACGAACCTTGATGAATGAATGCATAAACTTCGTTAACTTTTTATGACCATCACGTGTTTCCATGCTTCTGATCTTATACTCGTAAACCAAAATAAGATACCACCCTACCAAGTTATAATTGCAGTAAGAAAAATAAAGCTTAAAAATTTACAAAATTAATTGTAACTTTTTATTTCGGCCGTTTGCCGTCATTAATCGCAGCTGCGTTTACTCGTTATGCCGCTACCAGTCAGTGGCAGCACCAGTAACAGAAGCAGTATCCAAGAGCAGAAGCCATACACGTGGAATGGAAAGATAACGCAATTTATTTCAGGCTCTATTCATCCCTTCCGACAGTCCAGCACGGACGTCGAAGACTCCGTATTTTTTTTTATCTAATCTCAGTCTCTGTTTCCCTTCGCTATTATAGCCAGGCAGAAGAGAATTTTTAATTCATCCTTCTCATAAACTAATGCACGTAGCTTGGTACGATGAAATCTTCCATATTTTACTACTCTTCAGACCGAGTCAACGGGGACAAAAAATAACATAATTCTGGACTGAATTCAATTGGTATCTACTTACTTAGCTACTACAATAATCCTTTATCTTATGATAGAACAACATGAACAACAAATTTCTATAGAAAGTTCACGACCCGAATATCCTGTAAAGACCAAATTAACGTATCAGCTCATACCACTAATCAGGAAACGGTACCACGAATAGGCGTCGCCAATAAGCCTATATAACAGAGACACTTTGATGACATATCGTCCATGTCATCGAGCGTCGTTCGGCGTCGTCGCAACCCTCTATATCATTTCACGCATACGGAAAGGTGTTGAAGGGAAAGGTGTTACCTATTACCCCTCACGATAGCAAAGCAGTGGGTCCCTATTATCTTGATTAAAATATCCAATAATCGAATTCCTTCGATGCGAGAGGGTAGGCTATAGGTACCTACATGATATGGGAGTGAGGGATTGCTCAAATGAGGGTTGAACCAAGAAGAGTTGATTAATGAGAAGGGAGTGACGCGGCGGTACGCCGCGCGCCTGCCGCGGCTTTGCCCCATTTCATCTCTGCTCTCTCCTTTACTTCTTTCTCTCTCAAACACACACACACACACTCGCGCGTACGCATATGTGTTCTCTCTTTTCCGTTAACCCTTTCTAGAACCTCCTTCCTCTTTAGTTCTTACCCTTTGACCCTCTTAAGTCCATTGCTATCAAATCCAGCCTTCGTCTATTTCATTCTCCGTGTCTATGGCTTCTGCTGTTTCCTACCATTTTTTTTCCATAATATTTCATGCCTTCCCATCTTTCCTTCCTTTCTTCCTTCCTGGACCAATCTCACTCTCTCGGTCTACCCTTTCTTGAAACCAACCACTCGCGTTCGTCAGTTTGTTATATACGCAAACGGGTTGGAAACTTGCTGTTATCCACGCATGGTCAAACACAGCCGATGCTCTCTAACCTTTTCTCCATCCATAAACCCAGAAAAATGTAGTTGTTCCAGTGTTTCCGGAATATTCATCAATAAAATTTCAAAAATTTAAACCACTGCTCCCTGTCAACCATACATTTCTTTCGAGTGAATAAAGTGTGCTGAAAAATATTTTTTTTTAATTTTTTAAATTCCGACGATACTCCATTTTCCAATTTTCACTCACTACAAAGTGATTTCACGAAAATTAATGGGATGCATGAGAAACGTCAAATCATTTTCTACAAACGATGGAGTAATTACAGATAAAAGCTTAGGGACTGTAAAATAAGAGCCTGTAAATTCTATGCCAGCGGTTAGTGAGGGTTGCTGAAATATCCCAACTCGGAACTCTTTCTTGAGGGAGGTCCGTTTCACGAGAAAGGAATTTCCTACGCAATAGTGAGACTAGATAAAAGGTATTAGGGACGTGCAGCCTGGGTTTCCCACGACTATCGGCCGTCGACCGAAAAGGGATAGTGAATCGTTACCCAGGTTACCGCAGTTTTAGGCTCAAACACTCTTGATGTTCCCTTAGACCCTCCGGATCGTTTCTTGGGATTCGATGCCATTGCGGTTCAACGCTCACAATCAGACCATTCGTGTACAGCAACTACAATTTAGTGCCTGTGAGTTTAACTAGACTTTAACAGGATTTATCAAAAAATTCGACACTATTAACAATGTGTTCGGCACCCAACCTAACCAAACCTAAATGGCAGTAACATAGTTTTCAGGGGGTTGTAAAAACCTTGGTCTAAATTTTTCAATGACTTTCTCTTCCAAAATTTTCCAAATTTAAAACCGTAATTTTATGAAGCGGATATCAAAACCCTAATTCTGACGTGCTAAGGCGCGCCTATGCGTATGGACGTTTGTTCAACCTTTTCCACAGGGTTGTGCAGTGACGCAATGGGGCTTAAAAGATTAAAATAATAATAACGTAGGGAATTGGACACGGCCCGAGGTAGAACCCTTGTAATCTTTAACGGCCATATGCCGGCGTGGCTGGAGCGAAGCCAGGCGAATGTTAAAAATGATCGTACAGGCTAATCTGGCGTCGTGCGCCCAGAGGGGATTTATTCAATTGTGAACGACCAATGATGCCGATTCGAATCAATTTCGTGTGCACGTGTCCTCGAATATTTTTTACGATAAGATAACGCGGTTCGAATATTAAAAGTGAAATGAACGAAATGAGTTCCTATACGGTGCCAAACATTTTTTATGGCCTGTCACGTAAATGCGATGTCTGGATTCAGTTGGTTTTTTTTTTTTAAATTGTTACTTATCTTTAAACACTTGGTATTTCAATTTTTATCATTTATTTTATACTTGACTATTGACTATTAAAGTTGCACTATATAAATCACTTTTGCAAAAGTGTTTTATATAGTGCAACTTATACAACCTAAGATATACATTAGATTAGGTTAGTAGAACATACATATATAATGTATTGTATATATGATATATGACACATTATATATTAAAAAATTTAGAGACCTTAGGGGGTGGACCTGACGGCGAAATGGTTTCGTAAGGAAATGAGGTATTTCGAAAAGCCATTCGACAAGAGGAATAAAATTTATTAAAAAAAAAAAAGTCCAAACCCCGTGACCCAATCCAATTTAATATGCCATTGTTCCCCAGTCGTAATCCTTCTTCATTGTTTTTTTCTCCTTCTCCTCTCACTTTATTTCCATTCTTGATTTACATTCGATATTCCCAGACTCTCCTTTCGATTTCGCATCCAACCAAACGACCCGCATCAAACGTGACTGTAAAAACACTTCTTCAAAAGTATCATCTACTTTGTGTAGCGTGAATGAATTTAATGTAAATCAATGAAAGCATTCAAATTCCTTTTCCACCTACTTCTTGATCCTTTTAGTTCACTTGGCAAAGATCCTTTCGTTATCGTCTATCGTAAGATTAACATTTTTATAACGTTACAATTCAAATGACGCAAATAGCAAATCAGATGGATTAAACGCTTAGTCTTTAAGTGTAAACAGATTTCACCGACGGTAATAATTATTTCCATTGTGTAATAATTATTCGTATTGTACATTATGATATAGACCAAAGGTCACGTGCTTTATTAATCGTCTTATACTTGATGACCTACGACACGGTAGTAAATGATTTCGGGTATTAAAATGCACGAGTTGCTGATTTTATCGTTTACCTCATCAAGTCTTTATACTTGTGGATTTTTATTTAATAATAACAAAATCAACGATAGTTGTCGAAATAATATTTTTCTATACCGATGATCGTATTATATATATATATATTATTTTTAAAAAATAATAATAATTCAGCACTGTGACTCATGACATCAATAACTGTCACTATTTCCACCCTTGATATTTTTCGAGAATTTCAGCCACGTATACAATGTAACTGGATATGAAATGTATATGGATTCAATCAATCAAACTTTTATCATCCCCTAATAATGGCTCACTGCAGTACTCGAACATTGTAAAAGAAAATGTGACGGTACGAAAAAAAAAAAAAAATTGAATTTTCTGACAACCATAAAAAAATATGTCCTGAAATCTTGTCATATCGGATAAGAAAAAAAGGTAAAAAAAAAGAAAAGATAAATTCGGAAAAACATATACGTAAAGTGCCGAGTGACGTGACCGGATGCCAAGTCTAAGAAGAAATTGGCGAAATGGGGCATCGCAATTTATAGGAATGGAGGTCAATGCACAGAGGAGGAGTAAGGAAATAAATATTCAACGGGTCGTTAGAAAAATCCGTGTCGGTGGTACTTAATAAAAAAGCAATGTCGTATCCGCGCAGTAGCTGAGCTACCTCAGTGGTGGTTTGTAGTTGATTAACGTTACGTGTGTTGCCGGGTAATTAAAACATGAAATAATTGGAGCACATAATCTCAGAACTACTCGACGCTAGAAAATAATCACTGTGTATAAATATATATATATATATGTTACTTATTTCTCAATCACCGTGTACGTACGTTCTCGCGAACTCAATGCACCCGCGTACTTATCGCTGAGTGCTATTGCACTCGACTATTTTCTCGTGACAAATCCGAACACTTGTCTCTAATTGTGGGATATTTATTCAATTACGTATAATTACAAGAACACGAGTTACTGGGTAAAGGAGGGAAGAAAAAAAAATCTAGAGGGTAGTTACGGTTAAAAAAATATTTTAAAGAGTAAATTAAGACATTTTTTATTTTATTTTATTGCTAATGTAAAATAAAAATTTCAAAAAGATTTTATTTAATGAAATTAAGTTAACAGTCTTTAGGGTGCATTAGCATTAGCTCAGTCTTTTACTGGGCGACTACCTCAATTTAAATGGATGACTTCCGGTCGAAGGGTAGTTACAGTGTTATCTTATCATACTCAAAGTTGTTCTGGTATATTTCATACGCAATGCATTTGTTTGCCTCGTGGGGGAGGTAAAGTAGTCAACGAGTTTTTTACCAGTGACCAAAATTTGGTGACCTATCCTATATTGGTACCTATGGTCACACACTGTATAAATCTTTTACGGTTAAGGGTTATATCTGTACTGGGTATCTGGTGGCGTCCTGAAAGTTCTGACGGTCGCAGACCGAAGGTCCCACGACCGGAAATGAAGTGAAATTCGTTGAGTCGATAAAAGCGTCCCAGTCTCGCTGATAACACTCGGCTAGACTAGACTAGACTTCAGCAGGGTTTTGGGGATGATGAAAGAGAGGGTGGAAAGTGCTTGAACAACTGCCTATGATAGCGTGTGGCTCGTACGATGACTCAACAGATATAGAGTGACCTGAAAAACATGAAGGCAGAAGAAAAACACTAGAGAGAGAGAGAGAGAGAGACTTAAGGGTGAATTTATATTTGTGGTCTTAATATTCTGGTATCCATCGAACAAACATTTGGAAACTAATGATAAAGCATTCCGAATGCCCTGATTATATATTTTTTGAAAATTATCAGGACCTTATCAGGGATAAAAA
The DNA here is from genome assembly GCA_031762395.1 of Calameuta pygmaea. Classification (NCBI taxonomy): domain Eukaryota; kingdom Metazoa; phylum Arthropoda; class Insecta; order Hymenoptera; family Cephidae; genus Calameuta; species Calameuta pygmaea. The sequence goes on along the minus strand of JASANN010000300.1, from coordinate 235,645 downwards.
CTGTCAGTGAAACATTATAATTTGAACTTAGAAAATGATAGTCTTCTTGAATTTTATATTGCTTTTTTGTAACGGTAGGTATTGTATATTTGCAGAAGCTACGAACAGATAGGCTAGGCTGGGTCTCTCGTTATTCTCGTTTGATGTCGGACCGGGGTGTTCGTTTTGGAGGATCTTGAGAATTTCAATAATTTAGAAATGCCACTGCTAAGAGGGGGATGAAAGAAGGAATTGGTTTCCTGGGGAAAAAAAGTCAATATCCTCCTTGAACTTTTATGCCGTTCCGTTGGCTCGCCTGAATTCTCCGTATAAGGAAAACCACTTGGTGAATCTCAAGGGTGGAAGGGATGTATGATTTCTCAGCGAGAGGGCAAAGGTCGTCATTTTGAGTAAGTTGGGTATTAAAGTGATTTCGTCGTAGAGGCTAAGAAACGCGAAGGGAAGAAGAAGAAAGGATTGGCGTGAGAGAGAGAGAGAGAAAAGGTTAACAAATAAAAGGGAGCAGAAGGGGAGCTAAAGACGAAGTAAAAGGGATGAAGCGAAGGGTGGATTTGAAAATGCGAACCCCTTTCATTCGCCGTCATCCCCCTCCTGATACCATATAAAATATAGCATTGTTCGCGCTCTGTTAGTCTAGAGTGGAACGAGTATATTTAGAAGGGGTGGCTTTCTTTCATATGTTAAGCAGATCAGTGTCGAGCTTAAGGGTGGAAGGAGGTTTTTCTCGTGTAGGTGCCTGTAACCTACCCTCTTGGCCCTGCGGGCCTTGCAGTCCACCCTTGCGAATACACCGGGGCAGATTTAACGTTCCGCGAGAAGGACGTGACACGGAGGGGGGGGGGGGTGGAAAGGAAGTGACTAAAAGGGGAATGAAATACGTAAGGAAGTGAAAGAGAAAGAAAGATAGAAATATTCACTTCCTCCTCTAAAATACTCCATCCCGTATTACCAACCCCCTCTAACTCAATTTACACCCCCGGTTCTCGTGCATATAACTTTTTCCCACATTTTTTCACATTTATATTTACATTTCACGTTTCGACTGTATTTTTGTCTGTAAATGCGACAGCTAGTATTCGATCATAATGTCTGACTATAAACTTGTCTTTAATCTTATTTCTCTTTTATTTATCCACAGAGCATGTACGAGAATTCAGCTGCGGGATGCTGTACTACAGGACGCTATACCTGGACAGTAAAAGGGATGTTCTATACGTTGGAGCGATGTGAGTAAAATATTAAAAAATATTTTCCACAGCTTCTGTATATCTTTTCAACAAAATTTTTGGATTTAAAAAAATTTTTCAACCCTCCATCAAACTGGTATGACTCTCTGACACGTTTAACGTTTTTACGTCGCAGGCTCTTCCCTGGCTATTTCTTTCATCCACTCCCTCCCTGGTACCAGTGTCCGTCAACCCTTAAGTACTTGAACAGTCAATTCCTGAACCCCAGCACATTGATGATCCGCAGGTACCACCTTCGCAGGACCCATCTGATGTGCGCTATGTCCACTTGCCTGCATTCCACGACTAGCACCTACTAATTTACGTGTCTCCATCCTCTGTCCTCTGCTTTGTTTTCCAGCCATATCCAGACCCCTTTCCCTTCTTGCCTAAGACAGTAGGACCAGTCGTGCTCCGACTCCACAAACGGCAACCACGTGCCCTTGTTCTCTTCATCGTCTTGTATCAATATTGGATGCACTTAACTTTTACCCTGAAGTCACTTCAGTTTATTCTCATAGAAATACCTGCCTCCATCAATCACGAGCTCATCAACACATTCGCCGAAATCATTCCGATTTACAGCACAGAACGTCGCGAACAACTGTCCTTTTAATGTCTTCTTTTAGAAAATAGTTTTTCTCTCGAGCAGATAAGCACTCGGCAGTATACTTACGAGCACCCTCGACTCGAGTACTAAAATATATAAGGACGAACAGTAGTAAAGACTCGAAACGAAATAAGGACGACGAATGTTTGCTAAACGTTCGAATTTATAGCGAAGTAATAAAACTTTTATTGTTTCGACCCCACGAGACTTACAAGACAATTATCGCAAACCGTCCAAGTAACCTCAAATTTTAAGCGGACCCACTAAGCATACAGTGGTACCAACCATTGTTAATTAAAATATCAAGCTCGTACCACAAATTGTAGTCTCGTGAAATGTCTGAAGAGAACTGTCGAAAGCAAAAATTGTGGCCCTTATTAAAAAAAAAAAAATAAAAACTTTCACAATAAATCACCGATCACACCTTCAATGAAATCAGTCAAATTAGGGTGGTTAGGGGGTGAATTTAAAAAAAAGCGTATAAAATGTCACAAACGGTCGTTGTATAACAAATGATTGACGTCCCATTATGCTACACTTTTTTATATCCAACCTGAACCTTCATCCGCAAATGAGGGTTAGGGGTGGTTTGTATTTTATACTTCCCTGCTCGCGTTACGAAATGGCTTTCTCAAGAGGGTAGGATACATCGCTTCAAAAGCATTGTACAAGGGACGTACCACGACGTGGCATCATTACTGGCAAAGTATTATTTCTTAATTCAATTTCCCTCCCTCCCATCTCCAACTACCCCTATCCGAGACTAGTACCTATCGTCCTGTCTAACTCCCCCTGGCCGCCTTTGTGCGACTCTCCCTCCTTAATTTGGTAAATGCCAACAAAATGCTACAGCCTGGGTAATAGTGAAAGAGACTATATACATAGGTGAAGGGTGGGGAGGGGTGGGGGGAGGGTACGAAAGAATAAAATAAGGGTGGGTAGGTAAGACGAGAAAAGGTGGCGCTTTCTGAATAGCCTGTAGCCTGAAAGTTGAAAAAGAAAGCAGGACATCTCCAGGCAGAAAATACTGAGGGACACTGTACAAGAACCTGGATGGATCAACGCTAGATTACATTTCTCGTTGAAAAGGGACTCCTCTTTTCCGGCGCGAAAGATAAAAATTTCACTCGATACGCATTACCGACCCTCCAGACAACGTTATCAGGAGTCACTCAAGCGGAAAGGGCGAAATCGTCGAAGCCCTACGACCGCCACACTTTAACGATTTATATCAGGGCCGTTAAGAACGCTTGTCGTCGTTTAATATTTATTCGCAAGGCTGCTTCGTTTCTTTCACATTTATTTTTCACCCCAAAAAATTTCGACCGAATTTTGGCAATTTCACATAAAAACTCCGAGCTAAGAAATCGGGGATGAGTTTTTTTTATAGTTTGAATTTTTCTTCTTTTAATTTCATCCCGTATCGGTGGGTAGTAATTTTTTTTATAAAATGTCAAGCAAACTAAATGCAGTAAGACTTCTGGTAATATTGTCTGGTTAAATTCTAAATAGGATGTAATTGATGATTCAATGAGTTCGTGAGACAGAAAAGAAATAAGATCAAAAACTAAATGACACAATTAGGTACATTACTAATGTACAGGGTAGACTGTTAAAATAGTATAGTCTGTTCGAGAAAATTCAAATTTTGAAACTATACCGTATAATTGTCTATTGGCTGTTTTCATTGATCTGTCTTAATATCCAAAATAAATCATCGACATTTAATACCGACAGTTCGCTCGTTCATTAGAAACGAACCATATTCGCTAATTGCTGCTCCAGGATCAGAAAGGCAATTATACTTCACGTTAATTGAATAATTTTGTTCCACGTACCAGGCACATGTGACGTCATCATGCCATTGCAGTTCCTACTGCTGATCTTATCCTTAGTATAAGTCGAATTGGACTAATTTCAATTTCAAGGTTATTTAGTGAACCAGTACCCCTGCTATATTTTCCTTCAATTTTTAAATTTTAATCGCCTCCGTCCTATATCTCATTAATTCAAAGGGCAGCATCCTCGCAAAGAATTCTCTTTATCTCAGCTTAATGATAGACATCTCAATTTGGATGTTCCACAAAAACAGTTCTTTGTTCCTGATCTTTGAATTCTTCTTGCAACAATTTCTTGGCAACCCCTTCCTATCTAATGTGCTACCTACTTTAGATATTCGCTATTCCCAGCTGTGAATTGCAATTCCGAAGGTTTTCGCGCTGTGCTCGAGAGCAGTTTGGGCTACTGGTATGTAGATATATTTCAGTGCCTGTACAAGAGTTTCCCAGCACTGCCGCCAACTTCAAGCCATTGTCATATTCCAGGTTTCAGAGACTTGATTCTCACTCTACCTTATAGAAATGTGGTGGATGGCGAATGCACGCAAGAGTAATACATCACGTGGAAAAGGATTGTCTGTCAGATGCAACTGGAAACTCGCATATACCGAGGGATCTTTCAAGATTTTATCTTAATAGTGTCAGTCGTAATATTTTGGCACAGATACAAAATTTGGTATACATAAAATATGCGAATGCGATAAAAAAATGTTTTTCACGTCTCGATCTCTCACAGGTCTCGTCTTAAAAAAATTTTTTCCAATTTTGAATCTCATTATGATATTTCCAATTCTTATCATTTTCAGTTATCGATACGGGATTCCTATTGAGATCCGATAGATACCGATGGATTTTCTGATACCCTTTTTTTTTCTTCTATCTTCTTGAAATTGGTTTTATATTTTTTCACGGGAACTTCGCAGAAACTTCCTCCCGTTGGGGGTTGAAGAAAAAAAGATTGTGGGTGAGGGGTAGTAGGTTCTATATAGTCGGGGCTATCACGTAGGGGTGGGTCTACCAGACTAAAGTTCGCGACTGGTTCTCGAGAAGTCGGAATTGTTTTTCTGCGCGCTGTTTACTTTTTCACGGTACTGTGCCCGAGTTGAATGGAACCTTTCCTTATTCGCGGCGCATTCCATCCGACTGCACTTCTATTGAAAAGATCATGACGAATGGCTATTGGAATAAAGTTATGCGGCGCGTCGGTGCTAATGTTGCGAAATATTTGAAAACTGGGTGGATTCGATTTACAATCAGTTCGTCTCAATTTCTGACTTACGATCGAGATTGAAAAAGCATAGACTACTTTCTTTTTTTTCTTATTTGCCCTTCCTCGAGCTCGGTACAAGTCTAACGATACTTATTTTTAAGAATCGATAGATTTTCAATAAGAAAATGTAATATCGATACAAAACTCCAAGAAACGTACTGTTGGTAACACCTGTGCTTAGGATCTGAATTTTCATATTTCCCTGTAACATCGATTTCTCGATATACCGTGCGTATCGAATATTTTTATATATTTGAAATTTATTCTTCGCTCCTTAGAAAATACTTCCCTCTCGTTATACACTGACGAATAAATAGAATCAACTTATACACCCTCTCGATTCCGATGATTCCCGGGCACAAATCAAACTCGGAGAAAAGTCCAAAGTCGGAAGCTCCAATAAAAGTATAAGCGCGACTCGCGAAACGATAAAAGTTTGAACGACGCGGAAATGAAGGCCGCGGAAATCCAGTAGCTTGCCAGACAGAAATTCTAGTCTGTATCGCGAAGCGATTATGCTTGAAAATTTCAAGCAAAAATTCGTACGTAACAAACTTAAAACAAAAAAAAATACAAAATTGATAAATACGACCCATTATTTTTTTTCAGGGACAAAGTCTTCAGGCTGAATCTGAGCAACATCAGTCACTCAAATTGCGAGGTAAGTTTCAGAGTTATTTTTGAATAATTTAAATTCATATATCTGTTCGAAATAAAATCGAACAGTTCTGTAACAAGTAAACTTAATGCTCCAGTTAACAGGTTTTTTTGACAATTAACCCTCTGATTTTTAAAAAGTTACTGGATGGGTGGTTCCACCTCCTGTTACCCTCCTTCCAAATCGACCCCCCCATGAAACTGTCAATCATACAAATACTCTGTCAGAATGGCAACAGCTGACACGTCTCTCCAGTTAAGCGATCCATTGTTGAGTAAGCCTGAGTGAACCCCCAGATTTTGATGTCGCAACCCTCGAATTATAAAGGGAGGGTAGGAGAGAGTCTACGAGTCTGAAATTTTTCTACGAGCAACGAGCAGCTCGTTAGATTTTTCGCACGCACAAACGCACGTCCCGCGGGCCGATCCTCGTGGACGCTTTGTGCGCACACGTAACAGACAAACGTGGCTCGTTTCCCAATGCGATGTTCAATCGTAGAGATTGAATTGGAATTGCTTTGCTCTCCCAGTACCAATCGGGAGATTGGGAGAGACGGAAAATTGCTTTTTAACCCTCTCGCCGCGTAGGCGGACGGGGATCGGTAGAAGCTCGCAGTTTCTCTGCTTTCACCTACCACCTTCGGCCGGGAGACCGAAGAACCATGGATTTTTTGTCCGAAACCAAATTTCGTTTCTCCTACTTTTCGGTTTCTGCAATCTGGCTCTTTTTTTTTACATTAATTTTTTGTCAAAACAGGGATTTGGTCAATGAGATACCCTAAACCGAAACTGATTTGAATAAATTTCGTAATTTACAAACCTTGTATGCTTTAGTTTTCAGATTTTCTTCGTTTAGACCTTTTTTTACTTTTTTCTTTGGCACTAATGAGTAGTGGAAAATAGTCTACAGGTCAAAATAAAATAGTGGTACTGTAATGAATTACTTTTTTATGGTTGGTACGACGTAAAATTTTTTTTCCTCTAATTTTTAGGGCTATAAAAGGTCGAGGCTTTGTAACCTAAAGATTTTTTAATGCTACGAGTACATTTAATAGGAGGGTAAATAAAACGACTCTTATTCATACAATACTATTCATCAGAAGAGTCCAAAGAATTGCGTCAAGGCAGTTCCACAAAGACCGAAAAAGTAGCGACGTCTGAAAAAGCAATTACTAGCTAGCAATTGTACGAAGTTACAATATGCAAGGTGCATGTCAGTGAAACGTTCCGAAAGCAAATTCAAAAAAACTACCCCAAGGGCCGTGAAATCACCCCGCATAGACAGCTGGAACCTGAAACCACCATGAAAGAGAACCGCCAATAAATTCTACGCAATTTTTCTCATGCACCCTCGGCTTCAGAGATTCAAAGCGAAAGGCAGTATGCCTTGTAATAAAAAATTCTCTTTATCCTTTACCACCATTGATCGATTGAATATGAAAAGCTCGATGTAACAATTTTTTTTTCAAAGATTTCTCAAAATTGTCGCACATAAAAAAAATTCTTTATCCTTTTCTGTGTCGATGGCAACGTGTTACTCTCCAAAAAAAAAAAATAGATAAATAAAACCGAGCTAAAAATTACAGACGGACGATACAAAAAAAAAGTGAAATATAAAAGAAGAGACCCACCCCTCAGGGACGCGGCATGATCTCGTTAATAATTCCCGAAATCGTGAATTTTTCATCGACCCCTCTTTTCGCGGGGATGATGCACAGACGCGGAACGACAGAGCTTGTTGCAGTTGCAGTAAAATCCTATATCGCAAGCACACCACGACGCGTCCCGCCGCCACAACCGCCACCAGAGGGATCGATTCCATGGAGAATTAACGCCGAAGGGGGAATAGGGTTTCGATTTTAGTCGGAGGGTTGAACCGTAAAACGTTAACACCGCTGTGTTTCCCAGACCGATGAGGAGAGTGTCGGAGGGTGGATCAGCAGGACATGGAGGGGTGGTCCGGGGGTGGATAGATGTTCGATGCGAAGTGAATGCCATAACTGTAAAATGAATACGAAAATACATTCAGGGGGAAAAACATAAGAAAGAACGTTGGTAAGATCCAATTTTGCATTTTGCATATATGCATAGCGATGACATACCCAGCTCAAAGGAATTATTATTATTACTCATGCCAATCCACTTCACTTTAATACGTACACCAGTGTTGCATCCCTTCACGGAATAAAGATACGATACTTGCGAATACATCGATGGATCCCTTATCGTATGATAACGTTCATCTGGTTCCTGGTTACTTTTTCGTGAGTCAGCGAATACTTTCTGATAACGCTGTCGTATATGTTATGCTAACTGCATTCTTTGCGTTAACGAAGAAGAACAATAGAATAAGGGATGAAAAGATATTCTACCCTTAGACAGCAGATATGCCTTCCGGCGTGGTACTGAAATTTTATAGGGGGTTTGGTCAGAGCCAAGACCGTTATTATAATAAAAGCTCGTATCGTATGGATCATTATACGGATGGAAATAACGAATGAATACAAATATCCCTAGAGTACTTGGTAAGAAGCAAAGATTCCAAAGGAAACGTGCAGGAGTACCAACCGCGAATGGAATAAAAAAAAATTGATCATGCTCAGGAAGGATGCAATAAAAGCAGGACGAGACGCCGGAAAGATCCTTATACTACCTGAACTACGTCGGTGTCCATTTACGTGGAGGTTGGCAGCAATGCAGCCAGGGAAAACGAAACGTGCCGCCTTGCCGTAGGCGATTTTATGTTTATACTTGCCAACGTTAAAGTATTAAAGGAACTCGGAGGATTTACACGGCTATAAAGCCAAGGATGAGATATGCCGTTGGAGCAAGAAGGACAGAGAACGGTCGGAGGAAACAGGAAGTGGCGGATACGAATAGAAAAAAAAAAAGATGGAAATCGTAGGAGTTATAGGATATGGTCAAAGTGTTACTATGGGCAGTAAACAATCCTGGCAACCCCTAAAATATATAAATGGCCACGAGAAAAACCCTGTTGCTTTCTAAAATTATGGTATTAAATATACATCTTGTACCGAACCAGCCTGTATATGTAATGGGAGGAAAATTTAATTAGACAAAGACGACTCCCGAAATTTATCCCCGCTACGTCTGAATTTGATAACGTAGCTGAGGTTTCCGAGGAGTCAGTCCGGCGTGAAGCTTGTAAATTAAATTAAATGGTACGATACGCAATTTACAGCTCTACAATTAAACACATACATATATAATATCGTTGTCTTTTATTTATAACGAACAGTTTCCTGCCAATTATAAAGTCGAATCTTACATATATTTGAATCTCTTGTATCCCCGCCAAAACTCTTCTCGCTCAAGCACCTGAACCACCCGACCACCCCTTTCTGACTGGTACTACTGTTGGTAGTAACGCTACCATCTTCGCTTCCCTAGGCTTCCACGGTACAAGTTGTTACGCGGAGTTTACAACGACGATGAATTTCGAATAAGCTTTTCGCGAAATTTCAGTTTGATGAGCCCCAAAAGCTTCTAAGCGGAATCGCATGACGGCGCCACCTTACGTCTTGTAGATATATTCATGCGGGAATAGTAGTAAAGGGTCTAGGGTGGCGTAACTCTTAAAAGTCAACTCGGCTAATTCGTGGGTGTCTGAGATACAATTTTGAGATTCATGGACCTAAATAAACTAGCCACAGCAGCTGTGTAATAGAGACAGACCTCACTTCGGTAATAAAGACGCGCGGCTATATTTGTATAAATTTATGTTTGGGTTTTTCTTTTTCTAAATCTTGGCTTTCTTTCAAGTTTATCTTTAATGGAATCTCGATTCGAAATTCTCTTTTTAGATTCTTTAGCTTTTCTGAGCTGTATCAACGGACTTTTAGATCTTTTGCTACCTAATGGTTTAACTTTTTAACTATTCTTGTATCTTGTGTTCATCGTCACCTTATTCCTTCTCGAATCCACTCCACTGGACAGGTACTAATCTTGGTCCTTCCTTCACTGGTATTCTTTTTGTCTTCTTTGTCCGTTCCTTCTTTCTTTTTCTTTTTTTGGCAATCCTCCTTCACGTAGTCACCAGAACTCTTTTTCTCGTTAATAAACCTACGAAGAAATTCTTGCCCGATATTTTCGGTTTGGGTTTTCCTACGACTACGTGAACGGTCCCCGAACTTGTTTTGTGGGACAAAACTTTCAAGATGTCCTTTTCCTGAAGATTTATGAAGAAACCGTTTAAATAATCATGCACACCCATCACTAAAGACTTTCAGTCCCCTATAATTAAACTGTCATCATTTAAATGACAGATCATCCCTTTAATTTATCATACCACATCACTCTCTTCATAATAACCAAATATCATCCCCTCGTAACTGAAAACCCAACTTGCTTCGATTCCATTAATATCCATAAAATCAAGATTTGCACAAGCAGCCATGACTGAGTAGTAAATAACGGTATGTTAGTGCAGAATGACATCAGTGGTCAGACATTGATCGAAGATCATGACACCGAGAGATACACGATGCACCGTTAGAATGAATTGCGTAGATTGGGTAGAGAGGTGCGCGTGATCTGAGTAGAAAAAGTGTAAAAAGAGAAGAATAAAAAAAGAAAGAAATATGGAAAAAAAGAGGAAGGCATGGCCGGTATGCGCAAGGTGAGTAAATCACGAAAATTGAAAGCTCCATATCGGATATGGAATCAATATTGAATGCAGATTGAATTCAGCCTCCCGACACTACTGGAGCACCAAGTGACAGGGGGTCCATGGAAGAGAGAACGAAATTTAGAATTACGATATTGACATCGAAAGGCACTCTTCCATTGGAAAAATTACCGAAATGTCGTACGGGGCAGAGTAAGGTCTAGCTGAGCTCTTTACTGCCAGCGTCCTTCAGCAACGTCGTCCACTGGTTGGATGCGAAGCTTTCCGACCCCCTGTACCATTGGCAGCAGATAGTAAGGTATTCAGCATCTCACTGGCAAACCCTCTGGAGAATCCGATCGAGAGGAGACCGTAGGACAGTGATAGTACGGCGCGATAGTCTCTCATGCATGGAGCTGCATGGCGATTCCGCCTAACGCCCAATGTGTCACGTTACTATTTGATGAGATAAAAAGGGCCGCGGTGGCTCCATCTCGTGAATCTTTTAACGCATCATCCCCTGCTGCGACCAAGGGATGCTGTCTACTCTGGAATTTTCAGGGAGGTAGAGGAGTGTCAGAACCCAAGGGAGGTCCGCAGTTTTACCCCCTGTTAATATTTTATCATGGTAAATTGTACCGATCCCGCGAGTCGAGAAAGGGGAGGTAGTGGATCTGTAGTGTTCGAAGTTAATGTACCCCCCCCCCGCCCCCCGCCCCTGGTCGATCTTCCCCTAGTCTTGTTCCTAATTGTCGCCATTACCCGATGAAGTTTTAAGACTTTAATTATATCCTGCTAACGAATGAACATATTTTTTTTAATTAGTAAACTTTTTTTGTGGGTTACTCGATCTTTTATCGAGTACTGAAAGATATATGCTTTTTCTTCAGTTTCTAATGCATTATGCACTATATATGTATATTGTCTATGACAGTGCGTGTTTCTGTTTATAGGAGCATAATTTCCAATAAAGGTTACACATTCATACCGGATATGAATATTGAAACGTAATAGCCCGCTATAGTGATACGGTTATTAAAAGTCACTTCCGTTATCCGCGCACGTACGTAATATCCTGTATAGTCTCGTTATACTAATCGTTAAATAGTTAGTATCTTCCTGCATTTCGAGTGGGAGTGCAAAATCGACAAGACACCGGAAACTGAAGATACAGTTTCAGTAATATACTGGTAAGGACCATAACTAGTACAATTAGGTAGCTATGGGGTATAGGCCGTCGTAATGATCATATGAAACCATAGCCCGGAGAGAGAGAGAGAGAGAGAGAGGAAGCTTAAAGTGCTTACCGGCACTTACGTTTGCCAAGGTAAAGCAGAAGTGGCTTATGTAAGATAGTCTCGTACGTAATATTCGAGCTTTCTAACTTGTAAGATTATATAATCTTGGTTGTATCAACTAACCCATCCAAGTAAAAGCTCCATTACAGTATATACGTATATACATATATATACACACAGATAAATATACACCTCGTTGATAAAGCTCAATGTATTTTATTATTGAGCTTGCAGGCCTCGCTATTAACTTTATGACCCTGCCCATGTGCGCCTTACTTGGCATACAAATGCCGAGCTTTCCATTAAGGTCGCATCCGGTTCATAAGGGTCTCCCGACAAACTATTAAACAGAAATATCAACACACGTTGACTCTGGAAATCCTCTTGGAATTCTATCTGCGCGAATATTCAATTAATTCATTACTAGTACATTTGTATTAATTAATAAAGTAGAATTGAAAAAAAACTACAGGACGAGACGAGGTCAGGGGTCGCGAATGATAAGGGAATTTTATATTGATCTTGGAGATCCTGGATCTCTGTGTTCCATTTTTTGGTGACGAACGGTTTCATTGAATATTAGAAGATGCAATTTGAAAAGCTTCAGCATCCACAGTGAGATGCGGACAAGATAAGATGCCCTGATTATGCACCAGGGCGTCCATGTGTAATCACTGCTTCTGGCTCTCATGTCCTACTTCTCGGAATCCCCTTTATGATTTTCCCCGTGTCTGGATATCTGGGATCCAGTCGCATCCACCCTATTCAGAAGGCTCAGACTTTCGGCATCGTGGGCTCTGATTAAGCTCGTTCCTCTTCCCTTCTCGCAATCTTCTCTTGCATATCCACTGGAATGCTTCTCTTGTTGGTTTTTGCGAGACGCGGATACTGAAAATTTTTTGAGAACGCTGACATTTTCTTGGTAGCACATTGTCTCCTATTTTGCGTTCTACATAAAGAGGGTTGCTGTGGGTTAGGGTTTTTGGGTTTACAGCTACGAGACGAAACTCTTGACGAACGTTGCGGACGGGGACGCGATATAATGGGCTGTTTTATCAGACCTATTAAAAATGATAAAATCGACCGCCATCTTTGCCACTGACGTGAGTCATGTGAGGAATATGTAGCGGGTACTCGGAAAACGTGTTGGGTATGTAGGAAAAGTGGGTCCAAAGTGTTGAATCTTGAGTATGTCGCTAAGACTTGAAGAGGCTGGAAGTATGAAAGGTGAGTGAGGTCAGATTTTACAAAGGGTTAGTTCCTGTGCTAGTATTCTAGTATGCACTCGACCTGTATGATAAGCACTAAGGTACCAGTATACTGTAACCATGTCGAAATTTATTATTGCAAGAGAAAATTAGTCCTGTACGGTGCCGCCGTTATGCCAATAGACTTTTTTTTCTCTCTTCGGAGAAAATTGTCTCGAGGACTTGATCAGATATTTTTATCAGACTTCAAAATCTGGGTTTGATCAACGAGCAAGATATTTTAGCTCCATAGAAATATTTTTTCTGCGTATCAACGTGCGAGATGAGGTTTTATTATTTTCTTCAGACAAATCTGAACCGTGACCTTATTCCAAAATGTTTCAGTCTAAAAAGAAATGGTTGTCGCTTCACACCTTCGACTCACGAGTCAAGCTGCTTTTCTTTCTTGTAAAATGTGGAACGTGCGCTTTTCTTCGACTCTCACGGATCTCTGAGCTCTACTTGGGACCGAACCGAGGTGGAACTCTGACCTCGGAGGAATCGGGGAACGTCGCGACGCGGACGATGCGAAAGAAACGAAGGAGAGAAAAGATGGGATCAGTCAACCAAAAATCTTAACCTTTGTACTCGGCAAAAAAGGATCCTAATTGTGGACTAGTCAAGGAATGTCAACCCCTATAGCTTTTACTAATTATTTAACTCGCTTGAAAGAACGTCGCTCCTTTTAGGTCTCTCACTTCTCCTCTGGTGAAACTTCATTACATTAAGGGAGACCCTGATTTTACTTGACGTCTATCCAATTTTCTGTTTCAGAGAGACGCTTTGAATCTTGAACCAAGCGACGTGGCTCATTGTGTATCCAAAGGAAAATCTGAGGTAAATTCGATGATCTTTAATCGTATTTGCTTTTATTAGATATTATTTTATTCAATACTTAATTTCAATAATTTATATAAAAAAAAAAGAAAAAGATATAAATATCTTTAAAAAAAATTATGCTTCGCAAAATTTTCCTTACTCAAAGCAAACTTTCGTCACTACGCAAAATTTCTTCCGAATGCCGATATTGGTATTGGATTAATTAATAAATATTATATAGCCTTAAGCCAGTGCAAATGGCAATCAGCAATTTCGTTTATAAATTCGTCAAAATCATTATATTAAGCTCATAGTATACTTTTTTTTTTTTTGAACGTCGATACACATTCGTATGCGGCAACGTGCACTTCCGAGGTGTAACATCGTTCACTCCGCCGCGAATATTCGCTACGTGACGTTAATGCCAACCTTTTTCGAAATGCGCTTCACGACGCGCCAGAGGCATGAATATGTAGGAGTTCTACGCGACTGCTCTCGTTAAAAAAGTGTCGATCAATAAAGTCGGGACGGGATAGAAAAAAAAAAAGAATCAAGTAAAGAAATTTCAAACTTTAACAAGTGAACAAGAGTCCAATGACTTTAATTCTCAAACTTTAAGATTCTCATTTCTCTCGTTGCAGCACTTCGATTGCCGGAATCACATACGAGTAATACAACCCATTGGGGACGGCAATAGACTCTACATGTGCGGCACCAACGCCCACTCCCCGAAGGATTGGGTCGTCTACGTGAGTCAGAATTTCTTTTTAAAACACGACCAGAAACTAACCTACCATCTAAGTACTCGTGTAACGATCCTAGAAAAGATTTACTTCTTGATCTTAGTAGCTTACGAGCCCCACGAGCACACTACGACCCTCGTAACGACAGTTTTTTCAGAGGCAGTAGGTATGGGCAAAAATGGCCTTCAAGTGTAATCATAAGTCTTGATGCACTCGATGATATTAACAGAAGAATTAAAAATTGATATCGATAGTTACAAGAAAAAGAAGATTTAAATACGAATGGAATTAATCTATTTTTTTTTAAAGATAAAATGTTTTATCCAAAAAATGTTAAAGCCATAACTCCTATTTTTAATCAGACACATCCTCTTGTAAGGACTTGAAATGAATTTTCAGTGCAGGACTTAAAGGATTTAACGCTTAATCTAATATCAAAAAATTTTATTACTACATTTCCAGAGCAACCTAACTCATCTCTCGAGGCACGAATTCGTACCCGGTGTTGGTACGGGGATAGCGAAGTGTCCTTACGATCCTGCAGATAATTCAACTGCTGTCTGGGTCGAGAAGGGTAATCCAGGTGATCTGCCTGCTCTCTATTCTGGTACTAATGCCGAGTTCACTAAGGCCGATACCGTCATCTTTCGCACGGATTTGTACAATTTAACTTCGGGACGAAAGGTTTTCCACTTCAAGAGGACATTGAAGTACGATTCGAAGTGGTTGGACAGTGAGTACCTTACTTAAGTACACTAAAAGCCCTTATATTTTAAAATCAATATAGAGTCAGGACCCTGAATACAGCTCTACATTGAATAAAAAAAAAACAAACAAGATTTTAAAAGGGTAGTAACAAGTGCGCCAAGGGAAGTGACTTCTGACACGGATGATGCTCCATGACAAAGGGTCTAAATGTATCTTCGAAGTGGCAAGGTGAAATTACAGGACCTGGTAACACAGAGGGCCTAAATGAACGCGCGAGCGGGTGCTTCAGTGTCACGTGGGCCGTCTATTTTCGAGGGTTCCCTAGCAGTCGCTTCCTTTAGTTACAGAAACGCGAAAATGTAAGGGTAGCCGGTCGCTGGGATCCGGGCTATCAGAAGTCAAAGAGGGTGCGAGTCCTCGCGCCGATCTAATAAAATAACACCACCCCTATTCTCGAGAACCCGCTCCTACTACTTCTCGAATCCCCTGCCGCATTTCAAAGACATTAAACTTAACCAGTTGCAAGCTTTGAAGCACTTTAAAAAAGGGGGTTGGAATTAGTCAAGATCATCCAGCAAAAGATAACCCTTCCAAATCGATACTGACTACCGATCTTGAAACAGATATCAGACCTAATTTTACCTGTCAAGAACCATTCAAATATCCGTTTAACTTTTTTCACCCCCCTTCGTCCCCCCCCCCCCCCTCTTCTGCCATCATCGTCACGCTTCAGAGAAACTAAATTACCTACGCCATTTCTTTACCTTTTTCTTTTCGCCATCTATTTGCGTGTAGACAACCCCAAGCGGAAACTACCCTTCGCTCGGGATGCATGATTAGCTATTTGTTTCGCCGTTTAATTTAAAGCCAGTACCAGTCAGTCCCTCGAAGCAAGGCTGTCTCCTCTCTCTGTATCCTTCCCCCCTCTTGAAACATTAACATCAAGAGCCATTCTATATTGAGTTTGTCTATTAGTAAAAGCGTTGATTAAATGCGCGAGAGCAACGAGGGGGACGGAGAGAGACGGATGAGTTCACGTGCCCGTCGTCAAGTCTAAAGTACATACAATGAAGACTGATGCGATCCAACCCGGGAGAGTTAACAAGCCCTGAATAACTAGCTGACGAGGCGCGAGCATCCACTTTCATGGGTCCATGCACATGCGAAATGACATTTCGCGAATGCGTCGCGTGGCCACCTCCCATCTCCACTCCAACTAAATTTTTTAATTTTTTTTATTTGTTCCTATACGTTCGTTTCGTTATCATCGTGGGTAGTAAGATTTATAATAAATTTATCGCTGCTGTGAAACAATTATATTTGAAGATATCGACTATCTTTTATTGAACTTTTATCGGGAGTCGTTTGACCCTCTTTCGAGCTGAAGCCGAATTGGGGCACTAACAAGTCAACAAGGATTTGGAACAAGAAAAAGGGATGAAGGGGGATGATTGTTTTTTTCTTTTACTGACAGACCAAATTTTGTTAACCCATTGCGCTAGTTTCGGGGTGCCTATTGGAGGTGTTACCGATAGTTTGAAAATTTTAATTTCTTGAAAAGGAATCAAATTTCGGGATTCTACTTGTATGGGCACGTAGATATTTCAAGTGGAATTATCTTAGTTAACTTAATTATCCCTTTCGAACCGAAAGTGGGAACCATACTGGGAGATGCATTAAGCTATAATCAAATCGCTTGAGTGAATTCTATCGAGGATACTCTTCATGAGACAGAGAGAGAGAGAGAGAGAGAGAGGAAGGGAGAAACTTCTCACAAATCTGAGACACCTCAAAGCTCAATACATCAAACTTCCCTTCTTGGCTGCGTCAGACAATCGATTTAATCGTTCAACTGTAAAGCAAGATTGTGAACGTTGAGACGTCGCTCGTATCTTTCGGTGTCTCCGACGCTAGATTTATGAAACCCATAGTAGGATGAAGGTTCGATGAAATTCTTCCTGTCTTCATTTTCTTTTTATCTTTGATATACTTGTTTTTTAGTTTTGACTCCATTGGGTTTGGAACCCTCTTACGATTCGGTCGCATTCGGGCAATATTAATGTTTTCGGTCATAACGGATGAAACGTTAAAAGCCTTTTACGACTTTGGATCGTAAAGCGACAAGTGGATGCTCATTAAAACCTCCTTAAAACCCAAAAGGCACTTCGGGCTTTTGCGCGCTAAATGAAAACGGCAAAAGTCGTTCGCGCCTTTGGCCACTTGGAAAACTTTGTTTATCGGCCGAAACTCGTCTACCTAATGTTCACTTTTACGGTTCCATTGTCTTGCTTCTGGCCGATCTTTGAATTTTCAAGAGATCACAAAGATCGATTTTTTCGGTGGTTTACGATGGAGCTTGAATCTTTGTTAATGATGACAATATTCCCGATTTCTCTATTTCGTTAAAGTTACGTCTCGTAATTCAAAACCCTCGACGAATATCTTAGTTATGGATTCAATGCGAAAAGCCGGATACACAAGTTCGAGAAATTGTTTACGAGTCGGACAAAGAACTAAAACGCATATATCCAATCTTGGTAATAACAGTTTCGTGACGTTATGATATAATGCCGAGAGCCGTAAAAGTATAGTAGTTCGTTAAGCAAAATGTGCTTCAGAAATGGATACAGTGACACAAAACAAAATGGCAAAGACTCGTGTAAACTCCCAAGTCCAAAGTCGCGCTTTAGTTTCATAACTGCGACGGCAAAGTTTAACTTCCGTTTACTGGCTTAATAATACTCCGGTACAGTACTTGGTATTTCTTACGGACTCCTAGTCACTGTAAGTAAGTACACAGACGTATTGTATTAAAGCACAGAATGGTTTCTGTGCATTTTGCATTGCATTTGAATTTTGTTTTGACATCCTGTACAATTCTGTACGAGGTAAATTGTTTCCGGTATATTTTTTTCTCTTGATGCCGCAACCGTAAGAAATAGATAGGACAGGGCAAGAAAACTTAGAAGATTCATATTAAGAAAGCGAATAGTTACCTAACAGGTGTTTGAGAAAAAAAATGAAATACTAGCATTGAATTGGATACGAAATTTGTTTAAAAACCTTCAATTTTGGTATCTTACGTAAACACTCTGAATCTTCAATCCCTAACGTATAACCTTATTTCAGAACCCAACTTCGTCGGATCGTTTGACATAGGAAGTCACGTGTTCTTTTTCTTCCGCGAGACTGCCGTAGAATATATAAACTGTGGCAAGAGCGTCTACTCGCGCGTGGCACGTGTTTGCAAACGGGACACGGGTGGTAAAAATATTTTGTCCCAAAATTGGGCAACGTACCTAAAAGCTAGGCTGAACTGTTCGATACCAGGAGAATTTCCGTTTTACTTCAATGAGATACGTGAGTAACCGTATAGTTTGTCACGTTTTAAAAATAGTCATTTCTTCCCGCCACACTCACGAAACTAAATACCCAATTGGACTTTGCAGAAAGTATCTACAAGGTGCCTGGTGACAACACGCACTTTTATGGGACTTTTACAACTTCCACGAATGGTCTCATGGGATCTGCTATATGTTCCTTTCACATCGACGCCATTCAGGAAGCCTTCAGAGGGAAGTTCAAGGAACAAGCCTCCAGCAACAGCGCCTGGCTTCCGGTTACGCTTACCAGAGTTCCTAATCCGCGACCTGGACAGTGCGTCAATGATACCGAAACACTTCCGGATACTGTCCTAAACTTCATAAGGTCCCATCCGCTCATGGACTCGGCCATTTCACATGAGAACGAAAAGCCGGTTTTCTTCAAGAGGGATGTGATGCTCACGCGACTTGTGGTTGACTTACTTCGAATCGACTTTGTGGGCATGGATACGGACTATACCGTCTACTACGCCGGTTCCAGTGAGTCATTGACCGATGACCTTACGATGGGTCATTATTAGTGCAATTTCATAAATTTTGCCGTTTTTAATTCAGGCGACGGAAGAGTTCACAAAGTTGTTCAATGGCTGGACAGCAATGGGGAATCTCAATCCATACTACTGGATGTCTTTGACGTGACTCCTGGTGAACCAATTCAAGCTATGGAAATCTCCAGGGAACACAAGGCTCTATATGTAGCATCGGATCACCGAATCAAACAGATCGACCTAGTGATGTGCTCTCGTAGATACGACAATTGTCTTAGATGTGTTCACGATCCTTACTGTGGCTGGGACAAGGATACCAACACTTGCAAACCATATACCCCAGGGTGAGAGTCCAATAAATTGTCACGTTATTTTTGCACAAGTCATTCACGTGTGACAAGTGCACTTTAAAATAGCAAAATAATTCATTTCCACGAATGTCACCTGGTATGTTCTAAATTTTAAAAAAATCTCAAATTTATAACATCCAAGCTAACCGCATTCCTATCCCGTTTTGGAAATTCATTTTTTAATCATGCATTGCCAACTCTATTTTCAGACTTCTGCAAGATGTCTCAAATAGCACAGCGGATGTCTGTGATAGCAGCGTTGGCAAGCGAAAGCTGGTCGTGACCTGGGGTCAGTCTGTGCACTTGGGTTGCTTCGTAAAGATGCCGGAAGTCCTCGCGAACCAAGAGGTCAGGTGGTATCATTACAGCAAGGAGAAGGGTCGTTATCAAATCGTGTACAAGTACGGCGCAGGAGGAGACAAGTTCATCGAGACCTCAGAAAAGGGACTCGTGATCGTCGGTGTCAATGAACAGGACGCTGGAAGATACGATTGTTGGCTTGGCGGCGCCTTACTCTGTTCCTACAATATAACAGTGGACGCGCATAGATGTTCTGCGCCGGCAAAGTCCAACGACTACCAGAAGATCTATTCGGACTGGTGTCACGAGTTCGAGAAGTACAAATCAGCAATGAAGAGTTGGGAGCGCAAGCAAGCGGTGAGTTTGTTTGGTAATTATAAAATTTTTATAGTTTTTTTTAAACGGATATTAAATATCTAATTTTTTTTCGCTAACAAGGAACCAATTTTTCTGTCTTTTTCAAGACTTTAAAAGTAATTTTTTTCAACGTTACCTCACTTCTTTCTGTTTCAGCAATGTGCCTCCCGACAGAACGACAGTAATCAGAATCTTCATACCAATGAAGTATACGGAACGCCTTTGGTGTGATGGAACCGTGACCTAGACCTGTCATCATCCAGCCGAGATTATGATACTACTATTCACATTAGCGTTCTGCCGAGAAACCGTGGTCCAAGTACGAATTGCCGTATGACGCTAACCATTCTGCTGGCAGGTAACTACGTTTGGCATCGATACCACGACTGGACTTTTGCTAAATAAAACATTAGGTAGTTGTAAGAATTTGGAAAGGAAAAGCGAATATTTGTAAAGAAGAGCTACAGGAACGTCAGTGAACGTGGGGGAGAATGTAATTTAAAAATATGTCAAAAAAATTCCCAAAAAAAAAACTTCAATGAAAAATAATTACGCGATTTATGAGAAATGAACTGTAGTATAATCGGTTTTAAAAAAACGGTGCTCGAATGGCGTTCCTCTTATAGGTACGCAATAATGATCTGATTGATCACAAGCGTCATTGGGTCAAGAAAAAGAGACTCCAATAAAATATCGGATCCCGTGACTAGCGAGATCCTTTATTATCTTTTTCCTCCCTTTTTTTTTTAATAATCGTCTACTGTATATAATGATCGTATCCGCGAGGTGAATTCTACTGTACTTATAAGAGGGGAAAAAAAGGATGAAAAAAATAAAAGGGCAAAAGTCCATTCAAGGAGGCGCCGGACAGAGTACCGTTTGACGCCAAAGCTGAAAATCATCAGTTCGAATTTGAGTGTCTGTGTGATCAGGAAATTAAATGAAATCCTGATCAAAGGGTTAAATCCTGGAAGGATTTTTTCTTTTGCAGAAACTAATGTCAAATCCACAGACGACCACGTCAGAATTATCTCGTGCCTAGGTACGTACCAAGCATTATCTGCAAGTACGACTAGAAGACTTTTCGGATTTGAACAAAATTTTTTTTTTTTGAAAATCTGATTATCATCCATCGTCACGGTAGACGACCAATCATCCGCGAACAAAGAAAAAAAAGTGCGGAAAGCTATGTATGTAAAATACGTATTTTCTGTTTTCTTAGACCTGTGATATATATAGGCGTCGTGGTATAAACGGACCGCATCGATACGACTTCTTGGGTACGTCGAAGCGTCGTTTCCCTCGATTAATATGATGATTATGTAGAGAGGATTAATTAAAAAAAAAAAAAAAAATTGAGGGAAAACCCAAAGTCGCATTTTTCGGTCCATTCTTGGTTACGGCAGAAAACAATCATGAGTGTGTAATTAATCTTGGACATAGGCGAGCGTTATGCATTGCGTAAATAGATTTAAGCTGCCACAGATCGATGTTGGGACAAAGAGGGGAGGAGGGGATATGAGTAAAATAAGATACTTTTATTAATTGCGATATTAAATTTATCGAGTCCAAATCGGAATTAATTGATAACGTCAACGCATCCCGCATCCCTTAATATATATATATATATATATATATATATATATATGCGACTTTCACGCAAGTTACACATGAGATTATCGGCTTCTTCGTGTCAACGTTATTACACGCCGCGACTCTTCAAAGTTTTTTTTTTGCTTTTCAACAACAACCTAATTTTTATTTTTGTTATTAAGAAAACCTGTGAGCATTTTTGCTTATGGGTGTTTGCATTTAATGTTCTTAGTCTAAGGCGTTTTATTATTACTTAAAAATTTTTTTTGTATACTACGAAATGGAGGCTTGCACTTACGTCACGTAGATTACTTTACTTAAAAAGCCATTTTTTTTTTGGAATATCGACTATGCTACTGTCATTTTATTATTTTATTTATATACCATCGTACCACGCGCGTTCGACGTTCCATTACCGATAAAAATGAAATCAACGGTATTTTGAATATGTTTGCGAGTTTTCATGAAAAATGTAAAAAAAAATTACTTAATAAATAAATTCTACAATGAATTTACTGATGAACTGCGCGGCATCTGAATTCATATTATCAAAGAGATACAAAAATTTTAAAAAAGGGAACTTATAAATATATATATATATTTACAGTGAAATCTATAAATACTTTCATCCACGGTTGGCACATGGAAATTCAAATGGAAATATAAACTTTTTATTTTACACGGTATAGAAATGAATCTATACTTTGAGTTCGTCGCACGCGCGTGCGTACTTCATTGTACATAAATGCGAAATTCACTCATGTAAACTTAGCGATTAACTTTTTAACAATTAACGAAAGCGACAAACGTTTTGCTTATTAATTTCTAATTCAAACGGATTAGCCGTGTACGAAATTACTAAGTGAATCGCGATTTTGTAGACTCAAACGCAGACACACACGTACACTAAGGGTAGTCGCGAATTTATTTCAAAATTCGTGAACTTAACCCCCACCACATTGCCAAGTCGTCCCCCCCCACCAGAGAACTCCACCCTATTAGTTTTACATAATTCCACGGAAAAAGCACGCAAGAAAAAGTAATTAAAAAAAAAACACTCAAAATTTATCAGCTAGTACTGTCATACCATTTTATTTTCGAATGGTCGACTAAAATATGGAAAAATTTATATATTTCTGAAATTCTTACGTAAAATCGACGACGATCCCTTGTCCATAGAAATACTTAAGCATAAAATATTAGGGAGGTCATGACACCTTTCCGTGTACGGATTTATTTTCCAAAAAACAAAATGAAACGTGATAGTTCGTTCTTGCCCTTTAGTTTGTAAATAAAATTTTTCAAAATAACCCGAAATTGCGCATGATTTTACATACGCAGTTTTGTGGTTACTTCGTACACGTTTTTTTCTTTTAATTTTATTTTGCAAGTAAACATTTTTCTTCAACGTCGGGCGAGTTCCACCCCACCAAACCCGTGTGTTTCTCGGGCGATTGAGGGTATATATACATACTATAAATACTATAAATACATATATCTCTTAGTTATGTACAAAGACGTTCTCAAGGATTGCCATGAGTGCAGGTCGGATATGAAAAAAAAAAAGAGAGACTTGAACCGGAGACGATTATAATTTTGTACCCTTGTCATCGGTAAGCGTGAAAAGCATGATCGAAGCTTAAAAAAAAAGTGGAAAGAAAGAATAATAATTGAAAATGGTAAAGTTCTTAGACGATTAATATACCTATATAGTAAGCGAGGTAATACAATAAAAAAAAAAAATGATAATATTAATCTTTGAGTATGTACTTATTATGAGCTTCAACAAGTATTGAATAATATTAATGAGGTAAGATTCGTAACGATGAACATTTTCGAATTAAGGACAAACTAAGCATGTAAGAGGATGGGCCAGCCAAGTAAGTTGCTATTTTAGTGTAATAGGTGGCGCACTCGAATCTCGTCTATATCACAAAAAGAAGCTTGGCAACTTCGTAATTTTGAAAATAATTTAAAAAATCACCTGCTAACCGAATGGTGATTTTTTTGAAAAATTAAAAACCTACGGGTACGTCGAGCTGAACAGAATTTTTTTTTGACTCTGAATTATTTCAAAATTTTCAATCACCCTACCGTCATTGCCGTCACTGCGCATGCGCGATCAGTGATAACGAAGAGATTCGACGCGCAGATAATCCACACTGAAAAAAAAATAAGTATCTACCTTATACTATTTGAAAAAAACATCCCGCCAGCATTTACAAAAATACCTAAATATTCGATGTGAAGGCATTTAATGAAAAAAAAAAAAAAAAAACAGTGGATACGTAAAGAATAGTAATCAATCTATGATACGAACTAGAAACGAAAGCCACGAGGAAGTAAAGGGGGAGGAAAAAATAAGCAAACATAATATTACAATATAAAGACGAAAAATAGTAAGAGGTACATGATCTTTGGCTAAGGAGCTCCACGCGCAGTCGCGGTTAATTAAAAATCGAAAAGAAAGCACTGACTTTTTTTCGCGACGGATATCCTCCAAAAAAAAATATTCAAAAATAGAAACAGTAACAAATTCCTAACATACATTAACGGCGAATGTGTGTTGCAGCTCTTACAGGAAGTCGGCGTGATTATGGAAAGCAATCTAAGATGAACCTAAAGTTGTTAGACATATTATTTATAAGATCACTAAATATTGTATGTTACGTCATCGCGATTGACGCACCGGGAAAATTAGCGTCGAGCGAAAGAATGAAAGAAAAAAAAAATAGAAAAATAAATATAGACAAGCAAAAAATAAATTAAGTTCAACCATCCCTTCTCACGATACGTCTATAATCGTAACGCAATTCGCAGCACGGGCGTCGCGACGGCGAAAAAAAATGATTTAGTATCAAAGAATTCTCGTTGCTCGTCCTTTTCTACGATCGTCCGCTACGCGGCGCTGTAGTCGATGCACTTGCGGTTAAGACGATTTAATCGCGTAATATCCACACCACAGGACGGGTCCTAAAATTTTTGACTAATTTTTTCCAAAGATTTTTTTGGCAAAAAACTGAATATGCCCAAAAAATACTAGAAATCCCTAATGCAAAGATATTTAACGATTATGAATAAACAAGTGCGTGATGCATGTGCGTGTAGTTAGTTTTGATTGGCAATCTTCCCGTGACGTCAATCGCCAAGCAGATTAGGCTAGCTCGGTTTCGTGTAATAATGCGGTATGATCAACTTGGTATATGGTAGTTATTCCCGTAATGCCCTAAGGATTAAATATGATGACTTATTATTACGATAAAGAGAATAGCTGATAATGACTTATTGGAATATCATTAGAACTAGCCAACGACTGTCTTAGGTTCCATTTTAATAATTACGTAGGGCCTTCGTTATGTAAGACCCCCCTATTATTATTTTCCTACGCTTTAAATTTTTTTTCACTCCTAAGGACTATCATTTTTGTTTCGATCTATTTCCATCTGTATATCCTTTCTAGCTGATCCTCGTTCCCACTATTCCAACTCCTTATACATTTTGTACTTTTCCAAATATCCAATTTACACGCCTCCACAAGCACTTTCTAATACACGCATGTGACGTCACGAACAAATTGACGATTTACGTCACCCACCTAATCGCTGCGACTGATTCGCGTATTGATTCTAGAAAAAAAAAAAAAAATTTTTTTGGTTATATAAGTTAACCGGTGAGTCTGAGATTTTACGAGTTTAATAATAATCGATTTCGTACACCCCAATTGTTTCCGACGTTTCTGCCTCTGCTTTGTGTCAGTACCAGCAGCTATTATTGATTTACTCCACGTCAGAAACAATTTTTTTTGTTTAATCTACCAGAAGCACCCTGAAAAACGGTTGTGCAACGAAATTCAAATTTTCGGAAAAATTCATTAACCTGATATTACCAAGGGCGAAACAGCCAATTGTCAGAGGAATTCGCGGGCGTGTATCAGTTTGCGAAAAAAAAAGTGGACTATTCGTTCGCGAATAAAATTGCAAAATCAAAAAAAACTCAACGTTCCATACTACGTATATTCGATCCATGCTTCTTATGTTTGCTATATGTTTCAATATATTTTGTACTACGTTTTTTGCAATTTTTTTCATAAAATCATATATTTCGCGACGCATCCCCTCCTCATCGCCATTATTTACATTGATAAGACACATGTATACATACACACACCCACACATACACTCTCCCAACTAATGTCATGAAAATTCATTTTCGCGAGCATTTCGTACGATTAAGATACCCCATTTAGATATTCACCTACTACCTAAACCTAAACATCCAATCGCTATTTTTATCAAAAAAAAAAAAGAAAAACATGTTAAACATCTTTAATAGTTATCCATTGTTCACTATTGCTATAATAAAGTTTTGCTTTAATAAATGACCGATCCGTGTTTAATGATTGATTAACCGAAACCCAATCCCAACCCCCAACCCCCTACAAGACGTAATACTTGAACTACTCCAAGGTACGTATAATTGTAATCTAACTTCTTTATCCGTAATAGAAAAAAATAAATTATTCGCTAAATGTCAAAGGTCACGTTTAATTTTAAACCCCTTGCGATTATATTTAATAGTAGCGCTCAAAGGGGGTTAATATCCGAAAGCAAAGTATTGACATTTGACATTCAAGTAAAACGATCGTATGACGTCATAATAAATATCACATATCGTTCAAGTCTGACGTAGCTCAGACCCACATATCATAACCACTGTCCAGAGCTCGGTGTCGATCGTTAACGTCATGATGTAAAAAAACTGCAATAATCGATATCACTGAATTATTAAGAGAAGAAAACTCAATCGACCGTTAAGGGATGACGTCATAAATTGCATATTTTATAGTTATCGATTTCATACCGAGCTTCAATGACGCTTGCCATTTTAAATAAATACTATCTGGTGAAGTAGTTGATGACGTCATGCACGTTCTATAGGAAGGTTTGCACCTATCAATTGACCCAGGACAAAAGGTCATGCGAACGTGTCATATGTGAGCTCTCACTTGAGAACTAGACTTTGCGAAAAAGAAAATAATGAATAATAAAATCGCACTACTTCATAATTCACCATATTTTTTTTTGATAAAATAAATTCCATTGGTCTAGGTATTATAATGGATTTTATTTTTGCACGCGTTATCGTAACTTTTTCATACGTCTAGTATTATGGAAAGTATATTTTCACATTTTTGTCGCGGTCACTAATCACCCTCGTATGATATTTTTGCAGTCAACCACCTAGATAGACTTGTACGAATATCACGAAATGCAGCCTGATTACGTATCTTATGAGTGCTCACCTGACAGTGATATTTGCTAATTAATTAAATGATGATATGAAAACACGACAACGAACTTTTCACGGTACGTTGGAGTATGATGAATAGCGCGACTGATTTTGATAGCTACTTGGAATTTTGTAAAATTAAATTTAGACATTGTAGCTTGAAATACAATGCTTGTACTTTGACGAGACTTTATAAAAATAAAATAAAATTATGTTACATTAACCAAGTTTTTATGCGAATCCGATTACTGGTATATAATAAATGCGTTATGGACTGCATCAATGCTGAATTACGAATCTACCCGGCGCTCTAATTAACTCGTATCAGTCAACCCAGAGAGTAGCTTGAGCCCTCGTGACACGTTAAACAAAGAAAACTTTTTTATGAGTTTTCGTATCGATACAAATCGTGGAATATAGTTTCTTGGTATAGTATCCCGACAAAAAAATAACAAATGGTTAGTTAGGTCGAACAATGGCGGCCGTAGTGACGCAATATAGAAATAGGCTATTACTTAAGGAACGATATCGCCCGTAACACAATGTGATATATACATTGGTAAGAAATAATAAAAAAAGAATATCCTTTCTATACGTAAAAGCCAAGAAAAATAAATATAAAGAAAAACCACAGCATCCAATTCCTACATGATTATCATGGACCAATGCATTCTGTCCCTCAGATCCAATATACAAAATGTTCCAAGAGTTAAGTCTGTCTCATCCCATACATATTCGCTTACATATTTATTTATTTTTTACGCACTCTCGCAAAATTCCAAATACCCACTGGATATTCCAGACAGAGTTCCAAGCTCATTTAACAAATTGATCGAGATGCTTTATTGCTGCTGGTTCCTTCAAGAATGTACCTTCGCGTCTATATACATTCGGTATACGAATACACCCGAGTATTTACGAGTATTGCCGAACATCAGACAGCAAGATAAGAGCTTATACCCATTGCAAGATATAGAATGATAAAGATGTATTATTTGTATAGTAACGTGGATTCATCGTCCCTTAAGAAATATTTTAGAAGATTACAAAAGGTTCGAGTATTTTCAAAATCATAAGAGCTTCACTCCTACAAAATCAAAAACCAATTGATCTCTTGGAAAAACTAAGTAAGTACTTAGATGATCCTCGATGACGATATTTTCAGTTCTGGGTTCTCTCAGAATATTAAAGAAATCAGAAAATGAAAACATACCGAATAAGCCTAATGCAGATCCTGTCAATTTGAATTTCCTCGCTTGGGGTACTAGGGTTACTAAGGATACATCTGGTCTGTCATACGACTGACAATCATTGCTAAGACAGGAAACGTTATTGTATCGTGGGTAAACTCTACGCCATTATTACGTAATTATTAAGTTTCCTAACCTTTCCTGACCTTTTTTCCCTCCCTTATATCGTCTCATTCTTTTTTGTCCTTTTTCAATTTCGAGATGGGCATGCGAAATTTATAATAAAACTCTCGTCCAGGAGCGCTGATCCAGGCGTTAAAGTTAACGATTTTCGGTGCACTCGGCTGCCTGGCAGTGCTTTACTTGCATTATGGAAAAAAGTTCGTTAGAACAGTATTATCTTCACTGCCTTTCCGAATATGCCTCACGATGCGATATATACATATAGTCTCTACGCCGTAGTAACTTCGTCCAGACTATAAGTTAAGCGCAGCATCACCAGCTGTCCGCGAATTTTTCCTGTCGTTAAGAATTTCCGCGAAGGAACTTTTTTGTTCTCAGTCGATAAGAACGGAAAATCTACATTAAAAATTTTATTTAACAAACGCCCCTATCACATTGTTTCAAAGATACAACCGAGCGATACCAGTGACATCACAAACGTCTTGAAAATGAATTTCGTACGGCTTCGAATGATTTTCAAAATTAAAATACGAAGTGCTTCTGATATCTTCGCAGGGCAATTTCCCTTCGTGGTTCAATTTCAAGAAACCCGAAGCCAATCTTCCGCAGTGTCGTATTTTCCACGCCCATGGAGTTAGAACGGAGTCAATAGCCATTGTGTTTAAACAAAGCATCTCTACCCTTTACACCGCAGCCTCTTTACGCTTCTTTATGCTCTTCCTCCCTCCAAAAGATTTTATCCCTCACGCCGCTGATTCTCGAGCGAATCATAGCCGAATTTAATGAAAGAAGATCGTCGGCATTCGGGTGAGAAATCTTTGGTCGGATGAATAGCTAGCAGGGGCCTTGAAGATTCAAGGGCGGCTGGTTAGAAGATTTCGGAATTATTGAGACGGTCAAAATAGCAAAGCGACAAACCTTTTCTAAAATTTAACGAACTGTGACGAGTATCAGGGTAACTTTATAAATCAACTCTGTGCATGTGTGAGTGTGTGTGTGTTTTCATATATGTAGAAGGGGTCGAAATACCTATGATACTTTCCTCATTTTTATATATTCAGCTTATCTGCTCATGTACAAGATCAGCACCTAATAAATTCAAACGAATATAGTAGGTGGGTAAGTTGGTATTATAAGGTAAAATATCAAGGTTGGTACGCTACGTGCTTCCGTGAAAGTTTCAATTACGAAATCCTCGAGATTTTCCTTGAAAGATCCTTAGCTCCTTGTTCAGTTTCTATTGCGATCCCGACAGTTCCGTGTAAGTTCCTACTTCGCTTCGAAAAGTGGTATTCTTACGATACTCGCTTACACTGCTACCACTACACGAGTTTGCAGTTTCTAGTATTTGCTAACGTAACGCTACAACTTTTTGACGATTGCCAACCCCCGAGATAAACCGAACGCTTGCGAGGGTCGTAATCGTAGATAGACGGACACGTGGCTCAGCAATCGCTCCCTTACGACTTGTTTTCACAGAATCCGCCATGTCCAACATAAAGAAAACTTCGGTATCATTTGCTGATCCGTTTGCGCTGTTCGGAGATCGATACGAACTTCTGATGGATATTGTTAAGAAAAAAACAGATAAATAAAAAAAAAAAGATTCCCTGCCTCCGTTTCATATGTCGTTGACCAAAAGTTTAAAATCGCGCCAGGAATGCTCGCGTGGCAGGACGCGGAAACGGCTGCTGATCTATTGCTGCTTTGAAGCAAAGAGGCTGAAGAAGCGGAAGGAGCAAAGAAGCGAAGGAGGTCATGGAGGATTCAGGGGAAGAAGGGATGGAGAGTTAAGAGGGGGGAATGGGAGATACCCGGTGTCCGTGGCAGCAGCACTAAACGAAGGGAAGGCAAACTTTTCCAATTGATTCTATTTAACCGTAGGAAAGTGCGCTCCGGGAATCGTGCTTTTCTTCGGCCTGTGGCGAAATGTCTTAGACTTCTCGGGAACTGGACTTCTGCGGTTTTTTGTCCCAAAGCCCCCCCTTCAACTATCCATTCGTCACTGAATGGAAAATGAAATCTTATTTTTGTACTTTGCACTTTTTGATTGATCTGCATCATTTAAGAACACAATTTGAAATTTGAAAAAAAAAAATTACTCATGGCTAAGATGGCGTGAACCATAATGACCAGAAATCAATAATCGATCGTGATCTAATTGTTTAACTTTTTTCCTCTCTCTCTCTCTCTCTTTATTCGATGGCTTATCTTTGATTCCATCGCGCGATCTTATCTACAGGAGGAATTTTCAGGGAATTAATTTTTACTTGTGATCGATAACCGAACTTGCGATACTCGATTCAACTGCGGCTAAATATGATCTTCCAATTCCATAGTTTGGTTTTGAATTTTTCACGAAATTCCAGAGTCAAGTCTGGTTGAGCTTTGGAAAGCTGAATTTGATAACGATAATGACAAATATGTATATAATACTTTATTTGGAAAAATTTTGAAAATTATACACAATAGTATAGCGATTAAGGCAACTTGAATGGGGATATTTTAATTAAATATATCTATCAGGCTGTTAATACGAATTTGGTTGGAATGCAATAACACGGTTCATTAGTTCTTAATAGGCTACCCAACAAGCCTTTTGATCTCAAGCGAATTAGTTATATGCGCGAATAACGAAGTGAACAAAGGGACATAACCACATCTTCGTATACATTTATATAATCAAAAAGCGATAATCAGGAAAATGGCAAGCTTAGTCCAATTAATATAAACCGCAATTAATAATTAAATATTACCAATGGAAGCAACGATATGGAATAACTCCAAAAAAAATATTACGTAATCACAGAAACCAAAGTATAAAATTACCCTGCGGAAATTCACCCCTTAACGATTCGTCATCGATCTCAGTAGACGCCCTTAAAAGAAAAGTAGCCCTACTTAAAATGCACCGTATGAACTCTGCCTTAAGGGTGTCTTACCCCCTTGCAAAAGGACGAAGGTGAATCTTTATCGAACCCTCTCTCGCTCACCTTTTTAAATTCCTCACCCTTACTTCAAGTCTCTCGCAATTTGCAGATCAAGGCTCACTTTCGCAACTTTCTCAAACGCTTAATTCTTCTTAGGGAGTTCGATAACAAGAAAAAAAATTCTCAAAATTAACAAGGCGCGACGCTTGTAAACGTAAGAAATTAAATGGGGTACAAGTTCAATAAGGTAAAAATAAATTTTTAAAATTTTTGCCCAAAAATATATGTAAGTCGGTACTATTCGTGTGTACTGAAATGGAAAAAAAAAGAAGAAAAAATTCTATAATATTTAAGTACAGCCTTGTTCAGTTGCATGGAAACTGAGGTTGCTCAACTAGGGTCCCGCGGAAGCAGCGTGGACTTTGCAATATTAACTCTCTGCCTCTGACAAGTTGTTACGCTCGCCACGATAATGTATTACGCAAATTGCGAAATACGCTGGCACAAGCCCTTCGCACTAGGGTGGGAAAACTGCAAAGTGAAACATGAACCAGTCAGTATATACAGGGATAACTGACAATAACGGAGGTTGGCAATGATGCCCAAAGGGTTGTTTTGTGTTTTGAAATAGCAATTAACCTGGCATTTGGCATTTAAATTTTTTCTCATTTTATCATCCCCAAATAGAAACCATGATAAGATTATTTTTTTAAACGATAAAATTGGTACCAGATCCATCCTCAAAGATGTAGGACTCACCTAGAGATACAAAGTTCAAAATATAAAAAATATTTTAATCAACCCTCGCAAGATCCAGGACTGAGACACGTCGCGTACAAATGAAAATAATTTTTCATCAACGGATAACCAAAGGTTATCCCTGTCTTTTCGAAAAGTGACAAAACCAAAAAAAATTGTACACTAATTGCCCCAGGTAGTGGCCCGGACCAAATTTTCCACCCCTAGGCACTACAGGTGACGCTACCAGCAACGACATATAGGGCAAGAAGGTTAAAAAGGTTGAGTAGGGTAGGTTAGACAAAATGGGGGGTAAAGGAAGCTGGAGGGGATGAAGGTATAAGGGCTTGGGCTTATCGCGCGTGACATCTATATAGAAATACATTTCGAGTGGCATAATACAAAGATTACGCAGAGGACGTGACTTAACATAACTCAATGAAGCTCCGAGAGCGAGTTAATTAAATCCAAGGGCGGACCGAAAGTTGAGTGCGAGGTGGTAGGTTGACGGGGGGGGAGGGGGGGCGGAGATAGGGATGGCACCACCATTGCGAAGGGTACCATTATCAAAGTGTCGACACATAGGACCCCTAGCGTAAATGTTGAGAGTGACTGTATGCGGCGTCGCGACGCCGACGCTCAAGTGCTTTCGCACCCCATAGCACCGTTACGTATGGTATAAACGTATATCATAAAGGGGGTGGTAAACCTCCATCCAGCCACGACAAAATAATATTCCATGTAATCTTCGACGCTCAAACAAAAGTTGAGTGGATGCAAAATGTACGTAAATGAACCGCCCGCGGCGCCACCGTCGCTGTATCGTCCTCATCCGCTAACTATAGGAACTTTGACATACTCTTACGTAACACCACGGCACAGCGTGTATTGCCGTTCCCGGTGGATCGTTAGCACGTTTCGTGCCGGAATGATTTCTGGTTACTTTCCGTTCAGGCAGCTTGGGGCGTGCGCGTCCCACGCGGCACGAAACGCGTTAATATATGAATTCTCGATACGTCGAAAAGCCATCGGACTGACATTATTTATTTATAAAAATTATCAATAATTGGGAATAATTCGTTAAGAATAACATTTTTTATATACACCTTTTTTTTCATTAAACGCATTAACCTCCTTTCTTTTACGTGATACCTTATCGCGATTCTATTCTGGATACCTGAATTTGCGGTGCCAATCAAGCTTCGGTCTATATAATTAAATAATTGAATGACCGTAAATTTGAGTCGATAAAATTGGTATAGAAGTAAGCCAATTTACATATGCTCCTACGGAGTTTGTTTAAAGGTATGCCATTCGTGATAATCTATCGATATAAATTGAAATAGTTTATTCACTAACCGGAGCAAATCCCAATAAATTATTGAACGCTAATTAAGATACTAACCTAATTGGCTTATGGGGTTGGCCATTTCTACTGTCGTATAATTTTATACTATTATCGAGGATGACGCAGAAGATATATTTGGCCTTTTGGTCGGTGCGGTCAGCGAAGATGACAATAGTGCCAGTAGCAATGGCACTGGTGGCAGCTAGTTACAGGGCTGGCAGATAGGTCAAAAGTTGAGGCAATTAGCCCAGTTTATCAGGTCGCGCAGAAAACAATGGCGGAAAGTTGCTAATGATGTCACACAGCGCCAGCGCGGTTTCCCCGTTTTAATCGTCACACGAATAAATCCACTTCTCCACCCACCTCCCCCTCCCCCCTCACAAAACTACCCCGAGAATCTCCCCCAGCTACTCTGGCATTAAGCTCCGAGCTTTGCCGTCCACTTTCACGCCATTCCGAAGCTGCTAATTATAAACAAATAATTACGGCAAAACTGGACAAAATGAAATTTTCAAAAAAATTGACTGCACTGTGATCTTGAATAATTTTACTGGTGTGCTCTGGCAGTAATCCTTTTTTTTCGACCAATCGATAAGGGACGGAGGGAGAAGAGGTACGTTTATCAATTGTTATCGCCATAGGTGTCATTCTACACGAGGATGTTTAGGGGGATTATTAATTTTTTTATTTTCAAAATATTTTACGAAATCACCAGACACGAAGGACTGGATGGCTCCGTAAAAAGTTTATACGACGAATCGAGCTTAATGTTATTTTCAAAATGAAAGACAGTCTCGAAGAATTTTAATGCCTGTTTCGCGAGGCACATGCGCTACACCTGGTTATAAACTCTGTGCGTATTAACATTTTATAACGGGTGGGACTGGGCATAAAAAGCTATGCCATTATGCTAATCGGCAAAGACACGTGTTTGTAATGGCTTATTTTTACACGGCCAAAAGTGTCGGACGGTAATGCGAGTTTCGTCCCTCCCTTCTCTTTGTCTTTTACAATTTTACCTTCGTACTTTTTAGACACCCCTTGACTTTTTTTTTCTCTTGTTTCGTATTTTCTTATTTATTCGTCAACGCTTCTTCGCTTCGTTCTTTTACTTTATTGACCACCTCTAAGTCCGTCTCGCGAAAAAGCGTCGCGACGCTTCGCACCTTAACCGTATCGAGATTGCAGCCATAAATTTAAATGGCCGATTTCTCAGCGTCCACAGAAACCACGTACTGGTGGTGCGTCTCGTGTAATTTCATAAACCCATAAATTCCGCTGCGGCCGATCGAACGCGTTTTCATCACGAAGAAACACCCCTAATCCTCCACCCTAGCTGGGAATCATGTAGTAACCAAAGCCCTCTCCCCTTTTACGCTAACGGATATTTGTTCTGAACCAAAGAAAGTCACAGCCTTGCTTAGCATCCCTTAAAAAAAACCGTGACCACCCTATATAAATAATGTAATCCCTACTAGTCACTTTTCCAGAATTAAAAAAAAAATAAAACCGTGAAAATATCCTTTTCCCAATCTTCCAACCATATCTCCGCCGTATTTTGAAATTTTTCCTGAATTTCACCTCGTCCATTAGGGATGACAGAAAAAGAAAGTTCGGAGCAGCACTGATAATGCGCCTTGATAAATACGACGTAACTCCGTTTAGAAGGCAATTAAGGGAAAAGTGGTATAAATATCTCGCGAGAGCTCGAACATAAGGTTGGGAAGAGGGTTTAAGCAGTGAGTTAAGTTTTCAACGGCTATGGGGTAGACAGGGCCATCAGATATCCCAGGATATACGAGGAGGGCTTATTTCCTCTCGCTTCTTCTCCATATACATGTATACATTCATACACCTACATCTCTACCCATACAAGACAAGTAGAGCGCATATAGAAACACAGCAAATCGACTCTCAAAGATGCTCCAACCCGATAGCATTATCGCGTGACATGAAAAAAAAAAAGAAAAAATAATTTTAAAAAATCCATATTTACCAGTAACCCATAAGATTTCCTTCCAAAAAATCAATCCACAAGAATAATCCACCCTAAATTTAACTTGCTAAGAAAAAAACCCGGTTCTCTTATACGGACACTAAACCCAAAATTAATGAAAAAAGAAAATAATTATCGACTCCCAAGCTATACTCCTTAAAGACTTTAACGTCCTAAAAGTGGGTCCAAGTCCACACTCTCGAATCTACCTATCCTCACAATTCATGCATAAGCTTCCATCTCCATAAAGGAGTTAGTGGCGTCATCCCAGTGGGTACTCATGTTTCATGAGGCTTACCCGCGGCACTAAGCCGGCGGCGACCCACATACTAGGCGAGCCAGAACAACGCCTCCGCTAAATAACTTCTCCGAGAGACCCGACCCCCTATTTCCACCCTCATCCATAGAGTGTGAGCTACCCTTCGGGATAGTGGAAGGGACGGGTTCACAGGGACCGAGCCAACTGGTTAACTGGGATGAGGTTAAGGGAAATTCAAAATTTCGGAGGTATTAGAAAAGTATGTAAACCGTAAGGGTACGTTAAGGATTATCAAGTGAACGTAATATTCCAGGTTGAACTGATTATCCAGCCGCATTTTATAACGTTAAAATAGTTAAAATGATCAGAATCTTGGCAAGGGTTCCGTTCCCCTTCTTTTACAGTTATGCATGTACAAGCTCAGGCTTCGAGTCTGTGCCAAACGAGGGAGTGACTGCTGCATTGGACTAGACTACAAATTTCCTCTATTTCCGGTTCAGCTATTTCCTTAACATGGCGGAAACTATTGTTTCTTGTTTTTTGACTTTTTTTAAAAAAAAAAAACCGTTGGCCCAGTAACGTCAATTTCTTTCTCGTCGTTTACCCAGGTACCTATACGTACGTACCCTTACTCGTCCATGTTGTTTAACTTGTCTGCTATTCGTTTCCGGTTTATTTGTGTCCCACTACTGGCACAAATACATACGGAATGAGGTCGTCAGAAACGCTTACTGCATATTACGCAAGGCAGTGTCGGATAAGCAATTCAAACAGTACCAATACGATAAAGGAGGAACATTGACACAGATGGTGTAAAGATGTGAGGGACGATGGAAGAAGAAAGCGGAAGTCGCGAAATATTTGAGTAAATTCCAAGGGTGCGATCACGTTTTTATATCTTGAAGCACCCGATATGGCATTTAAGTAGCCTGGGAATTTGCGATTCATTTTTTTCTTTAATAATTTTTAATAAACATTCCTCGCCATCTTTGTTCAATAAGACGCAAGAAAAAGGCGTCACCTTTAAGATCTCAGTTATTTCGATACACCAGGAGAGATAAATCTCACGCAATATATTTTTTGGTCTTTAACCTTTTTCATGTTATTAATGGCAGCCACTGAAAAAAAAAAAAAAAAAAACAAGAAAACGACTGAAACGTGCCACTGATTACGACGTAATATTCCGTTCTCATGTAACCGCTGACAAAATCTTATTAAGACATTCCTGACTAAGGACGTGCTTCCTGGGGCTGTTGTTACCGGTGAATGTATAACAGGGTAAAGAAAAGTATGAAACGAGTATAGGCTGACGTAGCGCAGGTATACCAACCGTATTTTAATATAAATACGATTTAGCCAAATGAAAAGGCAGCGGAGCGCCAGCCCGAGTCGGTTTATTAACAGCGCCATTTTCAAGAACCGGCCGCCGCGGCAGAAACCCGTACTACAGATACATATATTCTTGCGCACTCACTGGATTTACTCAAGCAGATTGCCGGATTTGTAATATCAAGTTATTCCGAGACTTAGGGGGCGCCGCCATTGTCGACCCTCGGAGTCCCGTATCCCAATTCTCACCCTGTTCCCTGTGCCCCTTCAACCCCCTTCGCCACAATCATCCACCCCTTATGCTTCTTATTCTCATTCCACCATCCCACCTTCAGTTCTTAGTACTGTCTACCCCAGCCCTGTCTCTCCCTCCTCGTCCCTCTCCTGTAGTATCCACTTCCTATTCTGCATCGTGAAAACCAGCCCTGAATTCGGGAGATAAAAATAATTTAAGTAAACGTCAACGCCCGAAAACTCCGAATTCTCAGATACGACTTAATGGGATTCGTTTGTTACCGAGAAATCCAATGGTGCCCGTATTTCGTGGTACTTGAGAGTTTTTGGGGTAGCAAAGACTTGCAATTGATATAATTTAGTTACCCTTAAATATACTGTATTTTACAGTCAACAGACATTACTGGTCACCCCTTCGATTCAATATTATTCGTGCACCCAGTAGATTCTCATATCCAATTAAACTTCAAGAGGACACAGTAGGTGAGAAAGCTGGGAGGGAAAGGGTTGATGAGGTTAACTAGACCGATGGACCAATTTCTTGAATCAAAGTTACCTAACGTCATCAACCCTTCGGAGGTACACGTCAACGTCGTGAAATTTCTGGAAAGACGCCGAGCGTCGCTTTTGAAATGGAACAAGTAATTTTCGCGAGTCTCCTTTTTTTTTTAATATGAAAACTTCCATCTTCTTGCAGAAGTGAATCGATGCTAAAGAGAGTTCACGATTGGCGTGGGTTGGGGTGTGGCTAAAAGTTATAGAGACCTAAAATTAGGTAATTAAAAAATTTTTTCAATCGACCGATTCCCTATAGTCATCGATTGATTGGGAAATATCGATTAAAAAAATAATAACAATTTGCTGATACACGACATTCACTTCGCTATGTTAAGCGACAGTAATTGTCGGACATAAACAATTTTAATTTCCTACGGGTAACGTTAAAAGTTGATTAAAGGCCGTTTATGGTCTCATGCATATTAATTATAATATTATTTTTATGCAAGCGTTAAGTGCATTTCTCGGCTAAAAGTTCGTTTATTAATACGAATTGCTTCTCGTAAAGAACGAGCTACAGTCTTTTCGTCTTTACGGGCTCTTAATTAGCCAGCGAGTATTTATAGGATTTAGTACAGTTTTTACTTTTATACTTTTCTTCCCCCTTTTTTTACTATCACCCAGCATCATCAAAGAATCCTACCGGTTCCTAATCGTCTGAAAATTTCACCAGCCTACAAGAAACCCGTAGTATGAAATTAAAAAAAAAAAGGAAAAACTTCATCCCCAATCGA
Organism: Calameuta pygmaea; assembly: GCA_031762395.1. NCBI lineage: Eukaryota > Metazoa > Arthropoda > Insecta > Hymenoptera > Cephidae > Calameuta > Calameuta pygmaea. Next base: position 197,343 of record JASANN010000300.1, on the reverse strand, counting down.
AACCGCAATAAATTTCGTCCGAGCCAATAGAAATCTCTAGCAGTTTCTATAGAAACGAATTTTCCGACACCTAAATTCTAATACCGAAAAAAAAGGCTGATTGCTAACTCGTAAAGACCAAGAAGAAAGTAATTTCGAAAAATGTCATTTTATTCCTCCTTCGATCTACCTCACTGCCGATTGCCAGTTCGGCTTTGAATTTACCGGAAATAATATTGCAGAAAGGATTTGGTACGTGACGCGATAATCTTACTCCCCCTTAGCCAATCCCCGTCACGGGGCGTTCTGGACAAAAGTTTTAAACTGCTAAAGCTAGCCGCCTCTGGAACTTGGCAAGTTTTCATCGCACACAGGGACGAATAAAGTAAGCCAACTGTGTACACACGTGGTATAGTGATTCTGATAGTTTAGCTGTAATTTTATATATATATATATAATATATATGTACAACGTAACACAGGGCAACACGACGTCATGAGAATTTAGTTTTAGAGCTCTTTCTCTGCCCCGTTAACGAGCATGATATAACCCCTTTGCTACGTCACGTTTAAGGGTGTACCAGTGTGTACCAAGGTTTTCTATGGCGTACAGTGTTATCCTCTTGTGCAACCTGTACGTGAGTCTTGGGTCTCTAACGATTTTCTACCACGCATGGGAATTTTCAGTTTTAATAACACTGGCGAATAATGTGTATTTGACAAGGGTGTTTCAGGGTTCAGAAATAGGGACTACATGTACGCTTATAGATTACACCCGTTTCTACATTTACGCGGCACTTTTTTTTTTTAACGGAACCAAAAAATATTTTTTTTTTTCTAAAATTATTAAAAGTATTTAACAGGTACAGTTGTTCGTTTATCACAAGCTGATTATGATTATTCGACCACTTCTAAAAACTCATACAAGCTTTTGTTTCTGATATTTTGTTTTCTTTTGTATCATGCGACTTTACGCGATTTTCATTCGCGTAAAACGAATACACGTGGAACGGATACTCCGCGCAAATGGAGGCTGTATAACGAGAGACAAGGAATTTGCAGGAGGATGAAAAACCACGAGGTACGTAAGGTGTCTGTTCTGTAAAGATTTGAATTTCATAAAGCCCGTGCTTAGCTCGAATCTTAAGGATGACGTACGGAATACGAAATTGATCTTAACGTGACATTAGATCACTGTGAGAATTATTCTCCACGTGACACAGTCGACACAACGATCGTCATGGTTACGTAAACGTATTCCGAATCGTGTCTTGTCAACGTGCCCATGCGTTTGTAATGATAATCTGAAATTCTGGATTCCACTTGTGGGGTTCAAAAAGCATGTCAAATTTATTGCGTTATGCTGCAAGTTCACTGTTTTTCTAATCCTTATTCTTTACTTGAACAGATTCCAAATCGTTCCATTGTGATCCGTCTCTTTTTCTTTCCCTAGAAAATTTCTGCAATAGATGCAATAGATACTGCCTCTTTTCAAATATTTAAATTATAGAGCTCGTTAAAATCTATAAGATTGATTACTGTTTGAATAAATTTTTGGATTTGGAATGCTGGACGGGAAGATAGCACCTCATTTTTGATTGCCGTTTTTTGTTGTTAAATTACCAGAACTATCGTTAAAAACCATCAGGAACTATACTGAATGTGAATGGTTTCGCTAACCTACACGGGGCTGAGGAGGGAGGAAATCGTCGAAGCTTGTTATCGGTTCCTCGAGGATGAGGGGCAAGAGGCTATCTCAAAACGTTATGAGGACAGCCGGCTCTGGAAGCGATCCTGTGCGATTTAGCACGGACACGAACCATCGAAGGGTTCTCGACCGTGTCCAATTCCTAGAATCTGGGGTAAAAGTCTTGAAATCCGATGTAAAATTCCTAGAAGCAGTCTTCGATTCGTGGAATCGACTTGTGCAGTCACTCCTTGAAATCAGCAGAGTCCACGATTTTTAGGGTGTATGCGAATACTCGAAGTTTCACGAAATGTCGGTAATTGCCGGTGCAGGAATCTACATCCAGAACCCCCCGTTGTTATACTACTGAGAGTCAAATTGATTTTCTTAAACATTTCTTACAGTCGTGTGGCACTGCCCGCAAAATTGAGAGGAATTGTTTAAAATAGGTCCTTTCCTGCTTCTTTCATTTTAGACTTGTTCCTTTTCCTCCCTTAGTCGAAGGACTCGAGAGGGATTATCCCATCAGAAATTGATTCAACCCCTAATTACGGAAAATCCATTCGACTATCAAGGGATAAAGGGGATAGCATTCAGAATTTTTTATTGTCCAATGACAATGAAATTTCTTGCCATTCTTTCCGTGTCCTACCCCTTCCCTCCCTCGCAAGCCCTCTATCGTGAAAGATTTTTCTTCGATTTACGTAAAATAAGGGAAGAAAAAATCCAAATAAATAAGGATTCCTTACAGAATTGCTACGCTGACATATTTAAATACCGACCCCTCACCCCATCGTAACTCACCTAAGGGTTCGTGAATTGCACAATCCACCCTATTTACACGAGATTTTTGAACGTTTACATAAAGCCGCCGTTTATAGCCCGGTCACGCCCAGAGGCGCTATGGGGGTTTTCCCGGGCATGGGGTTTCGACTATGGGAAACCGGGTAGGTGTGTCAACGGGTACGAAGGAACCACCCCTCTCGAACTCGGCGCGATATAATCTGTAGTAATTGAAAATTACTCCGCATGACTGACTCCGCAAACGGGGTGGCTCTGCCTGCCACCAGTGTGAACTTCCCTTGTTGCGTCGGTGTAACCATTACATTAGGCAACGGAATGGTACAGAAGTTCGAGTCGAATGAAAAATTCCAATCCCACCAGAAAATATATAGTTCGAGGAAGCCACCGCGAGGTGGTGTTGTCGTTCCCTTTTTCTCTCTTTTTTTCTCTCCGCAATGCGAATCGCTGCGAGACGATAAGTTAAAGCCGAACGGATGCTGGAAAAGTTTCACTCTTTACTTTTCGTCTTTATTTCTCTTACGTAAAATCAAGAAAATCTTCTTGAAAGGTATGAAGAGCCACCAGACAAATAATTCAAGAAAGACTAAAAGATAAACTCACCCAGCGTCTATCTTGCCGTAAGAATCTTACGTTGCCATAGGTGGCCATAGAGAGAGACGAAAAATAATGATAGTTCAACCGTGAAGTTCATAGACAGATTTATATATATTCCAGGTAAAGCAGAGGGATAATGTGAACTGCCAGGGAAGACTGTGATGGCGGCGATGCCCCCCTCTCTTTTTACGCGGTAAATTTGAATTTTCAAACAAGCAGACCCACCAAGAAAGATCCTCACTCGCGTTTTCACAGCATGGGAACATAAATTTGGCGACGTTGGTAGTCTTGAAAATTCCACCCTTATACCAGAAAGATCCTACGAATCCTTCTTCGAACCCCCACCCTTAAACCGAGCACTTTTTTTCTCGTTCCTCAATTTCTTTTCTCTCATTTTCCCATTACTTCCTTACTTCTGACAGACCACCCCTGAAACCCACCCCCGGTTGCACCAAACACCCCTTCGCCAGCGCTCGACGAACCATACGAAACCCATGAGCTGATTTACTTTTTTTTTTATTAGGATTTACCTGGCGCTACGAATTCCCCACTATTTAGCTCGCAATGCATCTTTCAGGCAGGTAACCCGCTATATATATATATCTACGCTGGCTGAATTCGCCAAGGCCAATTTACCAATTAAACTACCCGAGAAGAAGAAGGAAAACTAACCAGACATCTAATACATCCGCAAGAACCCCTTTAAACCCAAACTAACGGCGCCCCTGCAGACGAGTATAGACCTTTTGCCTTTTCTCATCCAGCGTTTCCCGTTCCGCGTGGCTGCTGCGGCACCTTCCAGCGTAGACGCGGAATCCGGCATCGGTCCAGGAACCGGGATTGGTAAGAAGGTTACATTATTGCAGCATTTCAAGCTTCACGGCCCATAGAGCAGCAGGTCGCGGCAGTAACTTAAAGCCACCCCTGCGAAGCCGCCTACCAGGCAGGCGGCAGTAACTTCCCGTCACGCCGACGGCAATGCCGTTGTATTCTACTTTTTATTCCCGCGTTATCTGCCACCGGGTTCCAATAGGAAGATTCCATAGTTCCGTATCCAGGAATCCTGCTACCAGCTCAGCACTGGACACGGACTAGACCAGCAGACCAAATGATCCATCAACCATAACCCATTTCAAGATCCTGACCTCAGTATTAATTCGGACTGAACCCTATTTACACGTTACAAAAAATTACCAAATACCAAAATTACTCAAAAAAATATCTTAAGTATCCTTGTCTAGGGGAAAATCGTGTTCTGAGCTTTTTCAAAGCGATGATAATATACGAGCTGGATTTTCATGGTAAAAGGTAAAAGAGATGAATATCGCTGAAAAGGAGAACGAGAACGTGCGAAAGTCTCCGAGTATAGTCTTGCTCTTTCTTTTTATCTTTTTTTCCTTCTTTACTCCCTTATTTGCGTCACTATGGCACGCGGATATGTCTCAAGTATAAGAAAAATGTAAAAGCAAACGACTAAGCGATTCTCGAGTATGATAGATGCTTACGGCAACTACGTAGATTCTCATAGGATTCGCCAAAGAAACAAAAGGCGAAGTGAGAAACTCGACAGAGAAGATATTTATATACAGAATTCTAAATGCCAATCCTTAAATCTTTCGTCGTCCCACCAGTGAATCACGTAACGCGATTTTTACCATATCGTTATCATCGAACCATGAACATCAATGCTAAAAGAATTTTTAATTATCGCTTTTCGATTCTCTCGAATTCACGGATTTTTCATGTAACCCATATATCCGCGTTCTTACATATGTACCTAAACGAAAATCAGAGAGAGAAGTGGGAGAATCGAAATATTTTTTTTTTTATTAAAAATTATCAAAATTCTTGAAAATATCCAGTCGCAACCCATCTGAAGCTCGAGGCGAACAGGTGTCGGTACTACGGTTGTACAATATGTATGTACAACATACGGAGTATATGCAACGAGCGAAAATTTTCTGGTTCGTCGGAACACAGTGCGATGTATACGCGGCCTGTTGAAAATTCCTCAGGCTACCAACATTCGAGCCACAGTTAATTAATGTAAAATTAGATAGTCGTGCAAGGTAGAAATTCCCCCCGGGATACATTGCACATACGTATGATATGATGTAACAATGCAGTGGGAGAATGTTCGGTTATTAATATACATATTCGTGGAATCTTGTTTCCACGATAAAATTAATCAATTAGGGGTTGATTGTAGTGGAAAAATTTTTTAAAAATTTTGTCATCATTGATTTTTGCAAAATATGGAAATGGTGATTTTTTTGAATTTTATGTAATAATCCTATTCTTAGTATTTAATGCTTGCATTCGACTCAAAGGGGTTATATGGCTGATATATATAATCAGTATACAGATAGTCAGTACAAACGCATCGGCTGAAATTGAGCGCAAGTGGTCAAGATGGCTGTGCGACTTTTCCAAAAATAATGACTAGGTACGACTCGCTTAACTAGTATTACATTTTGTCATTACAATATTAATATTGATTAATTGTTTGATTGACCTGACTGTTTTAATATTTTATTAACCTAACTTACTGCCATGCGAACTGTCAGTGTGCGATTATGAGAATCGGTCAAGGTGAGCTGTGCCTAGCTGTCATTTTTTGAAATGGCTACACTGTCGTTTCGTTCAATTGCGCCCAACTTCGGCTTGTACGTTTCTGCTGAACACTGTACAATATTTTCATGATACCTTGAAAAATTACGGATCGGAAAAGTATTTTCGGTACATTTGGCTGGCAGAGTATTCAGCTTGCTTCGAGTAGATTAAAAGAAAAAAAAAAACTTTCAACCAGCAGCATTCTGATGTTTGCTGCGCTACGTAACTTGTCCACTGACGAGGAATACAATTTTTTGGCAACGGTTTCAACGACACATTGCATCGCACTAGGCCAGTGAGCTTTTTAATTAACTCTAACAAATATTACGGGCTTGCCTTTCTCGATGGTCCAGTTGAAAAGCGGGTTATGCATATACGTTAAAAAAAAAAGTAAAAAAAAAAGATGCAAATTGGGTTAAAGAAAATCTGTAAAAAAACAAAATAATGAATCTCGTTGCCAGGAAGAAAGCCGTCTTTGTTTTGAAAGGAAAAATTTTTTTCGTGCCCCAATTGTGAAACTGTTTAGATAAAAATTCCCGACAAATTGTAGAGAAAAAATCAATTTCACGTAAAATTCATAAAGATCGACAATTTCGATTCGGCTTTACTCGGCTTCTCTCGGTGCTTGGTTCTATTTATCGGCCGCTGTCCCGGAGCATCCCCGATTTCTTATATCTTAGCGCACCCCTTATCGGCCCAACAAATTTAACTTGATTTCCTATACGGACTTCGCCGAGCTCTGGGGAAATACAGAACCGGACCCCGCTTCGAGGCCATCTTGTCTAAACTTACTTTACGATAAGGGATAAACCTCCGCTGTACGTGCAGCATCCCCCATCCTTTCCTCTACACTTGCAAACCCCCCCGAACTACCACTGGACAGGAATGATAAACGTACTAACCCATTTCCTCACAGACTTAAGGGTGTATTAAAAAAAAAATTTCAAGTATCAAGTGCTTCACCCCTGAGTATCAGAAAAAAAGAAAAGGCAAAACGACGAACAAAAATCTTATTACACGTCTAACCATTACTTTACGAAACCACAGAGGGTAGGGCTAAATTTTTTTTTTCAGAATTCCAAAAGGATGAAAAACCCAGCCTTTTGGAATTAGTACGTTGGACACGGACGAGGTTCCTCTGCTTCGTTAGCGAATAAAGGAATTCCTACTTGGTGATGATGGGAGGGGAAATAGGTGGAAGAAGGGGGGAGGGGGGGTCGTGAGGACGGAAACGGTGTGGGAATACGAGAAAAGTAGTGCAAAAGCAACACGTTCGAAGTACGTTTCTGTCAGCTTGTTTTATTTTTATTTTATCTTTTTTTGAAAATTCACGTCTATTTTTTTCTCGTGTCCTTTTTATTTCTTCCATGCGTTTAAGTTTATTTAGCACCAGCTATCCTCGACCACGGGAGATATTACATTCAACATTGCGGACTTGCCTCTGAATGGCGGACCCTCCGCTGGGCTTACATGAGTGGCGTATGGTACACGCAGTCTGGCGCATAGTCTGTATAATTCAGTCATATCCATGCTAATCCCAACGGCCGCGCGTTACTCTCCATGATGGATGCGCGACCACCGGAGAATTGCCCTTTTCATTGAAATACAACGAAAATTAAACTCATTCGCCGGCCGTGGCGGATTCGCATTAGCTCGGTCCCGTTTAAGGGCGCATCTCTAACGAATAACTGTCGCGAGCTTTCGGAACGCTATGAAGCTCTATTGGCAGGCCCTTGGCGCGCTGTACTCGGTCGAGGGTGCGGCAAAGAGTAGAACTAATCCTAAGGCACCTTTAGGGCGACACCTCTCGACTTTTCTCCCTACCAAAGCTACACGTGGCCGAGTCTCTTCGTAGCCAAAAATGAATAGTACGAACGAGAAGATTTTCAAAAAAAAACCGTTCAATTTTTTTTTACTATTTCGTTTTATCACATCATGAGTATTCTGTAGTCGTACCATTGACTTTCGTGGTTGATGAATAGCATGGCGAGGAAAGATAAAATATAACGAAAAAAAAAAAAGAAAAACCAAGAGAATAAAGGTAAAGCAGAGAATCAAGAGATATCAGAAGCTTTTATTCGATCTCCGATCGAAAGGGGCGGAAAAAGCTGAGGGTTCAGAGGTTTGGGGTAACAGTCTTCGGGTTATTAAATAAGATTCTGCGAGAAGCTCATAACGCGCGGTGCATATTGCCCAAAAGATAGAGACGTCTCGAGCGCCAGATGTTTCAGATTCTTATTTGACAGATGTGTCGATATTTTTCGGGATTCCATACGAATGGGTTGTGAGACGAGGATGGGACGTCGGGGGGGGGGGGGGGGGGGACGAAGGAAAAGGGAAAAAAAAAGCTCAAAACATGGAGACGCGCCAGGTAATATTGTCGGCTGTTATCAGCTACGTATCTATCCTGTAAAAATAACGTAACCTTGACCAAGCTCGTCGATAGGAGGAAACTTAATGTCACTGGCAAAGAAAAAAATAACTTCTCTTCCCTTAAATTCTTTTGTAAAACTTTACGTGAAATTCTGAACCAACTCCCTTATTATAACGAATACTGCATTATGTAATTTGTACAGATTCCATGTTAAGTTTACAATAAGATTTTATTCTTTCTGATATCCTTTTCGAAACACGTTCGTTCTTCGTCCATTAGCCCATCGATTCGCATGTGTTTGCGTACGATGGACACACGCGTGTGGTAGGATTATTTGTGGTTTACTGAAACCGATGAAAATAATTAATCGGCTAACCTAAGGTTTTAGGGGTTGAAAATATGCGCTCGTTTTTTATTCCATTGACAGTTTCAACCACCTATACGCCCACGTGGATAATTATAGAAGAGTCGACCGTTTGCTGCGGACACAGCAAAATAAATTTCTACTACCCCCATAATAGTACGTTACGTTACGGCAAGCTACGTGTTCATTATACCGATAGATTTCTTTCTTTTTCGAAAAAAAAAAGTTTTAAAGAATTCTACCCACCAGAATTTCACACGTAAAAGACATCGTGGGAGTTAAAAGTTGCTCAGGAATTTTTTTCAAAATTTTTTGAATCTCCCTTTTTTGAGCAATTTTGCACCCTCCTGAAAATTCCTTAGGACTCGACCATCCAGTGAAATAGAAATGGCGTCTACGCTGATTGCACTAAGCCTTCGAGTCATCCACCATCAAAGGGAGTAACAATGTAATTTGCATTTCGCAGCCAATTCCCCATCTGGGAGGATTGGGCTAGTCCTGGCATAGCAAAGTGAAAATTCCTATATCTCCTACTGAGCTACCTACTCGAGGCCATCCAGCTACCACTTTAACAAGGGGGGGGGGGAGGGGCGGGGAGGTCAGAAAGGAAACGCAGTAAGGGATTGAGTAGCCCAGTTTTCTCTTTCGAAAATCGCTGAAAGAACTTCGTGCCGGACGATAAGCTTTGTAGCCGGAAGCCTCGAGATATTCCACCCCCCCTCCCTCCTCTTACCACAACCAAAGGCAAATCAACGTATAGCAACTATGTAGAGAGGGATGAGAACTCACTAGGGGGTGAGTTTCGTTTCATCCCCTCCCCCCCAAGTTACGTCTCAACCCTCGCATTTTCATCTCGATTTGCTTCCAAAGGAGATCGCCCACTATACTACCCTTGTAACGTTCACTGCTTAGATATATATATATATATATATATACCAGTAAAAATCCCCTATTGCATTCAACCAACTAGGGGTTGTACTTATTTGATGTATAAGTACTCTGGTATGTAATGGTTTCGTATTTGTCGTTACTTTTACATACACACACGATTCGTAGACACAAAATAGAATTTCATATAAGGGATGAGTTTTTCTCCCTTTAGCGAAGATTAGGCACGCCTTTTTCAATAACCCTCGGGCTATGACACGGACTGCCCCCCCCCCCCCCAATTTTGATGAATATTTATAATGGTCGTCTCGTAAAAATAAAAATTTACTACGATCAACCCCCTACATCGTTATTTTAAAATTTCTTATAATTAACCCCTTTCAACGTGTTTTCATCCCTCGCCTACTCGTCACTCTACTTGAAAATGGTTTAACCTCTCGGACAGTCCAGGGATAATAAAAGCTTAGCTATGTGTACATTGTGACTTAAGGCAAAGCTACCCCTGTAACGCGATAGGTCAGTCAAGTTCAATCCACTCTGACAAGTCTGTCAACGAAGACAAGTGGTATTACTTTACTCGTTGAGGTAGACTGTATTTTCGTAATAATTTTAGTAAAAGCACTTATATGTATATTAATTCTGAAAACAATGTATTTCCATGTAAAACATCGTATCTTTGGATCGATCCGTTTTTCAAAAATAATTATTTTCCTGCCACGTCATAAACTGTCAAAAAATGAAGGTTTAAGTAATACAAATTTCTGTTTAAAACTGTTTCCCTCGATTTTTTCAAAAAAAACGTGAATTTCAAATATCATTTATACGTAACACAGCTATCAACGTGGCACAGCAAAGTGGAGACTCTGAGCAAGTGGTTTTTGTTAATAAATCCTGCAGTATTACAGGCGCCACTGGGCTTCATGTTAAGTTCCCGTCTGAAAAATACTCAGCACGAAATAGCGTGTCATCCGATACAGCACGAGAGAATTTTTCCATAAATATACGAATAAAAAAAAAACCGCGTATGTCCCCATTCGACGTCTTAAAATGTCCATTTACAAAAGTCAATAAGATGCCGATAAACAAGAGTTCTCGATATCAAAAAAAAATTTCCCCCAAAAAATCATAAAAAATACTAAATATTTTTGTTAACAAACTTCCAAAATCATCCCTCTAAACATAACCCATATTCAATCTCCCCGACGAAAAAAAAAACTTCAATCGACTTGCCAATTACCGTCGACACAGAACGCAGTCTAATACGAAAGCGATACGAACTTGCTGCAATGTTCTAACTTAATTTCATTTGACACGCCATGACCTTTCCTAGAAACGTTTAAGTGTCAGGATAGCATCGGACACGACGGAGTCCTGGAAAGGGTGTCCCATAGGTCATCCGTCCACTCGCTCGTTCTTGTACCGTAATAAGCAAAATTTCTCCGTAATGATCATAATTTTCTCAGAATTCTCAGCCATCTCCCAATATCTATGCGTTACGATAAAGCTGCATGCTATTTATGAAATTTTTGAAACAGATATCCCATAAATTATGCAATTTTCGAAATTATTTTTCTAACCGATCGAGGATAAGTTACCGACTGCGATAATATATATATATATATATATATATATATACACGTGCATATAACGATGCCCCTATTCTGACAGACCGATCGACAGGATTACCTTGAAACAGAATATATATGGAGGAACGTAAAGTTTTGCAAGTAAAATCTATGAGCCATGTCAGAATTATATACATATATACTAACATACTGACAACATTTCCGTTGATATCGGCAATAGGTTATAATTGGTTTTATCTGCGGCCCTGCCACGGACCCTCGTAATGAAAATGATACCCCGACACGCGAGTTTTCCTCTGCCCTATTATAGCTCAAACATGACCAGTAAGACTCGCGTTCTATGCACGACATTACTATTTGCACAAAATTACCCGCGGCAAGATTGTTATACTTAAAAAGTACCCGAGTTTCGATCAGCCATTGTTTTTTTCTCTCTCCTTCCAAATACGCCTGTATGTACACACGTTTCGACCATTATTCATACGTGATTCTTACGCAGTCAATAAAATTTCTGCTTCCCTGATCAATCTTATCAAGAATCGTGTGATAAGACAAAGTGATAAAGGAGTGACAAGACAGAAGGGGAACGCACTCACCGTAATAGCTGGTAACGCGAATGGGACTGATTGCTCGACGTCGCAACGTTTCGCATAGTGAAGAAGGGTAGAAGCGTCGCGACGGCTCGTCTTAATTTTGCAAATGCAAAGCGCCGGGAAACTTGGCCCCAGCCCTTCCTGCTTTTGAGCCCTTCGCGAGAACCGAAGTGAAGAAGCAACGAAAGCGGAAGTGAAATGATACAGGAAGTACCCTTGGAATAATGATTTAAATAGAAAATGGTGAAAAAATAAGATAGATGAAATTCTTCTTCTCTCTCTCTCTCTTTCTCTCTCTCTCTCCCCTTTCCTCAATTTCATAATAAATTGCTACGCCAATCCTATCTCTCTCTCTCTCTCTTGCTTCGTATCTTGTTCCACGAGTCATCCATCACGGAACAAGAAATCGCTGGCCAGCCCATGAATATTCAAAAATACAAGAAACAAAAAGACCAGATAGAAACAAAATGACTGTTGTCGAGAATCAAAGACGCCGTAAGTGATTTGCCTCGTGAATTAATTTAACCAACGCGAAGTGACGCTCCCGCGTACTTGCGAACTTTATTCGCGATATTCAAATCCCGATACTGGTATTTATTTTGGAATGTGCCTTTATTAATTGCTGTACTGTTTTTACGAGATTCCTTGCAGAATTCTGCAAGAAAAATTTCTATAATACGCTGAATTCGAGTATCGTTTTCACGAAGCTATACGTGACGACGTCCCAAGTATGGCAATAAGAAAACGTGACGTTTACGAAGCACAAACAAAATGCGTTTCTATGCTTCGTTATTCTCTCTCTCTCTCTCTCCCCTCTCCCCCCCCTCTCTCTCTCTCTCTCTCTCTCTCTCTCTCTCTCTCTCGTTCGTCCGTCCATTTATCTCAAGTATGCTATCTTTATTACGTTATCGTGACTGCGTGCCGCCAGCCATTTTGATGTATACCAACCAGTTCGAGGCCTCGATATCCATTATGAACGTAATAATTGCTTGTTTCTGTTTCGTTACTCGCTGTACAATCAACATGCACGGCGATGGACGTCGAATTGAATATAAAAAAAAAGAGGAAAAAAAAGAGAAAAAAAGCCACAATTACAAGAGGGAATACGGAGCTATAAAAATTTCTAAAAAGCACGACAAAGGTATTATTATTGCTTCGTGGTATAACGTATAGTCGAAGAATTTGACATTATTTATTTTCTGCTGGATTGGAACACACGAGGGAATGACGTTTCAAAGCCGTAACTAATGTATACAAAAATGCCGAGTCGTAACGTTATTCGCATTAAAAAAAAAAATAAAAAAAAATAAAATATCGAAAACGATAGCGAGCACAGAGTTCATAAATATTCGTAACATAAAGCAGTAGCCGTCATAAGTTCACGTTTATGGAGTGGAATCGTTTTGGTATATCGGGTGCACTTCTCGACGTGGGTTTCCCTCACGAGTTGGCTGTTCCATACGTGCTATGTATATATATCTATATATACAGATAATATAGCCAATATATTACATATACGTATGCATGTACATGGTAGACATATATATAGAGATATACAAGGAAAAAATATTAATATTCCGAGCAGGTTTAACGGTTATTTTGTCCTTCGTTTTTATATTCCACGGAATCCAGAAACGGAATATTCAATATATTATTGCCAGCCGCCGTTGCAGCTTCCCTATCTGTCTCAATATTTTATTGAAATATATCGCAATATCAGAGGCACGCACACGTGAAAAATGCCGAGTCGCGGATGCTGTGCGCGAAAAAAAAATGCTGACTACGTAAAATCGCGTAAATATCGCGCGAGGCGTCGCTCGCGAAGATTCTTCTTTAAGTCCTCGTCGACCTTGCTCTATTTTTGTCAGATTCACATTTCGCGTTCAATTCAATTCCACGTGCATATTTCTTTTACGAGGATTTCTTTGAAAAATATAAATTATCTTGTTCCCATTCGAAAAACAATATTTTTTTTTGGAATTAAACGAAATCAGTGATCACATCGTGTATGAAAAGTAATGTCGGTAATGTCACTTCCTGACGCGAGTCGGTATGTACGATTTTCAGGTATAGGGTGGTTATATACGTGGCTATGGATCAAAATCGCTCGGGGGTAGTTTTGGGGTTGGGGCGAATGTCTTGTAAACGTCGTATGGTCCACGTACGTGGGCCAATATGAAGTCGTCATATATGAAGACATTTACGGGAACCGTCCCATTCTTAGAAACGGGGGTGGAAAAAACATCCACCCCCCCCCCCCAGCCCTGACTTTATACTCCCGCGAGAACTCTTCAAACAATTGCATCGACGATCCGTGCGTTCAAACTATTGTTAGAGAAGGGGATGAAGCAGAAGACCGATAGCACGAGGGGTAGAAAAAGCCTAGAGGATTACGGTTTTCCTACCCTTAGGAATATAACATCAGACTGAGAATGAAGCTGTAAAGAGAGTAACATTTGTTTTCTACGGCCGATCTCAAATATCTTTGACTTTTCTTTTTGCTCTTTTTTTTGGAATTTACGAATGTATTCAAACGCACTCGGTACCCGAAAACGTACTAGGGAATGGTTAACGACTCGTGCGTCTTGACTGGAAAAAGGCATGAAATTTTAGGGGTAGTTTCGTGGAATCGTTGGTAGACGTATAATTTTACGGTTACGCTCGTACCTTGAACGCCTTTTGCACACGTGATGTGTATATGTTGTAACGTACTTTTTTCTTAACCCGATACCGATACCAAAATTCGAGAACGACAATCTGCGAGAACCAACCTACGTTACCTTCATCCGTCCACCCTTGGTTCATGCATCCGCATGCCAGGCGGGCGCCAGGCAATTCTTGTTTCACCGGGAATTGACGAGCCGGTATGAACTGGGAGTTGGGGTGAACAGGCCCAACTCCATCAAAACGAGAGCTTTGACGGAACCTATCAGAAAGACGGTAGCTTAACGGATCCTATCGATTTTTGGGGACGCGTGAAATCGAGAAACGCAACCGTAGGTGCTGATCTTTGGGGTCGCGTAAAATCAGCAAACGCAACTGGAGGCACGAACGGGAGCGGACGGAAACGGAAATGCACGGCCGCTCAGGCTGCTAGGTTACGATAGAGAGGGTCGGAGTAATCGTCAGGCAAATAGTGCGCGATACAGAGAACAGCTGATCGAGAACGTAACAGATCGAAGTCCCTTCACCAATTAATAAATTGGGAGCACTCACCGGAGCTGGTGCAGCTGACCCGTGAACGTCGAGAACCGTAGCCAAGGGACCCTCGGGTGGGCACTGCACTAGGGCACAACACTACACCTCCGGAACACTTACAGGAAATCCATAGGAATTCCTGGATATCGCGAGAACAACGCGAGAACTATACGAGAACTACACAAGCGAGAACTGTCTATGCCGTATCGAAACGCGGCTATAAAAACTATCAACAAATAGCACGGGAGCGCGAGCCGATTCGTGACACCTCGGTCGGTGCCCCGAGACAGACTAATTTTGACAACAGCCAAATTCGGGAACTAATCATTCTGATTGGTCGAGATCCCTATAGCCGATAACTCTTCCTTTCCTTCGAGTCGTCCCTTTAAACCAAATCGAGAGCGTTCTTTAACGAACCGGTACGTAAGACAACTGGAGATCCTCCACGGCCTCTTCCCCAGGGCATCGGACGACAGCTGGACACCACATCCATAACGCGGGCAGGTGGTTCCTCCCCTGCCCTTAACTTTATCCAAATCGTTACCTCCGCCCGCTCTACAGCCCTTTGCCCATCTCCAGCGGGACGCCGGTATTTCACCCGGGCTTCTGCCGATCCGTGGAGACGTCTCCGTCGGTTCCTCTACTCTTCTCCTCTGCCGGGCAACTAGGTACGTCGAGACTATCTCCCCTCGGCAGATTCGAGCCCCTCGACCTCCACTAAACTATAACGAAATCGTCCGAGAGCATTGGCAAAGCTGTACTAACCAACCCGAGAGCATAGTTACTGACCAGGGTGGCAACCCGAAGGGAGCAGGAAACGAGAACGTTATCTTTATCGGTAGCCGGAGCCGCCTTGTGACCGTGATTCGAAAAATCACCTCACAGTATATACAATTTTGCAATGACAGCAGTCAGATCCACAATTGGGATACGTTGAAGGATGATTCCTGTAGAAGAAAATAGGACTTGTTAATTCACGTGACTTTTAAAGCAAGAATCCAGAAATAAAAAAACTGCAGATTGCCAGTGGACATGGGAATACGATGGGTCGACGGTAAAGATAGGTGGACATAAGCGACAGGAGTATAGAGATAGCTATATGACAGGCGCAATGGGTGACGGGTTGCCTACGGAGGACGAAGGTGAAAAGGACTGGCAGACCAGGGGTCGCTGCCAGCCACTGTGCAGGACATGGGGGACAGTTCCTAGTCCATGGAAGCCGCCGGCATCGCGGTCCCTAGAGGTGGCAGCTTGGTGCAAGCTGAACCTGGCTGTGGTTGCTGGCTTGTTAGATCCAGTTTGGGGTTGGTACGGAAGGGCTACCGGAGCTGGCTACGAGGAGGGTACGGAGGGTTGGCACTCTTCAGTAGACCGCAATCGGGTATGCAATTTACGTGGTGTCCGACCTCTGCGACACCCTGTACTCCAAAGAGAAGAGGGCGAATTCGCAGCCTCTCTTATCCACGTTTTATCTTCTCTCGGGGCAGCCAATCTTGACAGTCGTACCAATTGAAGGTGGGAAACTAGTTTTCTTTAAACATACGACAATTATATTAGCGGTTCTTTCAATTTTATAACGTTACATGTAATTATCTGTAAGTGGGTCGTTCTTAGAGTTTCAAATTCGTTTCAATATTCTGAACGAATACTGATTACATGGATCCAAAAAAAAAAAACATTTAACTTCTCTATATCGTAATCGCCCGTATATACTTCTATCCAGGGAAGATGATCCTCTCGTTAGAAATTCCCGGAAGAATTCACTTCTGGAATTTCAAATAGTCTACGAAACGCATTGGATATGTTATGAACGATTCGAGCTCGTTTTTCTAGTTCTCGCATAGACACCTCGCCGCGGGCGAAGGAGTCAGGGTAGGACGCGGCCTGAGGAGGAGGATGTAAGGGAGGAACGTAAAGAATTCGCGGATGTTCGAATCCGATGGCAAGAACTCGCGTGGGACGTGTTCCGGGCCGACCTGGATAGGAAACGCGATGTAGCCACTTTCCCCAGGATGAAATTTATGTATGGAAATTTCGCGCGAGCATTACGCATGTGGAATATCACGCCTAGCAACTGGAGGTGTCCTCGTGTGACGACACTTCCTAGAGAAATATATTCTACCGAGTGCGGTGAAGGTGGAGGCGCCAAACTCAAAATACATGTATGCGCTCCCTGAGAATCATCTCTCCTTCATTCTCTTTTTATTTTTCTATTTTTCATTTTTATTTTTTTATTACTTTCCTCTCCGCTTCTTTTATCTCTATTTCCCTATCGAACACTCTCCGGCATCGACAGGGACACACCTATATGCATCTATGTGGTATGTGCATCCATACTACTACATATGTGACTACATATATGTATACGTATAGATTTGTGGGAGCCGCGCATTCCCACGCGGCAAAGCGCTCTCATGTTTTATGCACGCATGATGACAATTTTATGAGCCGAGAACAGATTGTAGCTGGCATTCAATACGATTCAACCTGGCAGCATTTTATGGCTTTTTTCCTTTTTGCAAAATTGCATGCAATTTTGAATCGTGTCCTGATCAAGATACGACAATTTTAAGGGAATATTTATACGCTCAAGTGCAGTAATATTTATTTATTGTATACACATACTTTATGTTATTGGTTCTTGATAAATTCTACAGGATATACCATCGTATCGATTATACTTTAACAGCTTTATGTCGAAATAATATTTCTGATAGATTTTGCTACCTCGAACGATAGTCGTATACCTTCAGAAAGAACTTTGATGCCGATAGCTATCGTTGGGTTAGTCATTGCCACAGCTAGGTAAGTCTGCAGAATGATGTTCACCAAGCTGCGGAGCGCTTTCGTAGGATTAATGCTTCGAATAGCCTGGTCCATTGCTTTATGGATGCCGGAGATTAGATCAGTACCATGACCTATAGCAGCCGCGGTCATGTTTCGGGCCTTCTCGAGGGCAGCGGCCAGTTCTGGTGAGTTTGCGATGTCCGAGAGGCTGGGCAGACGTGGAATGCGTGGGATCAAGACGCTGGAAGGGTCCTTTATTACAGGAATTTTTGGGATGAGGTCGGACAATTTTGGGATTTTGGGAAAGCCTGGTTTAAATGTTGAGTTCGTTTGGCCATCTGTGGACTGAGAATTTTCTGTCAGTTCATTGGCTCTACTGGGTTCTGAAGAATGGGGCTGTGACTTTGGCTTCTTCGCTGGATGAACTGTCGTTAGGCGTGTTAGTCGAAATGAAATTTTCCTCTGTCTAATTATTGATAATCGTTCGTTGATGGGTTGTCGGCAATGTTGGGATCGTTAGATGATTTATCACTTACGTTGCTTGTCGAATTATTGTCCGATTTGGAGCCGGATAACATTTCGATGATATCAGCCAAGTTGGGTAGAAGAGGTTTGTTGATACCAGGTATTTTTGGAAAAACTATTTCTGTCTCGGACGATAGCTGTATGGAAATATCAAAAGTTACTAGAACCTTGCAGACCACGTCGGTTGTCGTTTAACGACGTTACTTAGTCAACCAGGAACGAATAATGGCTCCTTACCGAATCACCATCTAGACTAATGGAACCCCCGATGGAGGCGCCCGTGGCAAGTGCCACGAGAAGAGCCTCAAGAAACACTAGTGTCAACACTTGAGCGTTCATCTTGACGAATGCAGTTGCACTTCTACCTCTCATTCGCTGTACGCCGCTCATTTTATACAGCGAAGTCTTGCTTCCAGTTGTTTACAGGGAGGATCATTAATTAAACGGCTATGCATCTGTATCATTAAACTGTAGAAGCTTCCGTCATTTTATAAAGTAAAATTTATAGGTATGCACTTCTGGAAAAGCGCATGGTCGCACAATTCCAATATTGTCTAGAAAAACTTTTAAGAATCCAGAGAAACGTTGGTAATAGAATAACAATCGCAGACAATACTGCATATAAAACGCGTGGCAAAAGCCTTGATCCCCGAAAACCATATGAAAAGAAGTAAAGGAGTCGAAAGGGTAAAAGTTTGCAGGGTGGTCCAGGGCTGGAAAATAGTCCCGAGGAATGTTTCCTGATCCTCCTGGGTAAAAGTTCTAAGATAGGTAGAGGTAACCGTAAGAATATTCTTAGCTGCCATTCCTTTGATTTCCCTTTCAGCCCCCTTGGTTCCTACCATCCGACATCCGGCGTTCTCCCTCACCTTTCACCTTTCACCTCCGTATGAGAATTTTGTGCGCAGCCGAGAGTAGTTTCATCGTTCGCGACTCCGTAAGCAGCCTGAGGCTTTACGGGATTTCGAGACGGGACGACCGAAACCTCTTCTTCGAGGCTTCCCCATTCTATCGACGGAACTCTCAACTATTCCTCAGATCTTCCTCGCGGATGCAAAACCTTTCGGCGCGTACCGAGTCATTCACCCTCTGGAATTCTGACAATTCGACAGAGCGCACCTTCCCCCTATTCATCTGCCTTCCACATCGGTTATCCCTTCAGTGCGTTCATTAGTGTCCTCTGGTGCCAATAAACTTTTCAATATCACATTTCTAATTCTTATCAAAGTCCAGCCTCTTCCACGTTCCCGTCCTACGTGACTCTGCGTTTCCCATATTCGTCGAGTCATTCCTGAAACGTCACTGTGACCTAGGATTTCATTAAAGGGTGAAGATGGCTGCTCGTGTCGAGGGTAGTAGTACCAGAGGAGGGTAGTAGAGCACAGCCTCCCTGCATCATTAACTGTGGACCAATGCTGGGAACTGATTTTAATGGTAACGTCGTTTTCAGCAGACACATCATCCATTATAGGTTTAATGAATATTCCATAAGATAAAATATCTGGCAACACTTTAAATTCCAGCACTTGGGGGGGGGGGGGGGGGGGTGGGTCC
>JASANN010000300.1:152521-177788 GCA_031762395.1 Calameuta pygmaea | reverse complement strand
CCCCCCCCCCCCCCCCCCCCCCCCCCCCCAACCGCCAAGGATGAATTGTACGTACGTCAGACTAATCTGGAGCGAAGAACAGATCGATATGCCATGTACATGAGGTAAGTAGGCGGGTAGTCCTTTTATAAAGTTCTTGAGAAATGTGGAATCTGGAATCGAAGCAAGTCCGGCTTAATTAACTCGACTCGAGTTCCACTTTCGAAGACGGAAATCGCGATCCGGAGACACGATAGATATTCGAACGGAACGTGATTGGCTTGCGCAATCCTTAGGGTCGGCGGTCGGGTCTCTTGACGTTGGCGTATCGAAGCCACGAATTTATGGGACGTTTAATTATCACCGTGCCATCCTGAATATCGAATTCCTGATATCTGGAACCGTGAGATTTACGGCACCGCCGTTCCCCGTGATATTCTCTACTCTGCGAAAGTAAATACTTTCCCCCAATGAAGAGACCACACTAAAGAGGAGTCCTTCTAATCCTGTGGCATGAATTTTGGTCTTACAACTTCCGGTTCAGGACGTCACTCTTTTGTCTAAGACCACTCGTGCAACGTGTCGTCCCATAAAAGAACTATATTTCGTAAATCTGCAATATGCGAAATCCTTCGGCTGGTTCTCATAGATCCGTCATGAAGGTCGTCAATAATACGACGTCTGGACGTCGCAGACGTTTCGCATAGGGTCGAGCATGCAAGAAAGGGTTTGATAGTAAGAAAAGAGGGCGCCACCCTTGATTTATGCGGCCTTATATAGGAATGGAGGTCATCGATCATGGTACAGACGTCTTTAAATGCACGAACGGTTCAAGAAGAACCGAGGAAGCCAAGAGCAGAAGGGACAGCAAGGACGAAGGAGATAAGAGGGACGCCCGAAGGGATTTCAAGTGGGAGAGTGGAAATCCGACGCCAAAGCGTCCCGATGCTTATCCCTCTCCAAGCAGCACAACAGCACAAGGCACACACCGTGCCCCAATAGATTCCTACCTTACGCGTGCACGAGTGGCAGAAATTAATTTCGCGCAATTTGCATGGTCGGAAGGAAGGGAAGGGCTTTTCGGCCAGGATTCTAGTATAACAGTAGATATGGGTAGCAGCAGACAGCAGTGGGGAAAGGAAATAAGGGTGTGTCTGGTTGCGTGTCGTCATGCCATCCCCTTTCCCAGTAATCCCTTTGTTTAGGTGTCAACGTTTGTCATCGACTGGCGTACGTAGCTAACCCCATCGTCTCCTGGCGCAGCTCAGGGATTCTCCAATATTGGACACAGATGCAACAACCGAGATTACCAAGGGTTCGATAATACTCCCCGTAGACGGTACGGAGCAATAAGGTGGTAGCTGTGCACAAGACACATAGAAAAATGGGGACCCCAAGTTGAAAAGTCCTGAAACCCAGTGCGCCATGAAAATTCATTCAGCCGCCACATCTCGACTCGGTGCCCAACAGGGACTATATGTGCCGAGAGATCAGGCACTTTTATACGTTTTCTTGAAAAAAAAAAAAAAAGCGTAATTCATCTCCCTGATGACACCCGTACGCTCTTCCCCTACTTACTGCGTCTCTCTTCCAGAGGATCCTGGGGACCTCATGAATTTCCCATGAAGCATCCGGTTGCGTCACGTAATACGCACTAGTTGCATGTGCGCGCGCACCTGTTTACCTATCAAACAGACTTTATAACGAGATGAGCGCGTGTTCTTTGTTGACAGAAAATATTGAACGATCGTAAGTCCCGTATTGTGTTCGACAAAAGAGAGGCTAGTTTGCCCAGCTGAATGGCCGAGCGATGTCGGTATGGAGGACAGTCGGAGGGAGAGTGAAGGAAACAGTGGACGAGAGAGATGAATAAACGTAGGATAGCCACATGGGAGATCTGACGGTGATCTGGACCATCCGATCCCTCGATTTTGCTTCCCGTCACTAAATAAACCCATTCAATGAAGCCGCCCGTGCTTCTGACACCAATTCATGAAATATCAAGTTAATGGCGCGACTTCACGGAAAATTCATACGTACAGTCAGTATACCTATATGTATAGATGCAGACGCACATAGCCAATTTATTTTCAGTAGCAGTTTCACTCTTGACACTTCATAACCAACCCTGATCCAGCAAACTATGACATGTCGACAATTACAATATCGCAACAAGAGAGCTACACCCATTGACATCATCGTGCAATTTCTCTTGGCCCGCTCTGATAACGAGCATCTGCCTCTAACCTTTTTTGAAAAAAAAATAAAAATGAAAAATCTCAAAATTAGACCATCCGAGCAGCGTAGGACATTGAAGAGCTAAAAGATGGTACTTGAGGAAATTAATACGCAGGTCAGGAGTTCAAACGAAGAGGTTGCACAGACGGGATGGCATATCCCGCGAGAGGAAATGCAAACTAATCGTGATGGCGCACTAGTCCTATCGAACCCTCCGTCCCGACGCTACCAAACAGTGGCCGCGTAATGGGATAGCTCCGACCACAATACATCCTTCAGCGAAGCGGAAGAGAAACAAGGGAACGGCATTACCCGGGAAACACGCCGGCAATTCCAAATCGGCCAAGAACCACTACTAGTAGCCGCTACTAGCAGTGGCAGTAGGAGCACTAGTAGCGACGCTCGTAGTGCTGGCAGCATCCACAGTACCGGTTCTAGTATCGGTACCGGTATCATTGGTACCGATACCAGCCATTATCGGTATGTCCATCATTACCATCATCGGTCAGAGAATCGAAATAGACATAGACATATACATATACACACACGCTACATATGTTATACGTGTTACACACAAGTATAAAGATGAATGGCCAAAGCTCCCTTGCGTGGAGCAGCAGAGTGTCCAGCTTAGTCCATGTACAGTGCGTGTGGTCCTCGTGTGTTTCTACAGTGGCAAACGGGAGACGCGTTCAGGGTTTAGGCGTGTGATCCCTGATGAAGAGACCATCCACAGGGACACTAACCACCTCGCGGATCTATACCGTTAGCTTGGTACCTGCTGCTATACTGTACTACGGTACTCCGTTAGACGGCTTACGAGGCAGTTACCAGGCCGTTACCATGTCGATGGTGCCACTTGTCTCGAGTGCCCAAGCCGGCGGACCTGGCGGCCGAAAGGACACGAACGCACTATCGTTATCAGTAGTAGTGTTGGGACTATCGGTACTAGTGGTAATCATAGTGGACTCTGGTCTGGTAGTTACGATCGAGGCATCATTCGCTTGGTTGGACTTATATGGGTATTAAACTTTTGAGAATATAGATGCTCTTTGGTGTAATGGCCCATTTTGCGGCCTAGGACCACTTGGTATTGAGATCAGACTTTAGAAGACGCGCAGAAGACACTTTGAGAGCTCAGCAGAGAATGCTGCGCAGAGGAGATAAAACGGAGCAGGTTAATTGCAGCCCATCAGGTTTCAGACTTTTCACCTTTAGATCCTCTTGAGTCAAGTGATTATGTCGGACTATAGTCTTCGTCTAGACCAGCTATCGATTTTGTATTGTCATATTTGTCTTGAAGAATTTTCAAAATTTTCAGTTTTCCTTCTGCTTTTCCCTGCTGTTATTTCTGCGTTGACGCGTCAAGGTTTATTGTGCTTCTGTTTATTCCCGGACGTGATTCAGCGTTTGTAGCGTCAACGAATATCCCTCGAGTCACCCTTCTGGCGATGCTTAATTAATAACCCCAGCTACTGATTAATGTTTCGCTAATTAGGGGCTCCTCTTAATTACGCAGTCGACTCAGATTAATGACCGTTTAAAGTGCGTTACTTTTTAAAATCTCCGAGTCGTTACTCCCTCCAGCCTCGAGGCGCTTTTCAAACTCGGATCTCAACCCTCGACACCCGTGCGACCCCGCTGTCAAATAACGAGGAATCATTTTACAGGCTTCTCCGACATTTTTAATGTTCCTCGCATTTCCATTCTTCAATTTCAATGCCAGTCAGCAGCCCGCTGGACCAGCTGCAATATGTCTACCTAGACACAATGGACCGCGAGCTACAAAGCGTCGACTCTGTCCAGCTATAACCGAAATAAAATAAAATATCAAATACTCCAACAACATGGGGGAAGGGTATGCGAGAACTGTGGGCCGCAGGGTATCGTAATGGCGTCGCGGTGTGTTCGTTATACGATCGACGTCATTTGCCCAGGGAATTACGGCCCTCTGTCACTCTGACTAATCTACTTCGTTACAAGCGACAACGTAGCTCTGTCACTTGTGCCTGGAACGGTCCTCGCATTTTCCCTCGGAAATTCCTGCCCAATCGGCTTTCGTTCCATCACGCGTTTATACTCTTTCATTTTGTCTGGTATTACAAACTCACCCCAATTTCTCGTAGATCCCAGAGGGTAGAATTCTCACCCAAGTCTCTGCTAGCCATTTTTATGTCTATCATTCTTAAACTCACATTTAATAGCCACTGAAACGACCTTTGATTCTCTTCTTCTTTTTTTCCCTTCCTCTGCCCTGAATTCTTTTTAGCGTCAAAGAGAACAGGACTGGATCGCAGCCATCGCAGCCGTCGTAGCCAAGGCTAGGAAAGCAAAAGGGTGTCTCGCTTGGGTTCGTGTGGCTGAATCAGCGCGACACCCTTGCGGGCACTTCTTCGTGCGTAATGGCTGTAGTGTCTATGCTCTCTTCTTTGCGAAGGACCGTCCCTCTAAACGGAAAGGAGCTAGACCAGACTTATTTTACGATACGTCGATATCCGGATTGGTATTCTCCATCTTGGATATTTTCTCCATCAAGAGGGCAAAAGGAATGAAGGTAAATGGGGGATACATATATGCAGTGCGCCTGTAGCCATGTAAAAAGATAATATATGAATGTCGATTGATCCAGAGGGTAAAAGCCCTTTAGATATTTCCTCCCTTACAATTTTTCTCCTATTCCCTGCCTGCTCTTTTTTCTTCTTTCACTTTTTCCATCGGTTTCCTTTTTTAGGTTATGGTACTCTTCACTGGCTACCTTCGTGCCTTTCTCTCTTTTTTGCAAAACGAGTGGCACACGTACCACTCGCTTAGTCTGCGAATAAAGTATCACACATCCCGCAACGGACGGTACCATAATATCTATGAAAATGTGTATATGTACATTCATCCCGATGATTTGGCTCTTTAATGCTGCATCAACCTAATGGATTCCTCCGCAATCCCATCAGGAAAATCAGAGAGCTTAAAATAAGCAGGAAGTTGGATCGCTGAGAAAAGTATTGTAATTATGCTAATAGCTTTTGAGGCTCTCTGATGTGGTCTGCAGACTTGTGGCCGACAGACTCATCCAGGGTCGGTTGATCAAACCAACTTTACTTCTTTCCTGCCTTCCTTCCTCCTACTTATTAATATTACCCAGCGCATCCCTTCTGTCTGTGGGCTTCACAAAAATCTTTCGCCTTCCTATTACTTACTGGAGTACATACTTCCGGTACGTGGATGGATATATATCGGACGAAGGCTGGAGTCTAGAAACTTTTAGAAAAAGAACTCTAAAGAAATGGAAAAACCAAGAAATAGCAAACTGTCAAAGAACCCGACTAGGTGGACAAGGATTAGTCATTTTTCAGATTAATAATTGATTGAGAATCTTTTTGACCCCCCCCCCCCCCCCCCCAAGAACCTAATCAATATATTACATTTGAATATTAAAGAGGACTAAGGTATTGTCTGTTCAATTCTAGTTTTATCTATGGGAATCGTCTATGACTAGTCTAACTTGGCTCCTATCTCGTCCGCGCTTTCGAGATCTATTTCGAAGGTGCACTCGTGTTCCGTTAGATAGTATAACCCTCTTTCCTCTACCCAAGAGGATGACTGGTACAGATGCCCGGGGAGATTGGTGAAGTAAGTAGAAGAACTCGGATCCAAAGGAATATTTATCGAATGGATATTGAAATTGATGGTCGCTACCTCAGACATGCTAATCCGACGAGCGTCCGGGTTTCCTGATAGCTTCTGGAGCATCCAGGAGATACGGCTGCCTCGAGGAAACGGAAAAGAAGTAACCGGAAGCTTTGGCTTTTCACCCGAAGGTGTCGGTAGAGGCGTAAATGGGGAGCTAGGTATTTTTATTCGCTTTCCTTTACCCACAATTAATGTAATTGAACGATAATCAATTTAAATCCAGGTTGTACAAAGCTTTCGATAAACTTCTAGTAAGATCTGCAGATTTTACATTGGACTGCCATATTATTTTCCTAAGGGTTTTGGTATTCGGTTGCCATGGCGCGTTCAAGGGTTCCGATTTCTATAACGGCGTCGCACTCGTGAAAGAATGAGTCGACACTCGTTTATAACAACCCGACGCAGCCCCTGGTAAGGATCCCTACCAGGAAGATTCCCACCAGGTTAACCACAGCGCACCCCTACGAGGTTATAAAAATTCAATTAACTCCGCCGTTTTAATTAATTTCGTATTTATATGATGCGATAAACAGAAAACCCGGACTTGAACCCCTGCTGCCCTCTCTGCTATAACGCAGAAGAGGCAAATAGATGGCGCCGTGAAATCACCTATAATGAAGTTCTAGCATTCTGCATGATACCTTTTCATCATACATTTCTCGTCGAATAGAGAGGATGAGAGAGTAAGGGAGCATCATAAGGGATGCCCCAGCAGTATTTTCATCCCTTCGCTTCGTTAAAATTCGATTAGGGGCCATCGAGGACCCGTTCATCCTTCTAGGTAATAAGATACGAAGGAAAGTCTCTCTACACTGAAAAGAGTGGCACTTCCGGTGGATCATTATACAAGATACAAGACAGATATATGTATATAGATATATCGTCATAATCTCTTCAGCATCCTATCTATTGTCTAGAATTTAACCTGAGAGCAAAAATCCACCCAGGGAAAAAGAGGTTTGAGGAAATCAGTAGAAACAGGCAGATCCAACCAGACCAAGTTCTGTGCATAGTTCAATAGTGGATGGGACAGGGTGCGCCGATTGGTCCAGGGTTTGCGGTTGACTGCAGGGTTGGCTGGTTAATTTCACACTCCCATGATTATATAGACGAAATGGAGAGCATTTATATTCGCGCGCGTAGAGCAGCGAGGGTGTCTGATTGGGTCCGATATTCCACGAATAAAAAAGTCAGAGCCGTGATTCCACGCTCTAGAGTATTTCTGTTTTCTCTCTTGCTCCTCCATACCGTGAAGCTCTGTACTGTAACTTTCTATACTCCCTTACTCTATCTTTCTCTCTCTCTCTCTCTCTCCCCCCCCACTGACTTCTCTGTATATAAGTCCGACCTGTATAGAAAATGTCTATCGGTACCGAATCGAAATGCTCGATCATACGCGAGATTGGCTCATTCTTTACTTTCTCGCGACGCTTTCCTTTTACGAGATGGAATTCGTCTACGGATAGTCAGATAAGTATTGTCAAACAATCCTTTTACAGTATATTCATGAGAAACAATATGGACACCCGTTCTATCGTTTTGCCGTAATACAGTGGATATAGGATTTACGATGAGTCAGATGGAAACGATACAGTGAAGCTGCTGCCGTCGTTATCAAACCAAGTAACACTGGAGATATCTCTTTTATAGGTCGTTACCACATTATCTCGACGATATAATTATCCGGATTATCAAGCTCAGGCGCCTTAAGCACCGTCAACCATGACTGCCTACCAGACACTGTTAAAACCCTGATGCGAAACGTCCCGAACCTTAAAGCAGATAAAAACTTCATATTTCGTGGAATAACACCAGCCGGAGGGTGACCCTTTGATTACAGGGGTTGGTCCATGCGATATATCTCTAGGAAACCGTAATAATTATCTTTCCAGTCTCCTGCGGCCTCCGCTAAGCAGATCCTAATGGGAGGGCAGACTCGAAATCTCGTATTTTAGCCATAAAGCAGCAACAGGGAGGTTTCACAATAAAAATGTGCGTACTACTGGGAACTGTTAATAATTTCCAAAAATTTGTTGGGAAAAAAATTAATGTTTTTAGATCGACTGGCTCCTCTGCCAAGAGTAACGTTCGCGAAAGAACAGGATTGCCGGGGAACATGAAATTGAGTGAAGATTTTTTGCAGTCCTTTGGACACACAGAGTCGCGCCCCATCGTTAAGAGAAGCGAGTGGCTATGCCTACACTCTGTGCTGCTGTGCTGCTGTGCTGCTACAGTTGACACTAGTTCTGGCTTTTAGTGTGAAATGAATGCTTGTAATTACGGGAAGCGCAATGGTGTGGGCTATTTCGGACGAATGGCGAGCGGCTACGAAACGGAATGGTTTGGAACGGTTCGCTAGAGCCGCACACGTTGGCTCGCAATGATAGAGTGACCGGTCGGTCGGTCAGCCGGGCTCTGTTGGTGGTGCTACTGGTGCCCATCCTACCATAATGGCGACTAATTGTAATAGCCACCCCCGGCAGCCAGGGAGGGACTCGCAGGGATAGACGACGGGTTCACAGGGGGCTTGTATTTTCGCCGATACACCAGAACGGAGTTCGCCCGGATCGTTCAGTCGATATTTCCCGGAAATCTATGGGGGTTGGGATGCTGACGAGCGAAGATCCACGAAAAAGGTTGGCTTTGACGAGCCACCTGACTAACTCTGGCATCAACGACCATCCTCCCCCCCCCCCCTCCCATTGCCAAAGCCCTCCTGTTACCAGCACCACTACGAAAGAGGATAGAAGTACGTACAGCCACCCCAAACTCTGTACCGTAAGGGTAGATAGCTTTCGAGGCTTCGACCTTCCTGGCTATAGATTTTTTTATCATGCCTTTTTTTTTTAACCTTTTCCATCGTTCCGAGCAAGCAATTCCGCTGGGTCTCATTCTACAGCATCCTCTGGAGCTGTCCCACCTGACTCGCAAATTACAGGTGATTCTCATCCCCTTTAACTCCGGGAACCCCGTCGATTAAAGGGGCCGCGCCCCGTCAATTGGACTATTCTCCAATTACCTTCCGCCACGCTACTGAAATTTTACTTGCTACGGGGGTTTCGGTTTTCCTAAATGTCGCATCCCCGGGGAAACTCAAGAATCTCGCCTTTAGGATTCCATCGAGCATGGACTTCAATTCTGCGCTAGTCTAGATCCAGAAGGCAATGTAGCGAGAGAATCACTACCGGCAAAAAGCACACTGGGAAATCTCATATAATATTTGCCAGCAAGGCAAACTTTCGACCTACATATATCCGGTAGCAAACGAGCCATTCACAGTCGTGAATAAACAGACTAGTAGACGACAGATACTTATGCAGCCTGTAGATACATACACCCACAGCCCACAGCCCACAGCCCACAGTACACCTAGCAGCTAGCAGCTACCAGCTACCAGCTACCAGCTAGCTTGGGGTGGATGTGCCAAACCTGACTAAGGTTCTGGATGCTGTTCTATGAATTGATACATGCGATACATACTCGGGGATACCAGCACACTCCCAACATCCTAACTATCTTCCTTTGGTGAAATCAGACACTCGAGTGGTAGGAAACCCTCTGGTTTGATATGAGTAGTCGGTGCACTCTCGTCGCCCTTTCAAACTCGATTCCGAAGCAGCAGCTTTCACCTATGACCTCGCTGAGTCCGTTGACGAGACACTTTGGTATTTTAATAAAAATGCAATCGGCGCGAGCTGGAACCAACACATCTCAATGCATTTCGTTGGTTACGTAGGGTGCGCGTCTCTCGCCAGAATTGATTTTTCCTGTAAAAGAGTTATTTCTTTTTAGCAACAAATTTACAACACAATTCAAAGACCAAACGAAATTATTTCCCCGTTCGCAATTGCATCGCGCAGCCAGCCTTATGACTTTGGGTAGTTTTCGAAACTGTCAGAGACAGTCTAGCTTAATGTGCAACGTGGTAAGCATTAACTCACCGATCCCTGGCAATATATCCCGAGACTCGCCAGCCGAAACAGCTTTATGCGCTAGATTTAATTAATAATCGGGATTAGATATATGAGCGAGGTTTCATGGCTGGGGACGAGTGGCTGCCGTACACAGCTCGCTAGCCAGAGTTCTTAGCTGGCAGATTCGCGTGCTGCTCCGGTAATTGGACCGATACGAAAACTTTCCTGGTTCCTGGCTAAATTACCAGCAGAATGGCGATTTTCTTTTACCGGCCTAGTAATTTACTCGGAAGATTTTTAGTTTTCCCTGCGTACCGTAGAAAGCGCTAAGGACAGCGTACAAGGGTACCAGAGCAATAAAGAGGGTAGAGTCCTCTTGGAGGGTTATTGAGTAGCTTTAAAGGGTGTGGAGTGTGTCTCACCCCTTCGGATGGGAATTAAAGTGGAAAGATGCGAGTGAGGAGCTACTAAGAAGACAGCCATAATTATTCCTATCAGATTCCAAGCTAATAGCTTCGCGTCAGGCCAACAGGTATCTGAGCCATCTGCCATCTTGCCTCGGGCCTCTTTACGTAATTACCATTACCCAGAAACTGATACCCACTGTGCTTATCATATTCCTGAGTGGTTTAATACGGTTGATCCAAGTTTCCTTCTACTGATTGGTTCTGCGAATGGGTGGCCGCCATTCGATTAAGAGGAATAGATACACAAGTAATGGTAGCCCTAAGGAACCATCGATTCAGATGTGTATAACCTTCTTCATCTTCAATGCATCTGTCTTCTTCCTGCTTTTCTTCGGTTTTCACATTCTTTTCATTGCCCCAGAACCTTATCGTTACAGACTCACTATCGTTCCTGCTGTTTTGACCTGCCCGTTTAATATTCTCAACTACCATGGACACGAGGGCGCTTTACGGCCGCCATACGAAGCACTGTATAATATGGTTTTAACACGGAGTTACGTACCTCTGGGTGCACTGATAAACTAGCTTGCAGTAATAACTGTTTATGCCAGGAGTGCCACTCTAGGAAATTTATTAATGCCAACCCAACGAAGGGGTCATGCTTAAAGTGTTAATCTATTGTGGTGCACAGATCTGTTCAGTTGGATTCGAGAGCTGATGTGAATGATCTGATTAATAAAAGAGAGAATGAAATTGACTGCCGGTACGCTGATTGTCATTCGAGAACGAACGTAAACGGCTTCAAGTTTCCATAGTGAAATGTGAATGAAATGGAGTACCAATACATCGTCGTGTATGGACGAACTGAACGCGTTTCAATTTAACGTCAGACTCTCATCTAAAGTCTGCAAGCACGGGGGTTGAATCTAAAAGGTTATTAAAATAATTTGTGTAGAAAGTAGAGCAAAGCGTAAATAAAATATTGTCTCTGTAAGCGTCGAGGAAAATTGTAATCTTAGTAAAAACGCGTTAGGCTGGTTTAGGGTGTTGTATCTCAAGTAAGAACGATAAGGGATTTGAGATGAAACAAAGTGAGACGGAGAATATAAATTGCGATAAAAAGAATGAACCAAGAGATAGTTAACCGTAGCGCAGTACAGCTATACGTAAATAGGTATAGGGGAGATTGGCTCTTTAAAGAAATTTACAGGAGGAAACGGAACTCCTCGAGGAAAATATAATTAGATAGAAATGAAAGCTGTTTTTAAAAAATGTCTCAGGCTCCCATGAATCGGTACAATAAATAAACGAGAGAGCGAGGGTAGCATCTCTGGCCAGGGAATGAAAAATTAATTTGGAATAGTACCAAGATAAATATTTACATTTTATGCAGCTGGAACGAGAGGAGATTCTGTTTCGATTCGATAAAGCAAAAAAGGATCGGCTCAGATGGTCCAGGGTTAGGTCGGTGGGTAAAGTCAAGGCAGGTACGAATCGGTATGTAGATGGCAGGTCGCAACCCCTAGACACATTCCACAGTCAATCGAGCGGGGGTGGAGCTCGGCGTAGTAACAGAGATGAAAAAATTGCAAAGTTACATGCAGAAGCGTAAAAATGAAATAGAGGGAGGAAAATCCGTGTAAGCCCCTTAGCGTCGCAATATGAACTGATTTCGAATCAATATTTAATCATGCAGGATTCACTGCGAGTCTCCGGGGCCTTCAATATATACCTAGTTGAGTTACATGGAGATGTATACATCCTGATCTTCACTTCCCTAGAGGCATTACGAATTACCTCTTCAAATATCGTAGCACGCAAGTCGCGGAGTGACCAATAGCTCAAGTGCACCTAGCCAACCCTTGCATAATATTTATCGACGCCCCTAAGGTATGCAGACAGGCAGCCAACGCGCTATCACTGGAGGAACGTAATAAGGACTATGAGAGGCGGGGATGATGCTTTGCGTTCTGCCTCGAAAACTCGGCCTACCACGGCGGCCAAGGGTGAGTTCAACAAGTGAGAACCTCCCGCACCCCGGACACACATCCTTGGCAGGTTCCCCGAGTCTGGTCCTAGACAGGCGCACACTCTGAGGTCATAGTTAACGTTATGATGCTGACCATGGCTGACTTGGAGGACATTCGTATGCAGATGGACGGTTGCTTGATTAGAGGACGCTAACTGGCACCTTGGCAAAAGCTCCGAACACCCGGAAGGAGACCCTGGAGCGACCTCGAACACGACCCAGGCCTCGACTTCAGGTCTGCGTCCTATGCGCGGCACCCGGAACGCTCCCGTTTGCGGCTATAAATGTAACAGTCACTGTATATGGAAATGTAAATTTCAATGTAAATGCGAGTACCCGAAGATTCTTAGGTTGGTAGCACTGCTTAATGGTATACGTTGAATAGTCATTGAGAAGCTCTTCATGCTAGTTTTATTTTTATATCTCCTTTACGTACTGCTAGTGCTTGTTGTCTCTCTCACTCTCTCTTCCATTTGACCCCTCCTCTCCTTGTCCAGGAGAATAGAATTGCCGAATTCATTATGAAAAGAAGAGTCTGAGAGGGAAAGGAAATTGGCTGGTGAGCAGTGTGCATTGCCAAGAGTTGACGAGAGTATAGGATCATTGCCAAGAGGAACGGAGAGACACAGAGGGATGACGCGACAGAAATTAAAGAGAGTGAAGGAGAGAGAGAAAGAGAAAGAGAGAGAGAGAGAGAATGGCGAGGGTTTTTAATTAAAAGCGCGACGATATTAAAAGAATAAATCTTATCATGGAGAATTATCACAAATGGAAACGCGGCCAGTTGTCACGGGCACGTGCGCGCGCCGCAACACGGCTCACCGGAAATGACGTAATAATTAATGGCCAGGTATCAATTAGTCCGTGCCTACGCGCGCGCTACCAGTTTTAAATCGGTCCAGCTTCACTTTGCTCTCTCTCTCTCTCTCTCTCTCGCTGCTACCACTTCACCCTCTTGCTCATTCTCTCTACAGGCCTCTGCTACCAGTGCCACCATGGATTTCCATCCCCATCTAGCTGCTGCCGGGCTCCGGAACCACCCCTATTAATTACCAAAGGCTCCATCAATTATATTCGCGGGCGCGTGCGATTTTTGACACGCTAACGTATCGCTGGCGCAGATGTCGCGCGGCAACCCGTCGCGCAACGTCACCGGTTTAGCTGGGAAAAATCTTGTCCCATATGCGTATTCCTTTGCTCTTTTCTTCCCGTTTCATCATTCAATGCTGAAGAATAATCTACCCCCTCTCGTTCGCCAGGTCACGAGCCGTAGAAAATTTCCCCAAATCTCGAGATGCTCTTCGGAGAGATGATTTTCTGAGAAATTCTAAGGAAAATTCAATTTCTGTTTTCTGCTCTCTACGCGCAACAAAAAAAAATAAATAAATACATAAAATACAAAAAGAGATGAGTTAGGTAGACACTTTTTGTGGAATACGAACCTCGTAGAATTTCGTGAAAGTAGCTGCTCAAATTTCCCACACAATTGCCTTTTCCTGATCATCTTACATTCGCAAGTACCTTCATCTCATCCGCACATGGGCGCACTTCCTGTGTGTCCGATCAGACGAATCAGTCAAGTTATTCAAAAAAAAAAAAAAAAAAAAGAAAAGACTGGCCTATGATAACGATAGTAAAGAAATCTTCCTGGACCATCTTGATGCTTCCTAAAGTTCAGGAGAAATTGGCGAAGGGAGGAAAGGGAAACGATCGAAGCGTAAGGCCCACGGGAATAAATGTGCTGGAGGTGGCAGTGCGTGGATATAACGATTCGGAAATAGAATTTCCTGCTGACGGAGCAAAACAATCGAATAACGGAAATAAACTGAGATAAATTGAAGGGCTGAAAAGGCAAGCACAATGCCTTTCGTTCATCGAATAAAAACAAATCCACAGTTTCAAATGTGCCTGACAAACAAGATTTTCAAGGGCCGCTGTGCATGCAGCCTGTAGTACGTACAAGTACATTAATTCCAGGAGGCCCCGTGATTTCCATTGTGTTCGGGCTGAGTTTGATTAGTAACTGATCTTCTATCATTGGATATAATGTAAAGCTGGCCAAGCGTAGGGAAACCCGGCAAGGATCTTAGCACCGCAGCTGGCACGAGTTTCCTGTGAATGTCAGAGAGGAGGGAGGAGAGAGGAGAGAGGAGGAGAAAGCAGTGAGCGAGGAGGCATTATTTATGGGGTTTATGGGGTTTGGTCGACCGCAAGGCAACGGAACGCACAGCGCCCTTGAGGGCTTCTTGCGCAGAGGGTTGCCGAGTGCGAACTGAGAAAGTGTTACTGCTTACTATCTCACCACCGAGAGGCCTAGAGAGGAGAACCACCCCTGGGCATACGTTTGCGTATATTGTTAGTCTGTGGTCGCATCTTCTACCCTTAGACAATGAGCTTGGTGGCAAGTGCCGTTGGTGTATGGGGATGGGATATACTACCTAGTCTGGAAGTGTAGCTAAGAGTATCAAGGAATAGGGGTAGGTTAACGTGCCCAGCCTGTATAAAATAAGGGACAGTAAAACCGCAGACTCCCGTACCAAATCCATTACTGTACTCACCCTAGCTAGAATTCCCCACGTGGTGCCAACGTTAGAACTTTCGCAATAGAATGCATTGCTCCGTGGATTTCGATTCAAGTCAATTATTTAGGATTCTAGTAGGCGACGAAGATTCTCCAAACGAAACGTTGTGTACTAGCCTTAACTTTTCGGGACTCTCGAGTCGGATGAACGATTGGCAATTTCTGAAATCAACTTCTTTGTCTGTTTGAGGATGCTTGTGTGCGGAAATGGCAATAAAGCAGTCCCGGGTTTTGAGAACTCCTTTCCCATTCCTCTGCCTTTTATCCTTTTATTTTGTTTCCTGCTCCTCTTCTTCTTTTTCCTCTTCCTCCTCTTCTTCCGTGCGTTCGCGTTCCACGCTCTTCCACTGCTTCGAATCTTATTCTGGATTTGTCTCTCATCTCCTCGAGTCCTTCCTCAACGACATATCTTGCCTAAGTCTGAAATCCGCTTGTTTATACAAACTAAGAAATGCCCGCCGACGATGGCAGCAGCAGCTAGAAAGAATAGGGGAGAAAGAGAAAGAGAGAGAATAGGTTAAGAATGGGAGAGAGAAAGAGAATAGAGACACGAAGCGAAAGTCCTGGGAACACGTGGCTCGTACAATTTCACCCCTAACCACGAAACTTTTCTTTTTAACCCGACAAGCCTCTTATTGTGAAAGACAATTCCGAGAACTGTCATCTTCTCTTCTCTCTCTCTCTCTCTCTCTCTCTCTCTCTTCGCCTCCTACTCCCTCACCCAATGTTACATACTCTCTCTTTCACTCTCGCGGATGGCCTAACCTCCTATGCAGACACTACTTTCTCATCTTGTCTGAGCGGACTCTGTCTGCCCCTCCTTATACAGTCTGGATTCAAACTCCCAGCTACCACTTCAAGATCCACCTTTCACCTTCCTCCTCTCGTTTTACCTTATTTTCCAAATTATACCATTTAACTCCTCCTCATCATTTTCCAGCCTTAAAATCTTGCCGAGTTAATTGAATATATTTCCCAGTGAAACTGTCAGAGCGTTTCCTACTAATTTTCCGTTCTCGAGCAGTTAATCCGTAGTCTGATAATTCATTGGAAATCAAGCCTAAACCAACTGAGTTTCGATCAGCAACAATCGGTAACAACACAACCATGACAGGGATTGCAGGGTTAATACGCGTTAAAATCAGCTGACGAGTGTGTTAGCTCGTTGAGAACGCAGTTGCGCGCGACACCCGTCGACGCACGCTTCTTAATTTGCATTTATATTAGCGTTCATCGAAGCGTGCCCGAGGCATTGTTCGAGCCTCCCCGTCAATTTGCGCGCCGCACCCCCCACCGATCTTAACCCACCCAAGTAAGTCCCAGCCCCAGTGAAAACTTTAAACTCTCTCGAGATTTCGTTTAATCGGACGGAATGATCGCCGAGATATATGGATACTCGTGTAGCGCTTCCGCCCACGGGGATTAAAAGTTCATCGCTACAGTCAGAGGGTGACTAACTCGCGTGCTAATTCGCCATCTGATACGTCAGGACTGCCGTGTCCTTCTACAGTCAAACTTTAAATAGGATTTTATAGGACTAGATTATTTATGCGGGAGCCTGAATTCTTTTTTCTTTTTTTTTTGTTTAACGGCTCAGACCATTCTCGAATATTTCTTGCAAAATAGAAAAAGAGCCACAAATTCCGAATGAACTTGGGAAAATACTGTGGTTTAATTTAGAATCCTGGAAAGCCCGCGTTCGATAAACTTCTCGACGCGATAAATTAGGCCCGCCCTTGTACTCCTGTAGGAGCTCGCACATAGAATCGGCAAGGGTTGAAAAGGGGGTTTGTCAAAACCGCAGAGAAATTCAGGGTGGTGGTTAATTTCACGCGTGTCATAAATTTTCAGGCTGGATTCGACGTTGGTTACTGTCAAAACTTCTAGCCCTGAATTAATACAACTTGTGCTTCAGTTATACACTAGTCAAGAGTCGCGGACACCTTAGTGCGTAGATGCTGAAGTTACGCAATAAAGCACAACTCATTACCGAATAAATCTCTCTTCTATACGGTTGATTTCGGACTACACCCTGACACAGATCGATATTCGTAGATGCGGACTTAACGTCAGACGGAAACACGGTCATTGACGCGAAGGAACGGCAAGATGGAAATATAAGGATCGATAGTAATTTACTCGTCAAAACTTTTCTTCATAGTGAAGGGTGGAAGGGAGCCTTTGGGGGGAGGGGGGAGGGGGGTTAATAAACCCTATCACGCATAGCAGCTCGGAGTATGGGGAAAGGGGCTTGCAAGATAGGTAATATAGCCGCGTCCTCGGTAATCAGGCTTAAGTCGATGACGCGACGCCGCACGGCACGGAAGGGCGTGAAACTCTTTGACGGGGAGGGCGGGAGGGGGGAGGGTGATTGGTCGATCTAATTATCGGTGGATTACAGGCAAACGTTCGTCAGACTTGGGAGCAGCCCTTGTCTCGAGCCTACGAAACTTGGAAAGCGTTCGATTTAAGGGGGGGTTGTGTTTATAGACTTGTATGCACATATTACAGGTACAGGACTTGTAGACGACCTATAGCTACACAGAGATCTTATGAGGACGGCTGGAGATTCTTAGTTGGCTGGCTGGCTGGCTGGCTGGCTGGTTGGTTGGTTGGTTGCCTGGAGAGAGCTCGTTTGCACTAAGCGACCGAGAGTTTACGGTGCTGGTGCTGGTACTGGTGCTGGTGTTGCTGGTCGTCGGTGTTGGGTTTGGTGTTGGTGCCGACCGGTGTCTATAAAGCAACGGTAGAGGATGTAGCTTCGCGTAATTGCGAGGAAACATCCCTTGCAGTCTGCTACCCTTAACTCTGTAGCGCCTTAAAGGTACCTCTTGCTTTTACCCCTCTTCGAGTAATGTATTCTTGGCCGTTATATGTTTCTAGCTGGCCTTTATATCCTGGCAGGGATTCCTGTGTACCGACTACAGATAGCTCTGCGTACTGTAGTGCATTATGTGGAGCACACCCCTGACGACACGCGGAGAGCGTTGGGGTTGGTTTTCTCAAAAATTATACTTCAACCCTTTCAATGAAAGGGATTACCTCTTCGCACCCCGGACCGTACCGCGTGTCGTGGTGACATGTGGGGGCTGTAAAAGGAAATCCTGTCCGCGGTATGAATATTCAAGGGGTGATAAATAACATTATGCAGAAGGGGGGGGGGGGTAGTGGCGTGAACAGGTAAGGGCGGAACGCGGGACGTAATATTTAAGCGACGTCCTCGTGGCAGCTTGTCGGACATTTAAGTTAATCGCGGTACGCGGAGAAAATAATTATTGCACCAGGTCGAGGACTCGGCATGCGACGCATCCAGGCAGCACGTAACGACAAGGGGTTTACTTAAAGTGCATCAGAGGGTGTCATTTATCCCAGCCCCTTTGTACCGGTGTGACGCTACTGTCAACCGTGCTCGTTACTCTTCTTGGATGCTGGGACTTTTAACTCTTTTCGCAGCGTTTCTGGGTCAACGAGATTCCTGCACATCCGCAGCATCCCGAGGATTTCAAGCCCGACGTAACCACGCCTTCTGGCTCTTTGACTAATCTGGCTTGCCGTAACGTTCGGCAAAGACGGCTGGAGACTGTCGCAGCTTCTCCTGGGTGCAGAGCACGTCTTGACCGCACCTCATCCCTGGGAGCCACTAGACCGACTCGGAGCCGACATGCTCAACGTAGCGCAAGGGAGCTTGATTGTCCATATTGTCCACTCGTGCTAAGTTATGGAGATTCCTAATGCTAACCTGGTCATCCTTGCTCGTTGGGGAGGGAGGACGGCGGACGTCTCGCTAGAACTCCTGGGGGAATTTTCGGAGATTTCTTGGATACGGTTGTCGGGCGAAGAAGCATGGGAGGACGAGGGCACCGCCAATGGCGGCTCTGCAATCTGCTTTCTGCTTTCTGCCTTCTGCCTTCTCCCTTCTGTGTTACCGATGTGTCTCTATTGGTAGAACGAGGTAGGACTGGAATAGAGAAATAGGAGATAACAGAGGTCCATACGTCACCAGGATACACGTGTGAGCTTAATGCCGTGATGTGTGGATGCAATAACGATGCAGTCGTGCATCCGCCTACCCAGTGAGGCAGTGCTGGGATGCGTTACTATTTCTCGGCACTCTTTATCTCCACCCAGGGAGCTCGTGCTTCCCAATCATTCCGTTATTGCCTATCCAAGTCTTTCGCATTCGACGGAGGATAATTCCTCAATGATTGATCATTGACTAATAAATAAAGGAGAACAAGATAAACAGTCACGGAATGTCCCTTCGGAATGCACTGTCACTACTGTTATTGTATTTTAGCCAGAGTGCAGTTAGGGGTAGAACAGTTATCTAGGAGATGGTTGCCCAGATACCTTTGTGGTCTCGTAATGGCGGAAACTTATTGCACTGCATGCATGTACCACTATTCACTAATGCGTAATGAGCTTGCACGGTCTCGGTGCATCCCTTTGGGAATGGCTATTCGCTCACAGGACACATATACCTACCTACCTCCCTACACAACCATGAAATAAGGCTGTTCATGAAATTCCAGTATTTCTGTACTTGCAACCGTTAAATGCATAGGTGAACTGCACGCGAGATCCAGTACAATCTAACAGACCGCCTACACTTCGAGTGCTGATTGTCCTTTGGAATACCTAGAGCCACACCGCTACACTAAAACGCGGTCACGTGCACACTCGCCGCCGGTCCAGCGTTGGCAGTGACGCTGAGTTGGCGAAAACACGCACTGACTATTCCCATGTAAATACCCCGGGCTGTGTCTACGTCCATGGACAGTCAAATCCTCCAGCAATCCCTCGTTAGCACCATTCCTCCCTCTTACGACACATCCACTCCACCGGCGACACACTCCATCGTATCCAACGGGCGACACAATCGTTTCGTAATTCTTCCCAATCAAGGGATTGTCGAGGCTAAAACTATTGTGTCTTAGGGCTCTTGCACCCTCCGTTACCCTGGCACCTCCATCAGCACTATGTCTACCATCATGGATAGTGTAGCGTAGCCATCAACCACGGGCCGAACGATGTCATCGGCGTCGTGAACGAGCGTCCGTAAAGCGTCGAGCCGCCCGAGCGGGTCCCCGGTGTGCTCAATTGAGCGGTAACTCGCCATTGTGTTTCGAGAGCCGTTAAAAGACGCGTCTTCTCTACTCACCACTCGTCTCGGTAAAGTAAACCCCACCCTCAGCCCCCTTGTCATCCTCACGACCGCATCAAGAGCCTTTACGCGGATGCTGTTTAAATTCTCATTCTCCTGCTCACACCTTCACCTAGGACCGCCGCTCTCTCTCTTCTCCTCTTTGTCAGCTTACATAGCCTGAACCATCCAATTTTGGGATGAAATTTTCAGAGCCCTTGATTCACAATAGATAGAACCATGTTTCTTATGGTTCTTTTATATGGTCTGCCAGTGTCCCTGCACTGTACTGACTTCTGCTAGCCATTGCCACTCTCGAGGCTTCTCTCTCCTTGATTTCGGTCCGAGCTAACTCAGAGGAACCAAAGAGAATCGGCTGAACTGACTGGTCAAAGCTGGCGAAGCAGGGAATTAGTCAGCACGACTGCCGCAGCGAGTTGGGGTGGTTTTGTAAGGGCTAGCATTATTCCAAACGGACATCCTCCCTGAACTTCTCGACTGTATCGACTATGTCTACACATAGTAGGTACCCTTTGGTCCCGTTAGATTTTAGGATACATGGATTTCAGACGTATTCAGCAGGTGAATGGAAGCCAACAGAGAGAATTATTTTGGTGCAAATTGAGGAGAGAATGTAAGAATTCGAGAAATTTGTCGAGGTCTAACTTGGATACCGCTCTGGATAGATAATCATGGTGGCGAACTGGCAATATCCATCGATATTAAAATCCTACGATACTTAGCAGAGAGCGATCTGCATTTAAATGAAACTCCCTGGGAACGCCAAGATATCCTGGACGATTATTCGGAAAGCCC
This sequence comes from Calameuta pygmaea, assembly GCA_031762395.1. NCBI lineage: Eukaryota > Metazoa > Arthropoda > Insecta > Hymenoptera > Cephidae > Calameuta > Calameuta pygmaea. Next base: position 156,994 of record JASANN010000300.1, on the reverse strand, counting down.
TGGATTATCCCGTTTTCTTCCTTTTTTTTCATGACTCTCCAGCCTCCTCCTGCCGCCCCCTCTACTCTCAGGCTCTTAAGAGCCACCTCCTGATATTATCCAGAGGAGACTCGAGTTTCAATTTTATTCGCTCCAAAGGAATCAAACATGTTTGACAGCTATCTCCTCGCATTCCTTAAGTTACACAAATCTCAAACATAGCTACCAACACAAAAGAAAAAAAAAAATGACAAAATTAAATTCAACCACTCGCCCAATCAATTTCCCAACGAATCCTCCCGGACTGTATAATCCCCACCGTCCAAACGTCCAAAAACTCCACGCCTGCCAACCGATTGACCAACACTCGAGTTTCGCCCACGACCAGGATTCGCCATTATCATCCAAGAGCTCGTGAGTGTTCAGCAGACAGATAATGGATACTTTTATCAAACATGCCCCAGGTGTTAATTATTCAAGGACGGTTTCGTGCATGGTCCACGGCATTCGCGTGCACGTTGAAAATTCTCATAGCCCGGAGCAGTTGGTAGAACACACGTTTATAGATATTATAGGAATTCCACGAGCATGAAATAACAGAGTTCAGAGCGATCAATGGAAATAACGAAAGGCAAGGGGGATTTCGCTGCATCGCGTAAAAAAGTAAAAGAGAGAGAAAATTAAAGGACGAAGCGCGACAGATAAAAGAGAGAAGAGAAACGAGCCATAGATATAAATTGATTCGAATCCAATGAAGAGCACTGTAGAGTCACATTAGTTAGTAGGTAAAAAGATGGTGTCGGCTCGTAACTAGACCTATTCACGGGTATCCCTGCTAAGTACGAGGAAATCCACTATGAGGGTGGTTAATGGGCTGTAACCATCTTCGAAAAGTGACAGGCCTACTTATACTCCATAGTCAAGATAATCGATCAAACTCAATTGTCAGGACGTCCCGATTCCGTTTAATAATAATTCTCGCCCCGAAGGTGACTCGACAGGTGCCTGGACTGTCTCGTGCATACATTCGGGTTCTCATGATTATCCAAAATAATCGATTATCACCTTTCTTTTACCACAGTGCCCGCTAAGCCCTACAATGCGTAACAACCCTCGGTGCTGAGTTTCCTATTCGCTAGTACCTTTCACTCCTCTTGGGCTTATCGAAAATTACGTGAAAATTCTAAATGACCTTGACCATCTAAAAATATGGTAAAATGATAGAGACCTTGGAAGCTTTGGTACCGTACCACATTTGGTACTACCGGGTGAGACCAAACAAACAGGGAAAACTCGGACCTGACCGCCCCGGGTACCGGCTTAGGACAAGTTTTAAGCTTAACCCAATTGTGGTGAGACGACAACGATACAATGGCGACCCGTTTCGGATTGCTCTCTAAATAACGAGCCAGTCCTGACTTTAAAGCTTCTCCACGAAGGGACCAAGGAGGATTTATCGTTTCATGGCGCCAGCCTGAAACCGGAAGTCACTCCAGTCCATGTCGAAGGATGCGTAATTGCGTATCTTCAATTAGGAGTCCTGCAAGATCAGAGAAAATTAAGAGCAATTACACGTGGAGCATAATGCCTACGATATGTTCCGTACTCGATGCACTTGCAATTTTAGTCCTCGAAACGCGTTCAGCTTCTAAACCGACGTCTAAATGGTGCTGATGAATATATCATGGAAAACGTCAGGTTAGGTTGCATCGCAACCTCTACCTTTTATACCTCCCCAACTCGATGGCATTACGTCAGACTGTGATGGATCGCTGGAATTATCGGTAGCGCGACCCTCCACGCAGCTATGCAGAATGCACTTCGCATGGATGCACATGGTGCACTCGGGCGAGAACCCACGAATTCGATGAGTCACGATTTCTTCAAAATGGCGGAGTTAGTATAAGTTGACAGGAATGGTGGAAAGGGTGAATATCACTAGTAGAATTTCAATGGCGACCTTCGATGGTCGCGCACCGACCTCAGTCGGTTGGAATAATTTCCATTGTTACGGTCCCGAGGCTAATGGAGAATCTTCCACGGATACAAAGAAAGTCCAGGAATCTCATGCTGGCCTTAAGGTTCAATAACGTATGAATGCCTGCACAAAGAATTGCAATGGCACTGTAAAGGTAGAGAGAGAGAGAGAGAGAGAGGACAGTAGATAGACAGATAGATGGGGACACTGTCTCAGGATTCTCAGACAGGCCGAATCAATGCAAACAACTGGATATTGCCGGCAATATCAGTTTCCTTAGACGTCACGGCGCAGGTGGCTCGCGACTCTAGGAAGGAAATGCCGCATCTTGAATGGGACTGTGGCGAAGCTAAGAGAGAGAGAGAGAAAGAGAAAGAAGAATATAAGAAAGTAAGTAATAGAGGAGCCAACCCATGCGAAACTTTGTCTTGGGTCGGTCGTCTGATTTATTCAACCTATATCTCGTGCGAATCCTCCCCCTAAGAGATTCCAGGACGCGTCCTGATGCTCTTCGCTACTTCCGGAATATTTCGGAATCCCTGAAAATGAATAAAAAATTGGAAATAACGCGAATAGAGGAAGTTAAGGATGCAAAAGGTATCGGCAGACGCTGCACGGCATGCGTGCGAGAGCTGAACGTTAATAATGAAGGAAATATTTTTTTGGATTATCATTTGCAACCCCCAGTGTGAATGCATTACTGCTAACCACCCTCCTCCTCCTCCTTCTCCTCCTCTCCCTGAGAATATCCTGCTGCGTAACTTATTCCGCAATCTTGACAAACGGCCCAATGTACTTTTCCGCGTCTCGTTCTCCACTTGAGCACCCTTCGCGGCCACTAATGCATCCACCACCCCCTGGGCTTCGCTCCGGTACCAATCCCTTCCCTTCTACCTCCTCCGCAGGGTTAGCATAATGTGCTTACCTACGTGGCAGGGTTCCCTGGATTACTTTCCCTTCTATTCAAACTTTCTCTCTCTCTCTCCCTCCTTCTCGCCCGTTCGTCTGTCTACACACTATCCAGCTCGTATACCTACTTGCAACTACTCTCCTGGCATAAGAGGTCGCACTTAATTTCCCTTCGAGCTTCTACAGTACTTTAAGCGACCCTTCCGCGTAACCTCACCCCGTGACCGGCCTAGAAGAACCCTTCGAGTAGACTCCTTGTGGACATTGCCAACTTCCGAAACTCCCAGGTCAGTCAGTTTTCCCCGAAACACTTTAGAAAGCAGTGGAGTTAAGTAGCCAGACTCTCGGTTAATTTATTCATGACCTTTTCACAGGGGTCGTTACTGTAATTTGTGCTTTCCAATATACATATCTGTGCCCACTTGTGGAGCATGCACTTATATATGTATATAATGTATATCTTATATATCGTGCAAACATCATTCGAGATAATGCATTTAGAGAATAAGCTAAAGGTCGCAAATCTTAAAATTTGTGAAAATCTAACTGGGAGATTGCCTATTGAAAGCATTGATTTTCTATCACGAGAGTGATTTTCTTTAGGGGCTCATAGGCACCGATATTACAAGGGTAGAGACTGTGCTAATTAACCTGTTATTTCGGATTAAGTCAATTTAAGGGATTTCACGCACTGTCCCGTTGATTCAGCTAAGAGATGCGATTTTATGGGAGGATTCCGATCGTGTAAACGAGGATAGTTACAGAGGGTAGATTTTATCAGAACATGTTTTTTTTTTCTTCATCTTCGTACAGAAGCCTCCTGCCCATCATCCCTTTTATGTCTTAACCTTTACGTTTTACCCCGAGATATCTGCTTCGAGACAGCCACTTCTCTCTCCCAAGGATATTCGCGGAAGCGTGAGATCCAATTACCGATAAACGATTCCCCTTCTCGCGATTTCATTCTCCATTTTTTATCTCTCTCCTTATTCTCAGCAAAAATTTCGTCAAAGCCCGCCCCTATTTGCCGATTCTATCCATCCAGGATCTTACACTTCGTTTCCCATCCAAGGACGATCCTCCACTTGTTACCGATTGCCAAAGCTACGTCACCTAGTAACGCCACTTGCATCTCCTGACCTTTTCCCTTTTCCCCCCCTCTTCCCCTTTTCGCCAACGAGGCATCCGCACCATTTATAAAACGTAAAGAGCAAAGTTTGAGATATTAAAAATCCACCTCCAACAAAAACCACGGTAATAGACTTTCATGAGAAAATGACAGCCATTAATCGAGAATTGGCAGACCTGTCAGTGTACGTATCGCGTATTGGTGAATTGCCGGTGAATAACGAGTGTGTGACGTCACTCGTGCGAATGTACTCGCCGGCTGTCTGCCCACCAAAGCGCAGTAGTTCTGCCGGACTGGCAGCAACAATGGCATGCATTAACCTTTGTGCAGTCGTAACTGCAGTTGCGAGATAGTGCCCTCTCTCTAGGGAGAGCCGGACTGGGAGCTTTCGGAGAGAGACTCGGAGAGAGAGAGAGAGAGAGAGAGAGAGAGAGAGAGAGAGAGAGAGAGAGAGAGAGAGAGAGAGAGAGAGAGAGAG
>JASANN010000300.1:139636-152421 GCA_031762395.1 Calameuta pygmaea | reverse complement strand
CTGACCAGGGTGGCGACCCGAAGAGAGCCGGAAACGAGAACGTTATCTTTATCGGTAGCCGGAGTCGCCTTGTGACCATGATTCGAAAAATTACGTTACAATGTATATGTGTATATAGATTTTGAGGTTTTGTGTAATTTTTGTAAAAAAAAATTTCTTCATTTTTTCTACACGGTGGAATCAGGAATAATGTATTGCGCGGGATAAGGGAAGCTAACGGTCAATCTCATGTTAAACGCGTTTACGATGCATGACTAGTTTATATCTTCCATGTGGATGTACAAACTCCTGTCTCGTAAAAATCGTAGAAACCAATAACGACCCCACGCGGTTTCATATAAAATCGGTTGTAAAATATTTAACGATCGAACCCGCCGATGCAGACACTTCGTGCAAAGATATTCCTACGTGCATTACCTTCTACGCCATTGTACTGCCTTGCTGTGTGTTTTTCGCGTCCGACAAGCATAAAGTAATTCCACTTGTTGCGATATTACGGTGAATCGGATATACGAACACCACGTACATATCGGTACAGATATGTGAACGATTAAAAAAATTGCAAAATTGAGAAACGACTTTTTTTTAAATTCAAAAACGAAAATCATCCATCGCATGGTAATATATTAAGTTATTGAAAGGTTGTGACCAAAAAAATCCTAAATTTGACAACAGCCAAATGGCTGGGCGACGTTGCCCCTGGGTCGAAAGCTTATGAAGCCACTCGTCGAACAACCCTTAGCGTACGATGCTGTAAGGGTAGCTCGTGGTACGTTGATAAAAAGAGTCGAAAGGTTACCGATATTCAAAAGCACCCTAAAATCACCTCAAGAGGAGTCACCTTGAAAATAAATTATAATGACGCTTATAATTAAAATTAAAAGCCTTAAATTTTATTCGGAAAAAAATATCTACGTGGGATGAACTGTGTAAAAAATTTATATGATTTTGTACTGAAGGTTGTCAATTTTTTTTTAACCAACCGTAACCATAAAACTTTTTTTTGCCGTTGTGAATCGAGCCTTACGCTCTCAGGTTATACATATAACAACTGCGAGCATTATACACGAGCTTCACTGTACATTTATAGTGTACGGACTATACGGCAGAAAAATATGAAGCACCAAAAGGAATATTCAGCGGCAGGTTTTACCGATGTGTAAATCCAACGTCTCCGGGGATATAAGGAACTCACCCTCATGCGTTACATATGTAACAGGGAGTTCACTTATAGATGCACATTTCACTTATGGTTCTACATAAAAGTGTATCCATCTACCGTTTTACTATCCTTGAATTGACAGCATCAGTTACGAGAAGCAGTTACTAACGCCCCGTCAGTATTCAAAATCATCCCTGAGGAAAAAAAATGTTGGTATACCAAAATAACATAAACCCATGCCCAAGGAATGAGAAAAATTAAATTAAAAAAAAAACTGCCTTCCGAAATGATAAAACGAAAAATTACGTCAATCGTGTATTTTGAGATTGTAAAAAAAAATTTATCCAAATTACCAAAGAGGGCCTCGAGATCCGCAAAAAATATACTGACTGAAAAACCTACAGTTACCCTCAAGAGTCTCCTAAAATTGTTAAATGTAGACTTAACGAATTTTTTTTATTCCATCCAGTAGTGCTTACGGATTATTTCCTGTAATATAACAAAGAGAGGAATTACATCGTACAGAGTATATATCCGCGTGTTTGATCGGCATTGATTTTGGCTTCGGGTACCGTTCTACTCTAGATTACACTGTACGTAATTCCCTTTCAAAGCTGTCTGATACGTCTATTTATACATAGATGTTTTTTTTTATTCAGTCGAATATATCGAAAATTCAACGATGTGTATTATCAGGGGAAACGTGTTCCGAAACGTTGCCGAAATGGATAGGCGATGCAAGCTTATATACTGTATGCTCAACGCTTATTGGTTCTGACAGCAGTGCGTGTATTCTAAGAGGTCGCGAGTGGGAAGGTACGTAAAAGAAAAGAAAAAATAAAAAAACAGCATGATAACGCCTAAGAAAATGAAAACCGATCGGGAAAATATTATCGAGTGACTTGACGGTACCCCGTATGCAAGCAGTTGTAAGGGAGAGACGTGTTGTTCTTTGCAACCCCTATCGCCTCATGCGGCAATAGCAGATGGTAGTAGAAACCACCCTTAAACCATACAGAAACGCGTCAAACAACTCGTCCTCCTACCAGTCTAGCGAACGACGTGCAATATTGGAAACGATGTCTGCATCTGTTTTGCCAAGTTTCCCATAAATTTTTATCTGTCTATTTTCGCTTTTAATAAAAAAAAAAAAAAAACTTCCCGTACCGAAGGGGAAAACAGAAAAACATTTTTCACGAAAAGGTAAAAGGTTCGTGTCGAAACTAATTAAAACTTGCAGTCAATTACCACTGCATCGACGTTAACCCCGATATTAAAAACGTTCCCGATATTTCAGTGGGATAATTGATTTTTGTCATTACGATCGTCGACTATAATTTCTGATAGTATAATTCCACAATAATTTACAAAAAAAAAAGCAAAATATCGAATGCCGGATCCACACGTAAACGGCAATAAATATCGCAAATTAATTCGCTAAACACAGTAACTTCTGTTTAGCATTGCGCGCAAGCGTTACGTTATGCGTCCCAGTTGGACATTTATGGAAATATAATTCGTTGTGCACGTATCCTTTATTCATAGCCTGCACCAAAGGGAGGCGAAAAGGTTAAGAGGTGGAGGTTAAATGCAAGAGTCGCGTACCAACATTGGTAGCAACGTACCAGGTGAGAAGGGGAATACCCTAGGCCTTGTACAGTCAAGCAGAAAAATAACCGACCCAGACTTTATACCAATGTACGGAGCAAACAACTCGCTAGGTTGGTAGCTGGTAGTTGGTACATCCACTTTCCTAGGAGTCAGACACATTTCCCAGTTGGCCAACCATGCACCGTGTACCCAATGATACATACACTTCAGTGCACGCTTACCTGCGAAGCGTGACTCATGACGCAGTTGACATCCAAAAGGTCATAGGTCAGGGTGAAGTATACTTAAAAAAAAACCAGTAACACCTAAAAATAATTTTTCCTGAACTCCCTAACGGGACTGAATCGAAAAGTTGAAAAATTCAAAAGTTAGGCGTTTAGTTTTTTGACGAAATTTATATTTCAGTAACCCCACCCCATACTATCTCCAAAGACTGGACAGTGTCAGCGCACCGGAAACAATTGACCAACTCGACAAGGAGGGTTCAAAGTTCAACGAGGCTCTCGTTAATAATTTCAGGTCAACCAGTTCTTACAGATGACGTCTTTAAGTTTATAAACAATTTTGACAGTTGACTAACAAACTGACGCTGTATGGTTATAGGTGTCATCCGCAGTTCTCTATTGAGTAATCTGTATTGATAAGGGACGTCTTTGACAGGTTACTTTGGAAATTGGACTTTCTAAGTAAACCGCTTATTCGAAGGAACGGGACGCAGTCGCCAAGATGAGATGCTAAGAGGGTGCCGTAACCATCTAATTATCTGACAGACACTCTTTCTCTTCCGCACTTAACAACACCCTCGAAAAACTTTTTAATTACAAGACGCCATCTAGTTTCTTGTACTTTCTCCAACACTTTTCCCTCTCCGTTAGCGTTTCTCGGGAAAAAAAAAATTTCAACCCCTCTGAATCTTCTAATTAGGCCATCGCTATTTTCCCAACTCTTCGAGTCCCACCCCCTCCGAATCAGAGCACCAAATTTTTAGGGGTAGCGAATATCGGTATTAAACTCTGTGCTATTCGGCGCTTTGATTTTTGGGGCTGGTTGGGGGGTGGAAGAAAATTTGAAAAGCACAAGAGAAACACGCGTGCGCAGACGTCACTTTGATATAGGGCAATTAATTAGTCAAAAATAAATCTATTTGTCACAAGTCATTTTATCACTGTTGGCAGCGATAAACTGTGAGATTTTGCCAAACGATGTAAAGTACGTCCGTTTGAAATATCGCTGGACCAAACTTCGGCAATTATACATAGGGCTTCCAAACAAGCATAAATACAGAGGAACGAGTAGAAAAGCGAAGGGATGCTGGGTGCGATGGATAATTTTTATTTTATCCCACACACCCACCTGACGCACAGTTTATCACCGGATAAATCAGGAAAATTCATGCACCCCTCCGTACACTCGTATGTCCAACCCCTACGAGTCATTTTTATGTACCGCGAAAGCATCACGATGATTTGACAATCTACCCCAAAATGTTCTAAGGGATGTTTTGAAATTTAAAAATTTTCAATGTGTCCCTCCCCTCTCGCGTAATAACAGTGAAAAGCAAGATGACAGAATTAGCCTAAGCTTAGCCTAAATCACCAGTGGCACCATTCTCAATCCCCCAACCAGCCATCTATAAGATTTCAAAAAGGATCTCCAGTTGCCTTAACCTCGTCACCCGATTCCGTTTCTATGCTCTACCACCCTTTCCCCCTCGAATCATCCCTTATCCAAAAGCTCGACCTCAGGGGGATGAACGCTAGACTCTTCCGGTATCGCCAAAAACTTTCAACTAACGGCAAACACCAGGGCATCCGACGAGCCGACCAACCAGAGCCAGCGCACCACCCCTTCTTGCCACAATGAAAATACCATTACCCCAAAGCCACCCTCTGCGCCACCCACTAACCCACCCAGGATGGAAGCTTATATTACAAGCCATAGTGGTAACCCTACCCGTCCTGCACTTAGAACCTCGCCTCAGCATCCAACCATCCCTCGTACGATCTCTCGTGAAAACGTCTCCTGGATCCCCATCGGGAAAGTATTTCTGATGGCATTACTTCTTGGACCCCGATGTCGGATAAGTGGATTCTCCCCTGCGGCATCCCGTGACCGACGCCATTGTTCCCGTAATACCCTTTCTGCATTGTAGAAAATATGCCTGACCCACCAAACTTCGCGATTATACGATTAGCTACGTGGGACAAGTTCAACCTAATGCAATGGCCCAACCTTGCGCACCTACCCTCGCTTTCACTAATGGCTCGACTCTTGGAAAAGGGATGGATCAAGTTCAATTTTCATCAACGACCATAAAGACCAGTTTACATGCTGGACCCATGCACGAGGTGTATACAAAAAAAATTTCTTATCATTATTTACAAAGTGTATCAATTTATAAATACCTAAAAAAGGAGTACTAGTCTTCCATTCGGACATTGCGCGATTAACACGATAATCGAATAAAGAAGGTAGTACTGAAGTAAGGGGTGGGTCGGATGAAGATGGGGTGGAAGAAAGGTACAAAGGAAGAATATAAAAATAGGGGGATATCGTGGGAAGAAAAAAAAAAGGTGAACGAGAAATCGGATGAACCTTAAAGGCAGAGGATGAACGGACTCGGTCGAGACAGCAGTAAATTGAATTACGGCTTCATCCCCGTTCCGTAAAATTAATATCCGAAGATGAAAGAAGTAACGGCGGCTGCCGCCTCGCGTCGACCCGAAGGCGCTTCATTCTCCCATTTACATAATATGGAATAAATCGTCGAAATTCGTTAAGATCGCACCCCATCCCGACGAGGGATAGGTATTGGGTGCCGTGTGCCTTAGCCGGAGGAGCGACGCTGAAGGTACGAGCGGGTCCTGGGTACGTCCTGGGTCCACAGGCCACAGGGGGTCGCGGCTGTGGCCACCGCGCGCGTCCCTGGCACGAGGCAATAAGTAATTTCGCGGTGAAAAAAGAAAAATGCGACTTTTGCGCAACTTCTAATTTATTTCAGAAACTTCCCCACTGTTCCTGTTATCGTTAGATTGCAAATTGTGTAATTTGGTTCGCGCCCACGCCGGGCTGATATTATTTATTGCGGTTATCGATTTGTCCTTTTCGGCCGTTTCTTTTTATTTATTTATTTTTTTTTTTCATTCCCACCACCCCGCAGCACGTAGACAATATCAACCCTTTAACAGCGTGTTTGCGCCAACAACGAATGAAATTAATCTCTAAGCTCGACACGGTAAAACAAAAAACCGTCAATCCTGGTCGCTCCAGGACGGACTCTAATTTTATTTTCTTCTTCCCATCCGACTCTTTGTACTTGGAGTAGAAAAAAGAAAGAGCATTTTATCCGTATCCGGAAAAAAAAAAATTGGATTTCAAAAGCTCGGCACTTCGTTAGGTCCTGATCCCATCGAACCAGGATCGTTCCTCCAGGTTGCAGCTGCAGCTGCAGTGTAATAACCGATACGTAGACAGTCGCTAAAACAATGAAGCACCCCCCTTGCTCCTCCTTTACCCCCCCCCCCCCAATCGCCACCCAACGTAGCTGCAACCCCATGATATTTACTCGGAATACTTGCTATCTATCGGCCTTTTCAAATAAACTTCTATTTGCTGAGCATTGACCCGGAGAATTGGGGATTATTGGATTCTCGTTAGGCCGTCCAGGGCGCGTCGCTTCGAAAATCCCAGAGCAAAAGGGAAGACCCGGCAAGACTTCGCGAAGGCGCCCCCCCTCCTGCCCCCCTGTCGGCGTCGATACTCGCACCCTCCGTCCTAGCGGCACTCACGCCGATAATGGTTTGAATAATTACCAGAATAATTAGGAGACGACCTAGCCAAATCATTCAAGACTTACCGGATCCCGCTAACCTGCCCCCCTTCGTCCCCTAAAATCCATTATAACAAAAGGAATCTCGGACGCCATTCTTTCAAAGTGCAAATTTTATCCGTAACTCCCCCCCCCCCCCCTCACCAAAAAACCAAATGAAAGGAAAAACGTCATAATCCATCAAGGGGGGGATGTCACGAGGTTTCGAGATCCTTCGATATTTTTTCTCGTACGTTCTAGAAGGAAAATTCTCAATAATTTATCACAGTTGATAATAATTAAACACAACATCCAAAGTGACGTAACTTTCTCACTTATCGGTCGACCTCTACCTACATCAAGCCCCCTTATGAAATTTCTCATAATTTTCCGCTAGTATTTTCGCGACGGTCGTTTCCGTCATGTTTCCGTAAATGACGCACTGATCCGAGGATGCATTAACAACTTCGGCATTATCAATTCCCGTATAATACAGCAGACCGTGAAGTTGCTTCAAGTTTTGCAAGCCTACGAAAGCGCGGGGGCCATTTTGAATCTAAAGGCTGTATATATATACCATCTGTACCTGTATTAGAAATATATATATATATACAGACGTGGTAGACGTTAATATTACTATATATTACGGACAGCAGATAGAACGTGCTCACATATACACGACACCTACAGAACCGCCAACATTTAACGTTGGTCGAGTTTAGGGAATCGCGCGCGCAACTAGGTCCCACCTACACATAATTCACCTAACTCCATAACCAAGTTCCCAGTTTAGTCGCTACTACAGTTAACGCTCGGCATTGCTTCTAATAGGAACGTACGTCATTGAACAGTTTCAACTGAAAATGGAATATTAATTCGTCTCTAGGTAAACTTCGAAAGTTTATATTTTGGTGGTTAAATTGATAATTTAAAATACACAAACTATAGTTTTTCCAAGGATAATTAAGAAACACCGAAATAGTATCATGCACTCGAGTCACGTGATTAGTTTACGGATCTAAAGCGATGAAGGCCGATATTTCTGAGTTTCAGGTAAAATCGAGTCAGGAAGTTGGACTAGCGGGTTGAACGAGCAGCCGGAGGCGGTTCGACAGTTGGACAGTTGGAAAAGTTGAAAATTCGTGTTGTCCGTAGATCCTATATATGTATATATATATATAACGTTTTACCGGTAGAAATTCAAGTGAATTCCTCAGAAAGAAAATGATCGGCTTAGATTGTGATTGATTGACTTAGGGTAGACTGGTGTCTGGCAATGGTCGATATATATATATATATTCTTTTTCGTACAGTAGATTATATACTGAATCCGTTGGATCAACAATGGCGAGACGAGCCGGAAAAACATCTCGACTCGCAGGATAAGAGCAACTTCGAACGATTTATGCTCGAATATATTCGAATGAGAGCAAACAGTCTGGCAATAACTTCGGACATAAAATTGATACGCGTTATCAATCTGTTCTCCGAGAGTTAGCGCTGCAGTCGTTCGCCGCGTACGAATTTACTTGTTTTCCCGGATTCGAGCAGCTGACACATGTGTACAGTGTGGTTAATGACAAAAAAAAAGGTATTCCGAGGTAAACCGAAAAAAAGTATTAACTTAGTAAGTCCAATTACTAAATTATCGATAACCCACGTCGACACGTAATCACGCTTAAATCCAAGGATCCTAAAGATCCTCGATGTATCCCCCGCGTTACGTAACTATCGGAATTACGTCGGCACGTGACGTAATTTTTAATCAGGATCATTACCTCTGCTCACCTTTCGAGAATTATCGACACGCCTGACAGTCCCGAAAGTTCACTGGGTTATCTGAATTCAGTCACCTGGGTCTTCCGCGCCCGTCACGTTTGCCACATCAGACCTGGCTTCGGTATGACTGCCAGTCAAACTGAACTCTACCTAGACACGCGTGTTTAATATGTATGATGAGATAAGCTACAAGGGTCGTGCCAAGACGGAAAAGGTGCTCATATCAAATTAGACTCCAAATAGAATCCGCCATTAAAAAAATCACCCATTAAAGAAAATATAGTTCGAAACCAAAATTTGATCTTATCGCCACTGCACCATATAATATAGAGGCTGAGTCAGCCCAGACTCCGAATCTGGGAAGATGCTCCGCATGCACCAGGTCCTATTCTCTGATCAGATCATCCGCACTAGGCAAGGTGTTCTTGATCCCGTATTATAATGTCGGGGTCCCGATCGGTAAGGCAGTTTTCTATTCGAATAGTCTCTACGGTTCTCCATCAACAATCGAATGTAATTTCTTAGCAATGACCGGCTTACAGAGTCATTCAGGTTGTCGTGTCAATCTCACCTTAACCCGAGGGCGAGGGTGATCTGATTAGAGAACATCGCACCTAATAGATACTAAGGCCCCTCCCAGATTCGTTGTCTAGGGTAACTCACCCTGTAGATAAACGATACAGATGAAAATTCCATATGGACATGGAGCGACTACTACGTTATTTAAGATGATAACGAATATATATATATACATATATATTCATAGGATTCCCTGTACCAATTCAGAGAACTCGCCAAGAACAATTTCCCGTGCCCGGAAAGTTCATTGCCAATCTTGGCAGTGACAGCGGACAGGAAGAGGGCCGTTCCTGCCAGACCGTGAGTTCCGGAGGGTTTCAATAATGCACATAGGCACCCACTGTTCCTTCCTACAAATCGATGTAAGCATACAGAGAGAAATAGAGAGAGGGAATAAATCAGGTAGGGTCATCTTTTCTGTAATACCCATTAAGACCGCATGCAAGTCAGGCTACGCCTATGCAATAGTGTCTAAGGAGGTACGCGTGCATATGGATGGGGGAGAAAAGGAAAAAAAATAAAAGCACCGATTCTAGGCTCCAAGGCTAGGCCAATATGAACAGCTCGCAAACGAAGCAATCGTAAAAACTTTTCCAATAGAGTTCTTTAACCAAACTATGTCTGAAGCCGATTGGTCCGGGATAAAGAGGAACGACGGGCCAGGCCAGGAGGCAGAGGGTTGGTGGGAGACCCAAAGCAGAATATAGGTTTGAACGCTGTATAGAGAGTGTGGAGTTTGACGAGAGAGAGAGGGGTGGTGGCTAAAGGTGGAAAAAAAAAGAAAATCGTCTGGAGGAATGTGCATGGGGTGTAAGCTTTGTTGGGGTAGCTCGTAAACTGACTGGCAGCTTTTCAATTCAGAGATTTTACTTGGCACGTCTTTGCCCTCGGGATATTTTGCCTCGAAACTGGTTTAAATGATTCTCTACTCTTTTCTCTCTCACACTTAACCCCTTTTACGTTTTTTTTTCTCCCTTGAGGGAGAGATACGGATTTTTACACGGTGGACTCTCGTGATACGTGACGAAATAGATATTGTACATTTTTTTTTTTTTCATCGGTAGCAAAAATTTTTTTATCTTGCTTCAATTTCGTTTTAAGGGTAGCTTCAACTTTTTTTTTTGAAAAATCAGCTACCTGCCAGGTGTACTGTTCGTGTAGATCGGCTATCCTAGTATGGGGATTGTGGGTTAAACAAAGCGAAGCGACAATCGGCGAACAGAATTTCTGTGCACTCGACAAACGGATTAACGCCTTTTGGACCTTTTTAGCTTTCGGCTGGGATTAACGACACGGTTTTCGCTGCACGGTGTGCAACATTAAGGTCACAAATGGTCAGACTAATTAAACGAATGTGGAGCACGGTCACGTGACACGTGGTACCCAAAATCTACCATTTACCTCCCAAGCGTTATTTCTGAATTTTCTAGCGCTTTTAATCAAAGTGGTGATAAAAATATAATTTTTTATCTATGCGAGTAAACAATTAATTTGATTATAATTAAGTCAATTACAAAATCTGATAACTTTTCCTTCCCTATTATTTTATTTTCCTCGTAGTTACCGATACGTGAAGTTCTGTTTGTTTGAATTACACGTATGTGTAGATATAGTCCTTTCACGAGTTCGATGCGCTTTTTCGACAGATCGAAAACAATTGCACATACTCGCAAACAATGTGCATTTAGCAATGCACACGTGTATTTGCATAAAATATTACGAGAGTAGATGATTTCGAAAAAAAAAATATTCTGTTTCACTGTTTTAGAATGTTTGTTATTTATGTAAAACCACGTGTGAATCGTATTATTTGCAAACTGTCAAAAAAAAAGAAGCGACACAGAACAAGTGAAGCGACTGTAGACATGTATAAATATTATGCATATACAAGTGCACGATTCATTTTTAAATTTTACACTCCCTGCCATATACCTGCTGTATGTTTTATACGAGTAAAAATCCAGCATCGGATACCGTAGTCCATTAGAGATACACTGATGGAATTTTATGGATACAGGTGCATCGTCAGACTCTGTCGCAATGAAAAAACGAATTTGCGAGATTGAGTTCCGGGCCGAGGATTAAAATAGGCGGCACTTCGAAACTGAAGAGCATAATTCCCATTCGCGAGCCACGCGACGGATGGGTCAAACTTTTAAATTACTTTGGCATTAAAAGTTTTATGGCATTTGTCAGTCTCTCGAGCGTCAGAGACACTTCTTTCGAATACGCCGAGGTATTTGGGATAAAATTAATGGGAAGAAGGGAGAAGGAGAAGGACCAGCGAAATTATTTTATAACTTTTAAGCCACTTGCCGACGTCACTATTGTGACTTTCAATGTATTTCGCACAATTTACATATTTTTTTTTTTAAAAACAAAAACCTGCCAATTTCTCACTAGGAAACTTATTTGCGATATTAACCTCACCGAGAGGATTCTAGGCTCAGAAGCATCCCTTTCGGTCCAGCGATGAGACGAAACGTTTTAGAGGAGATAAAAAAACGAAGGAATTCACAAGCTTAAAAAAACGCACAAAGAGACCAGCACGTTAACGTTAATTACAGCTGCTTCAATTTATTATAAATGTAGTTAAAGCGCGACGTCAGCGCCACTCGCGGCTGAAGGATTAAACTAAAAGACGCGTAAGAGTCTCAGCGACGATCGCCTTACGTGAAAACCGCCAAGACATCTTTTACGTATTTTATTTTTTTTCGTAATGTATCTCTTTAAGTTAATATTAGAAATCTCATGGTTTCAAAATTTTTTAAATTTATATTTTTTTTAAATAAAATTTTATCTTCGACTTTGGCATCTTTATTTTCGTTTCCTTTTGACGTTACGTCCCTCCGTTACCAACGTAACGGGCAACACCAATTTTTCCGTAGTCGCAACTACAGTCGCACAGCTCGTACGCGCCTCTATGTCCTTTTGCAATTTATGCAGGATAACCATCAGGATTTATACCGCACGGCTATAACTAATCGCGACACTTCGTTAGGTCGAGTATCCATGCGCATATATCGTACGATATCTGGGTCGCTTTGGCATCGATGGAAAAATGAAAAGGTTAATGGTGTTTTCGGATTCGTCCTGTGGACTTGCGTAGCAACGCCAGCCGTTAAACAACAAACAAATCTGACAATTACGTATTGTCCCTTCAATCGCACCGAAGAGCTGATTTTCAGTGTCGAAATGTGACTCCCCCCCCCCCCCCCACAGGCAAATAGTACAAATTCACATATGAAAACACCAGGCACGACAAGCGTACATCGGAAAATAGAAACCGTGAGACTGGATGTTATCGTAAATTTAAAAAAAAAAAGGGCATGAGTCAAATAGCGCACAAAACCTAGTGCAGGTCTATTTACGAATCGCGAATGTTTCATGCGATACGATAAAAATATTTAAAAAAAAACTCAAAATACGTGAAAATTATAGTTTCGACATTTTCGCCGGTAAATAACGTTTTATCAAGGAATTAAATTAACGAGCCCACCCCTCCGCCCCCCGCCCCCCGTCTTAAACAAATTACACAACTTTTAATTGGGGAAAAGCAATTAATTATTCTGTTGAATTAATTAATATAAGATTTTAGTTGCCGAGAGATGCTGCTGTGGTCCAGCCGTCTCTTTTGATATTAATATCTTTCATTCTACCCCACTTTCATCTTTATTCGATAACCCACTTCCCCTCTCTTACCCCCCCCCTCCCCCTTACTCTTTCTCTCTTTTTCTTTGTGTCTTCTCACTTTCACTTCTCGATCTATGTACTCCCGTAATTTCTTCATCTCCCCCATCCCCCAAACCCCACCACCCCCTCATCCCATCATCGATCAAGAGATCT
>JASANN010000300.1:53046-139536 GCA_031762395.1 Calameuta pygmaea | reverse complement strand
GATCTACACTCTTTCCGTCGCTTCAAAAAAATCCCGATTTATTATTATTTTCAAGTATCTACTTTAGCATCCTCCCCCCCCCCCCCGCCCACTCCTCCCACAATATCAACCCCTCTACTCACTATTACCCAGCATCCCAACCTACAGGAGGAAATACTTCAGTACCGCCGGTGACGATTCACCCGGATTTATGACCCTTCGACGTCCAGCCTTTGGTAGACCTTCTGAATATATTTCCAGCAAGCTTTACGAATACACGTGGAATGAGGGGGGGGGGGGGTGATACGGATTGATACAGGGATTTATGAACTCTTTGAAAAAAAAAAATATAATGCTCGTTCGATCGTACGTATCCACGATTCGTTTCTTCGAATGATTTTGGAATATTTTGGATTATCAAAAATAACAAAAAAGATGCGACGAGCTTGATGATGAAACCAAAAAATGTTAGGGCATCCCGTTGATTCAGTATGAGGATTGATAGGTCTTATCTACGAACCTGCATGTACCCAAGTCAGATGCTTTCGTGGCTAACTTACCCTTCGGCCAAACAAAGAAACGAACTAGCTAATTAATGATTTAATTACGAGGGAAAGTTTTGCGGCTGACCTCAAGCCAAGCCCTACGGGAATTCTAGGTTAGCCAAGCTTTGGGTATCCCCCACAGATAATTGAGGATGCTAAGGCCACGTCGTCTTATGGGTAGCCAACAGACGTCCAATGGGGATCCGACTAACCATGATGTATCACCATTGCGTATATGAGTGACCTTTGTCCATTTGGACCTGTGGGAGTTAGGGGGATGCTCGACATACTACCCTTGATAATCAAGAAAAATACAGGCAGTATCTTTTGCGAGTGCGAAGGTTTTCTACGATTCTTAGGCTCGGCCATTTCCTTCACGAGACCGATTAAGCTTGCGCGATTAATCCTCGTGCCACCTTTGACCCCTTTATTGGATTCGCATTGGGTAGCTTCTGACGAAGTAAGTTGAAGCGTAAAATAAAAAGAAAATTATAATAAACTAAGAAAATTTGATAAATTTTGTAATAATTATTTTAAACTTTGAAAAATAATTTTGAAAATTTCATTCACGAAAAGCATGATATTTTATAATGGTCGAAATGCAAAAATTATAAATGAAAATTTGCATTACCTACAACCCTTAATGAGGATACGGATCAAATTCGTAATTCTTTAAATCAGTAATCAATCGTGTCTGTCTAGTCACTTAGCAAGGGATGAAGGGTGGTTCTGAGAATATCTCATTCAATCATTCATAACCAGAGTATTTCAATCAAATCGGCAGGTATTGACTCCACTTCCGTTTCCTACCGAATCAGGACAATATCACCCTAAAGGACAAGGGTTGACTGAGAGGAGCGAAGTACCCAGAAATCTTATTTTCGCACCCTGAAAGGGGATGCTGGAGGAAGTGAAAATCGAGCAGATCCTCCAATCGTGCATCTTCGACACACTTCAAGGGCCAATTTCAAGGAGTGGGCGGAAGGAGACTTTTGAATAATCCTCAAAGCCTAAAAAAACAAACGTATAAACCCTTCCGCATTTTTTTTTCCATGTATTTCGTCCCCTTTGACAAATCATCCCTTACACAGTTTCTACGTGGTAAGTAAACAATAAAAAATCGTCAGGTCCCCAAGTAAAATTAAAGCAAGAAAAGCCAGCGAAGCGTTCCAATGAAAAAAAAAAAAATCAAGAAAATTTTACTTCAACGTGGCGAAATCAATTTTCTACTATCGAAGTGAAACGAGTCGAGTAAATCTTTTTATCACACCCCACCACCGTCGTCTCGTTATCGAATGAGCAGCCCCTCGGCCGACTTCAAAGAATCTTCAAGCACTGAGGTTTTCATAGTAAAAATTCCAGAGAGCAGACCCGAAAGAACTATATACTCTTCAGTGAACCGCGGCTCGTGCCCTGATAAGAGGGTCGCGAACCCCTGTTACGAATTTCCCCTTGCAATTACAATGGGATTGAAAATTTTCAAAAAATTCCATCCAAAAAATTATACCTCGCTCTATCCCGCAAATTTCGATTTTTTTCGACTTTACGTATTTTTCCAAATTTATCCATCGCTCCAATTCAATCCTCCGATCGATATCCTACTGAAAAATGTCATATCGGACGCGCACACGAAATCCATGTCACAGCAGCAGCATTTACGATCGACACCTCATAATGAAAGGCAAATGTTGAGAAGATGCTCGAGATGAGAGCAGCGCACTTTCGCGCTGCCAACCGACTATCGGAAATCCATAATTACGTTAACGTGATTACAAGCTGATAATGGCAGATAGTTACAATAATAATAATCGGACAATTGGATTCAATCCCATGAACAAAATTGATTGAGTTCAAAATGAAGAGATCGACAGCAGCGCCGCATCACGGCATCGTTACTAACCAGAGCTCGACGACGTAATTATTTATTTAAAGCACCAATCGCAAAAGCCCATAACGATTCATTAATTATTCGATATACTTCCATCAATTATTATATCTTCCCACGTACACGCATAATCCTAATTAACGCAAAGATTAGCGTCAGTTGAAAAAAATATATATATATATATTAATTACCGCAAAAATTACTTATCATTTTTACCTCCCTATATCGCTTACCGTACTCGTCAAAATTCTTCTACCTCAGATTTACAACCCCTCCTCCCTTCGTTCCTTCGCAGCCTCCCTTATATCATCTCTAGCCGATTATCCTGAATCATCTTAAAGGATAACACCGCGAATTATATATATAGATATATACTCGTTAGATATCACAAAGCACGCAATGCCACGTGTCTGAAGATCATTTTCTTGCATCCACCGCGCAGACTATCCGGATTATAGACCAATTTCATATTAATTTCCGGCGGCGGCTGAATAAGCTCTCATGCAGCCACGCCACCACGTACGTATACCAACCACCCACCACTACAGACGTTACCGTTATTATAACCAACCATCCCTTACCTTCCACTACTCTCATCTCTTTCTACACCGTAGAATGAGACACATGCGTATACATATCTCACTCGTGGTGAACTCGCTTCAACCCCATATTTGTTAACGTTACCACGAAATTATCCGCGGTTCGGAGGACTTACACGGCATTTGCTCAAATTTCACCGCGAAATTGTCCCACTCGAGAGCAATGATAAATTCCCAGCAGTTTGCACCACCGCAGCCTCCCACCGGGTCCAGATGATCCCGTCGACCCCGAGCCGAGATCGTCGCTGTTAAATCTCAAGGTAAATCCAAGCTTCGATATCGTTAACAGCCTCCCTTACAAGAGTTCCACATACACATCGTTAACCATAGACTTGAAAAAAAAGATAGAAGTACCCAAACCGGTAAAAACCGTCCATGGACTCTTTTTGGAACAAGCGTCCAAGACATGCTCAATTTTTTTTACAAATTCCAACAACGTCCAAGGCATCACGTCAAAGCGGACAAATATCGGCAAATGGGTAGCAAACCACCCTTATATCCGCCTTACTCTGTCTACGCTGTCTAGAAGGGGGTAGTGCAAGAGCGAAGAGTGCAAGAAGGGGGTAGTAACGGATACTACCAACAGCAGTAGGTACTGCCAGTCCAACGGCTGTTGAATACCAATATATAGACACTAAGGGGTGAAAGGGGTTGGCAGCGACCATATCAAGACATTACCACGAATAGACGTCCTAGGATTGGTCCTGTGGGGAAGGGAAACTCGGCTGACCTTACATCGTCACCAGGACTATAATACTAGTGGCGCCCCCCCTATATAACTCCATCTCTACCACTACCGACGCAGATGCTTTTACAAGCCCCCTCCAACCCCCTCCCCCCCCCGTACCACAAGCTTCCGCTGAGCATACACAGCATCCCCACAGGATGACACTGTAGTCGTACCCAGTTACAGAAGGCTGCGAGAATACTTCGACGCTTTTGCCCCTAACCCTCCTGGTTGGTGGTTCTACCCCCCCCCCTCCCCCAAATACTCCCTACGTTGGACATCCCCGTCCGTCGTATCGATCTTCACCGCGCGAGAGCAACAGTTGGTTTTTATGCAGACTAGGATGAGCTTGACACGAGCTTGATTCGACAGCTAAATTAGCGGCGAGAGGAATCGTATTTACCGATTTTCCTTTTTATTTTTTATACTCTCGATGCGGGCCTCCTTTGGAAACGATTCTTTAGTTATGGTTTGACATTTTTTGATGGGGTTCATTTTTTGTTTTCCCTAACCTTTAGAAAATATTAGACCCTGGCGCAGACTTCCCGTACGACAGGCGACTGCAGCGCCGCGGTGGTCGGAATAGGCACGGCATCTGCGCTGCACGTCCGTACTAGAGAATGAGGATTTGCGTACCGAGAGACAAATTTAGACGAGTTTTTTTTCAAAACCGACCAATTTTTTCATGATTTTTGAAATGTCATTTAACTACTGTACAATTATGAATTGTACAAACCATTTAATTTTGTGATATTTCTTTTTTTTCCTGTTTATTTCCGTAACGCTCTTATTGATCGTTGTGTGACCAAGCACCGTGTTATGCATTTTTATTAATCAACCTCCTTATCTGTAACAATTTTTTTTTTCACCAATAGATTAAATCATTGATATTTAGGCCTTGACATTGATCATCAACAATGTAACTGAGACTGTCTACACCCCTACGTTTCTGCTCACATGACGTCTGTCAATATCCGTCGTACCCCTAGTAACCCTAGCTGTCAAATACAGCAAACTCACGTATAAATTACCCGACTAATCAGCATCGAGCCAAAAAAAACCACATCATTCGAGACTTTTCGATAGATTTCGTTGCGTCACCTTTTTTATCACTTTTATCTGGGCGTGACGTTCGACAAGTCAGAGCAATAAAAATTTAAATCTCACGTTAAACACGTAACGATTTGATCTTTTAGTTAGGGCATCTGATGGCTGAGTGCGGATTATAAAATTTTTTTTTTATTGTTTCCCTCAAAATCAAAGTAAATTCCCTACACGAACTCGTTCGGCTCTGCGGACAAGTTAGCCGTCATTTGAGTTCGCCTCTGCCGAGCGTGCATAAGTTACTCGGGTTCGCATTATTGACAAGTGACCGACGAGCAGAGCATGTAACTTTGTTGGGCAGACGCTGCGGGAAGCGATCGCGATCTGAATTCGCAATGCCGCCGCGGATTCCGCATACTAATGGAAAGTAATTTTTCTAAATTTCAGATTCTCCCCAGGCATCCGCGCTGCCAGTCACAGAGCGCTTTCCGCGTGTACATAGTTCGTTTAGATACGGGCAGGAAACTACCCCTTTAAAATACCCACGGACACCTAATGATACATCATGCAGGGGATGAAAGTTTTTTTTACGGAAAAGGGGTGTTTCCCATTTTTTTTCTTTCTTTCCCACAGCAACGACATTTTTTTTCGCCACATTCACATTCACAAAAGTCCATTTTTTTCTCGGAACCTCGAACCGTCTCCTCCGTGTCCCGTAAAAGTTACCCTGAATACTCTATGTAACATCTACCAACCCCTATATGCCTGCTAACTCCCCACCTAGCCCATCCACAGTGTCCTGGCTGGCTGCGAGAAACGAAGCTTTCAGTACCAGTTTAGGGGTAGGACACGGTCAGTGTTTCGTCAATTGAGAATTAGCAATCTGCTGTTAACGAACGTCCTAACCCCATTGCTGTCCAATCAAAGGCTCGTTTAAGGGAGGAAACGACGATATCGGATTTTTTTTCAAACGTTCCAAATTTTCCGCGCCTCCGTCTACGGACCTGGAATTAAATCTATTATTTTTGCTGAACCTACCCCTATATATACATGCAATCAGGTATAAACCATTCCATCGACATGGTACCAAGTGGTAATTTATCGTTCGACGATAAACCGAATTATTTTTCCCTAAAAATTATAAGAAATGCCAATTATAAAACTACCCCTAATACGAATATCCGAGATCCGCAATCGCCCAAGGAAATAAATGATCCCGTCCGCTTCGCAGTGATAATGGCTGGAGTTTTCAAGTATTTTTCTTAATACAACCAATCCCAATCACGCTTGGACAGTACCGTATAAAGGAGGAAATCCTCGGGGGAGCATTATCGGGCATCTGCACGATTCTTGAAACCCTTGGCGGATGTGGAAAAGGGGGAGAGCAAACGCTGCGGGCGTGGAATGCCCTTCCGGATATTAACACGTTATTGCCAAGAGTTTATTGGTTTTATTGATTTTCCTCCCCGTTGTCCGAGTGAAACTTAGGGGGTTGGTAGGCATTAAGCCGAATTAACCAGGGTGTACAATTATACAACTGTACAACTGTACGACTGTAAGCTGCGGACGTATTCTGAAATCGAAGGTACCAACCCCCAAGTTCCACCCCTGCTACCAACCTATATATATATTGGCCACGTTATTGGAGATTGGCGCAATCGAGTCGTGTCACTACGAAAAGTTATCAGGGTTAAAAGTTCATTAGGTGTCGCTTGTTCTTTACTGCCACGTGGGGTCGGGGCCGTGTCTGACAATCGTCTACGAGGGGGGAGGGTGAAAACTGTCACGAGTCAATTGAGACGGGAAACGTATGGGAAATGAAAAAAAGAGGGAAAAAATCCAAAACAAGTTCGAGAAGACGAACCCTGATTTTTTTTTAAATTCCCAAATTAATCATAAGCTCGTATCATTGAACGTAAAATTAGACCTAACATGCGTGACCGGTTTGCGTATGTCATGTGACAAAGGCGAAACTGTCACAGCTATAATTATCCTTGATTAATGGAACAAATGTTATATCAATTAGACACGCGATTATTATACATACATGTGACACAGTCTCGAGTCGTCGGCCAATTCTTAACGAGTATCAATATATACGTATACATATGTAACCCAGCGTCGAAGATTGATCGGAATGAATAAATGTATCGAAAAAAAAGAAAAAAAAAACGGTTTCGTCTACCTCGGACTGAAATTTACATCTTCGGCCAATGGGAGATCGCGAAAATGGTTTCGGAGGTTCTGCCGAATAAAAAGAGGCCTTTCTATAAAATTGGAAATGTACGTAACCATCCCAGGCTCCTACTCCTCTTCCTCTTCCTGGCATTCCTTCGCTGTAAAATCTCATGTGCGATCTACACACGTATGAAACGGGGAGCAAAGGGTAAAAAAAAAAATAAAAATTCACGTATGCAACCCTCGACGTTTTTTTTCCTCGTATGTTGCCTTTAAGCTCGCACGGCATACTATTTATGTGTTTTTGATATTCCATCTCACGGCATTTGGTAGGAGCGTCTTGAATATATTTCGACGGATGCTGCCTTCCCCTCCACCCCCCGGAAAACTCACTCTAATTTATTCCCACACTCTCCGTAGAAGCACCCCAAAAAGCTATGCATCGAATTCTGTAGATTCTTTTTCGAAAAATTGCTCTCGGCCGATTCCGGCTCGCGTCGTGAACTCTCGCGAAAGGCCGCATCGTGCATAGAAATGACCCGAGAAAGAGCCACCGATACGAGATACGTAAGAATTCTTGTGGGGAATGAAATTCGTACGAGCAGGGGTTGGTGGTCAGCTGGCAGTTAGGAGGGATGAAAGGGGGGATGTTATTCCCATCCCTGACGCCAGTTTATTCCCAGTACGTTGGAATAGATGGAATTTCGAAATCGTTATTGAGTGCGAGGGGAGAAAAGACAAAAAAAATTACCCGACCGACCCCCCCGTGATTCCTCTTTGCGAATGTAAATAATATTTTCTTCTTTCGCGCGCTGTCTTCGTCTTATCGTTTTTTTTCGCTCCCTCGCACCCGCACTCCCGCGTATCACTCCTCGTCACTGACGAGACAGCAGGACCTCGCCCTACCTTCGCGCAAACCCTAAAGAGGAGACCCAACTGATATTACCATATTTCACAGTCCTGGCCGTCCAAACAATGACATCGTGAAAACTACCCCACGTGAGATATGAAGATCCGAAGAGTGGGCTTTAGGGAGGAAACAAAAAGTTGTACATGCTCTCTCGCTCAGTATCTCTCTCTCTCTCTCTCTCTCTCTCTCTCTCTCTCTTGTGTATTCGGTCTACGGGGTCCTTGCCCCTGAACGAATAAATGGAATTCTCTCTCTTTCTTTCTCTGTCTCGACCTTCTTTTCCTCACCGAGTTAGCACGTGGCAAAACCAATCGTGAAAAGCGAACTCGGTTTGCCGACGACCTAATGATAATTTCAACTCTCAAGAAGTATCGATAAACCACGTAATTAATGCTTAATCAGAAATATAATCATGGACACGTTGACAAGTTCAACATATCGCAAGGTAAAAAATTATTCTTGAATCAGTAAACGCGCAACCCTCTCAATATGTAAAATGAATAAATCAAAAGAAACAGTGACAATACATCTCAACCCATAACTACTAAATCAAGAAAAGTATTAGTATGTAATTAAGAAACATAGTTTATAAACCATACATTTCGCAGTATCCACTGTAAATACGTGAAACGGCAAAACAAAATTTTGGGTAATAAATAATAAAATAGAATTCAAGAAAAAGTAAAGCATTTCAAAAATCAATCAATGCCAGGAAACCCAAAACAGGGGATGATCGAATATATCAAATCCACGAAAAATCGATCTGATTCTGCGTAAGAGGCACTATTAAAAAGCAAGTGGAACGTTCGATAGAAATAAAACGAATGAAATACACCCTCAGTCCCCGTATCCCTTGCCAATGCCGCTACGAATCCCAATTAATTGGAAAGCCACCCTAGCCCCATCGCATTAAGAAATTTTTGCATAAATCCAAGCAGAAATTAGGGGGACCAATCGCGAATGCTGATTCAGATCGTTGCCACGGAGAAAGCTCGAATATAAGGGTGAGAACGGTAGGACCAACCAAGAGCGAGGAGAGGAATGGGGCAACGGAGGTCCGCATAGAAGCAAAGAGACCCCATGCGCGAGAGGGTTGCCCCAGGGTGGACAGTGCGAAACATTGTTTTGCGCCTATAAATAATCGTTATTGCCGCGTTAATCATGGATAGTCGAGGGGCTCCATTATTCCTAGTACTCAGGGGCGGCGCGGTATGTTATTGCCCCCCCCCCTTCACCCACCCACCCACTCACTCACCAACCAATCCTCGCACCCCTCAACGTTCTACGGTACCTCGGCACATCGCCGACCCTTACCCTTTCGGTACGACCCGGTATTGCTTCACCCGTGCATACCGCAAATTGTTGAGAAATCGAACCGATCGGAGCATGGCGGAGATGCTCAGACCGATCTAGAATCTCCTTTATTGGCATCCCCCGCATACCCAATCATTTTTTAACCTTCGCACCGAGCACCAAGAACCGATCCTCGCCATCCTGATCAGATACGTGGTCCAGGACAATGTCGGAGCCGAAAAAATGGTCTCAAAATTTTCGAAGACGGTAGCTCGATGAAAAATTCAAAATATCATTTCGTTGAACGATAAAAAAAATAAATGTGACATTTACCGCTAGGTAATTTTGACGGGAGCCCAGCGCCACAATCTTATTGACTACTGGCACACAGTCCGTTCGCCTCATCGACGTTCTAATAAATCAAAGGCGACGTCAGGAGCACGCGGAGGAGTAGACAGGCAAGATTAACTTATCAACCCGAAACTAAACCCCCCGACCACGGATGACTTTCGGTTAGCCGAGCTCTGTGGGGTTGAGAGTATGGGACCCCACAGAACCCCCAAATGGAATATCCCCTCGCCTCGCTGTCTCCCTTTGTCTCTCGCTCTATCCTCACCATCTGTCCCCCTCGCACTCCCTACCTTCCCACATGTATAACGTTCGTTAGCTAGAACACCGTAGCGACACGCCACACTGCAGGAATCATGCTGACCCCATGATTTTACTTCCCTCCAGGACTGCCTCGTTGTCCTGGCCGGTCCTAGTACCACCTCATCCATCCTCCTGCTCCTCGACGCCCCTGCTCGCTATCTCACCTCGGCTGGTACCCAGTTGCCAGTTCCTGGCTACCCTCCTAGTAGTCCGCACACGCAGTTCCCTTGTTTTAGGACTCGCTCGACTACGTAACGTTTGCGTTTGCGGGTCTGCATGCACTAATTGCGTAAAACGAGCTCGAAACCCATGTCCTCGGCTTTTAGTCAGCTGGCGCTATCGTTCGGGTACAGACCTCCCGCCGACTGGACACCCCTTTGCAATTCTATTCCAGCGTTACTCACTAGTTGCGAATCTAACCCCTCCCCCCCCCCCCCGCCCTCTTGCAGCCCTGATGGGCATCAGCATTGCTTTGATTTTCAGCGCATTGAATCCAATCGTCGAAATACATTGTCAGAGCAATACTGACAAATAGATCCTTTTTTGACAACTACGAGAGGCGATGCTGGAGACGTTATAGGATGCAGAAACTAGTAAACATGTTAATATTAAATTTGAAAAATCGACTCACCACTATGCACGGATTTTTTATTTATTTGTCCCGACCTATCTTAAAGCTTGTCATCTGGAAGAATTCAACTATCCACAGGGTCCTGTCTGCAATCAAGTTCCAGCTCAGAAAGACGCTGGGAATTTACCGTCAGACGGTATCGCTTTAGGACAAGCTCCGATTTCAGCTACGGTCTCTCTCGGAACTCGCTCAGTGAGATCGATTCCTCACTCAAATATGTGCATATCGGAAACTCGACAAACATGTATGCACGAAGGGCATCAGCACTCAACTCCGTACGAAATCGGAGCATTCGAGGGCGCTGAAGTAGCGGCTCCACTCGGAGAGTGAATACTCAAAATAAAAAAAATAAAAAAAAATAAAAGTGTTACCAGTGACGTAAGAACCGATCAAACGTTCAACGAATGGACCACGCAGGATCGTGAGATATTTTGACAATCAGCCAAACAAATATAAAATAATTATCTCGAGAATAAAAATTTTACTAATCGATATCTCAGACGCCTGAGACTCCAATTTCGAGATCGATCCTCTCCAGCTTCCACAATGTATCCCCTCTCTCTCTCTCTCTCTCTCTCTCTCTCTCTCTCTCTCTCTCTCTCTCTCTCTCTCTCTCTCTCTCTCTCTCTCTCATTCTCATCCCCGATAAATCATTAAACGGTACATCGATAATTGTGTTAATTTTGAAACGGCGAGTGTACACCCATCCACATGGACAGGGGGTCGTCATGCGTGGGTGTATGCATTGGATAATACTCGAATATACACGGTGAGGCATTATTACGCATTATTACAGCACGCGCTAGGCCAAGCGGAGCATCGATTTCTCACTATTATTGTCACTTGAAATCCCTATAGATCAGGCATATGGGACAACCATAAATACCAGTACCAACTGCTAAACGGATCATTAGTACGCTTAAGCCGTTTCCAGCGGCCCATGGCAGAGCGAGAGAAGATTTTTTTTTATTTTTTATATTTCCAATAGCAAATATCGAGCACAATTTTATAAACGTTTGACTTTTATCGTTTAACGTGCGTTATCGCTACTCCCGGGTTATTCCGCGTACTTCGCGTACAATATCCAAACACTCCGTTATACAGGCCGTCTATCGTACGAACACTCGATTACAAGAAGCCTATTTTCCTAACGTCGTTCGAGAGCATCCACTACAGCCACGGAAAATAGAAGCTTGCAAATGCGATTGGCTTTTAAGTAGCACGAGAGCGAATTACCGTGCATATTTGACCCAGTTTAATGTAAACGCTAGAATAATGGGGTATACGAGGTGTGTAAAGAGGATTAGTAGGGGGAAGAAAAAGAAAAAAAAAAGAGAAAATTCAACAAAGCAAATAAAGCGAAAAGAAAGAAATAACAGGCAACGTACCGAAAGTCCTCGATGTAGTTTCCAATTTAAAGGACGTAAAACGCGAAAATTTACACCAGCATCTTATACGGCCATAGTAAAACGTAAAATGTCCATGGGACGTTAAAAGTGTGCCATTAAGGGACCAATGAAAATTGTTACAATGAAATTTTCGCCGGTGGCACCGTTAAAACGCCCCGTTGAAAACCCCCCTGTCGGATGTGATTGGCGGGGTGGGGGGGTGGGAGGGGGGGCGAAAGGTTTTCCAAACCATTAGAGTCATCGAGGGTCAATTTCGAAAATACAAATCAGGCAAATTGTAAGAAGAATTTTGCAAACCACCACCGAACCCACTGCGACCATTACGATACACTTCCAACCCCAGTACCGAACCCATCAACCCCCTGGAACCCGAGGAATGAGCGTTGCTGGAACCTTGAAAAGGGGTGAATTCACTAACAGTGCAGTATATATATATATATATATATATATATATACATAAAATTTGTCAGTACATACAAGTACAGGACAGCTCCGAACTGGTTACCACCTGTACGGCTGTACAGGACGCGAATGGTACGAGGGATCGAGGGGACGTCGCTGAAGCCGTTACGAGGAAAAGCTTTCCGCCCTGTATATTTTGCGCGAATATTTTTGAATTTTTAATCTCGCCAAATTCCACACCCCACATGAGAAAGCATACACGGGTAACACGTTCGTACGGTATGATAAAACCACCCCTGTGCATTTTCTAAGCCAAGCCCAACCTACCCCTGCCAAACGTACACACGTAGATTCCCCGTACAAAACGTACCCTGTCTCCGCATGAGCCACCACGTGCCTTTATTAGACCGTAGCGTCGCGCGTCGTCGGTTCTTCACACTATTTTTCGCGTTGCAATAATTTTATATTTTTTTCATCTGTTATCGCCGAAACTAGCCGAGCTCCTAAATCTAATCATCCAGTATGAAAATATAATGGCTGGTATATGAGATAGTTTAATGTGTCAATGGTGCCCATAGGGACAGTGTGCACGAACATGGACATCTTATGGGGCTGCCAGGAACGGACATACCTCTGTGCCTACCCGAGGTCTCGCCCCATTACTCGATAGACTGCTGAACCTTAAGTGCATCGACTATAGCGTCACCTGGCGAAACCTCTGGGTTAATTCAATTATAATGATTTTCAATGAAATTCTCGGCGACGGTTAATGCACGGTGTGTACGACACCGTATCAGCCGAATAGACCAGTAGCATCGTTCAGCCATTGGGTGACTAAAAAATAACACAGCCCGCGGTACCTCAGGGCAAACGAGCGGACGAGTGAGCTTCGTCAAATTGTATTTTAAAATCTGTCATCTACCTATTGGACTCGTACCAAACTATAAAAGAAAAACGACTGGGCCTGGTCAAATTTTTTTTTTGTTTAATAAAATAAACTAACTTCTGATACCCGTTTAGGAATTTACTTGGCTGTTCGTTATATATGTATATTTTTTTTTCAAAATTTGTTTTGTGATTCGCACATGTCGCTCTTTGGCCATCACTGGTGCTAACCTTCCATGTCCTCGTCTTAGGACGAGAGAAATGTCTGATATGGAATCCGCAATCGACACCTGCCAATAGAGACGAGACGGACGCTTTGCGCGTCCTTTACGCCAGATTTATGAAAACCAAACTATAACATTCTCATATTAAGGTTCATTTCAGTTTATGGCCTCGTAAAGTCGGCATATACTGCGCCAGGTGCATTATAATGCCGAGACGTTCCGCGACGCTGCTGTTGTCTTAAATAAAACCGGAAAACCGTAGATAGCGTCAACACCCCCTTGCAACCCCCCCACCTGCTACACTCCGTCGCGCTCCTCAAATTCACCCCCCGGTAAAGACGAAGCGACACGGCGTGTCGCCCCCAAAAGCCCCTTTCGGGTCATCACACTCTCGAAGCTCGCCGATCAAATTGCGCGTCACTAGTGTTGGAAATTGGCAAGCGAGCAGATGAAAAAAAAAATTATGTATAAGGGAGGGGGAGGGGAGTAAGAATATAAAAGAAAAAGTATCAAGGACCAAGAGAAAGCACGATTTTCGTAGATGCGAATTTGTCTCCTCGAACGAATAAAATTTAAAGATAAGCTGGTCTATGAATTGAAATTTAGTATGAATTAGAATAAAATTTTCTTTATAAACAGAAAATTGTTGGAACGTGTAAAAAAAAGTTTTTGAAAATATATTACAAAATGTCCCAAAGCACTGCCTGCGAGGTAACAAGATTTTGTCGAAAAGCCTCTGTCCCCTTTAAACTTCAAACTCGGCGCATCTTATCTCGCAGTTTTCTCTTAAAATGCACAATTTTCCTGCAGCATCCTTACCTCGGGATATGTGGTATCTCTGTGCTGGAATTTACTTCGCGTAACCCGTGTGCAGGCATCTGCATGAGATTTATGAATTTTTTAATACGACCCAAGTGGCAGCGTACGGAACAAGAGTAAATCCTGGTGCGAATGTTAAAAGTAAAATATATGTATGCATTTTTTATCCAAACAAAGAAAGTTTCGATTCAAGCGAAAGAGAGAGAAAGACGAGTCTTTCCGCACGTCCAGTGTGTCGGAAAACGCTTAAAACTCGTTCGTGATGGGAAATCGCAAGCAGGGGATGCCACCCTTGAGCAAATAAAAGAGTGCAGTCGCGTCAGATCGTAGGATTGGTTACCAGTCGACGGATACACTGAATTCCAAGCACAAGGGCAGTTTCTGTCGGGGACGACAGGGTCGAATGGCGGGATTAAAAAAAAAGGAGCAAAAATAATTAAAGATTTATTAAGCCACGTAAACAAGAAACAACTGAACGAATGCCTGACCCGATTAAATCGTTGATTCCGCCTCCCTCGGTTATTAAAATCAATGACAACACGAGTCCTCGAGAGACTCGTTAGAAATCCGCCCCAATTACCATTAAGAATAAGGGTAGTGCCCGTTGATATGTCTCCCCGGGTTAAAGCAAAGAGTCCGAAATTGCATGGCGGAATTGCCGCTTCTGTCGGTCGAAAAACCCTTCGAGCAGGCAGCCCTTTTGGCAATAAACTCGAAAATCTTGTAATAACCCACCCCTAGAGAAATGCGTTCCCACTAGTACACAGACAAGGGGGTAAAAGTAAGGAGGGGAAATATAAAGAGAGAAATAAAACTACAGGCTGACGTAACAAGTGAAAGGGAGAAAGAGACAGGAGCCGCCGAGATAGGTCCTAGAATTCCATGTCAGGGGGTGGATGACGGCTGGTAGGTAGAGTAGTACTCATCGCCACTCACCCCTGTAAGCAATATCTGCTGGAATTAGTTGTGTCACCGACGTTCTAGGGTTAAAGGGGTTGCTAGACAACTGGTTAAAAGGATTATCCCTGCTTAGGCCTCTCTAGACCAACCTAATGCTGCACACATTATTAAATCATTCCGAGATGAGGAGGTCGACTTAGACTCTAGTTAAGAGTAGCTAAGGGTAGAAGCAACCATCTATCTACGGATTTGCCCAATCTCTAGATGATACGCGAACTCTGCGATAGCTGAATGAAATTCAAGTCAGCCGCTTGGCAGATTCAAACGATAGACAATGGGAGGTGTAGTTACGCTTCGGATGAAAAGCGAACGTCCTCTGCGTGAATTCGCCGCGTGGCGGCGCTGGGGTCTGGAACTTCTCGAATTTCAAACGATTCGGCTCGAATTATGATCGCGCAGGCTCTCGCGAAGCGTAACAACGCGACGAATTACGTTCCATTTGAAGTCACGGACCCTGAAAATCCTTTCGGAACTGTTCCGTAGAAAATGGCGAACCCGGAGTGATGACTCTACCAATCTACGGGCGACGAAGCGACTTTGCCGCACGGAAACGTTTGCTCATTTCCCAGCAAAGGCGGTTTGTTAGTCATCTAATACAACCGGTACCGAAACAAGCGTAGCGCTGGGCAACGATGCAACGATGCAACGATGCAACGATGAAACCGTACCTCGACTACGTCCCTTTAGGATCCTTTTACACCCTTAAGCTTTATGGAGACATTCATCCTGTCCACGTTGGCTCGAGCTTTAGCAGCGAATCGTGACACGAGATTGGTCGAGCTGATCTTCGTGTCCCGTGGAGTAAGCTTGAGGGGCGACCGTGCTTGTAGTTAAAGATACGTTCATTGAAAAAAAAAATAAACAATTCCATTGCTGCTGGTTCGTAAAATTTTTCGAAATCAACAATCCCATGGAATGACGTTAAAAAATTGAAAAAAAAAAAAGTACTGCAACAACGGGGTTGTACGGGATAACAAACGAAAATTTCCCGACAGAAAAAATTGATTAAAAATTTAAGAGTATGGATATAGGATAATTTTGAATTTCACCTTCTAAAGTTTTCTGAAAAGTCTCTATATTAAAGGAAACTTTCGAAAGTTCATTCAAAAACCGATTCATGTCCGTTTCCAAGAGGAGTTTCTTAGACCCCGCGGATATAACGGAGGGAAGAAGATGGGCGTCGGTGTGAATATATCTACAGGAAACGTGGCTCTCCATGTTAATCTAAGTTTAGTCATTTTTACAGGTTCATAAAGTGAGAAGAGCTAAGGCAACGTCGGGACGCCTGGCATCGCCGTCGAACCGCTTTCCCAAGGGGGTTGACAGTGGCGTAAGGGTGCGTTCCCGTGCATTTTTTCGTTTACGTTAGCAATTCGTATTAATAACCGGCTCACGAAAATCTTCCGCGATAAATCGTAAGACTGGCTTTACGGTTATGCATTAAAGTATTAATTAGAATGCATCGCGCCAAGATGTTCGCGCCACCCTTACGTTACATCAACGTAGAGCAGGTCCTGCGGGTTTGTAAGGTAATGAAAAAATATAACAAAGAAAGATAAGAAAAAAAAAGACAAGTCAATTACACGTAACGAGGGTTAAAAAGTTGACGTAACGAAATCAACCCCCAAATGCACTAAGAAATAAACATTAGTGCCTGCGACGTCGTAATCCCTTCTCGTAGGCAGGAGACGCGTCTAATATTCTAGTGCAAGTGCACTTGATGCACTCCGGTGACAGGGTTAATTGAAATGCATTATGCATCTAAGGGATCGAACAATTTTAGTGAAATTTACAGGAAGGAAGGAACAAAATCCCTCGGTCCAACGTTTATCATTGGTATTGAAGAATTTTTCAAAAAAAAAAAAAACCTAGCATGAACTGATATTGAAAAATTTTTCAATTAGAGACTTTGATTTTTTTTTTCTAAGCCTTTTGCATCCCCTACGATGTTTTTCATTATCTTTCCCGTGCTCCGCAAGTTAATTTACCCCAACTCCTTGGGCTCGTAGTCCCGTGCATCCGTACGCGCGTAACTCCAATTAAACCATTATACACGGCAGGGGGGATGGAGCAGGGGGGAAGGTAGAGGAATGAAAAAAAAAATATTAAATCTCACCGGCCATAATTCACCTGCATTTTCCTGTCAGATTTTAGCTTGACTCAGCGTTTTAACTCGTTTTTATAGGCTGCCGGGGTTTGTACCTCGTTACGGCATCTGCGTTATAACTGGGCAAGAGACTTACGGGGCAACGCCGTCACACGGTCGTTAAATTCGTAGCGCGGAAAATGGCAGACATACAAATTTTAATATTGTTAACGAAGAAAACAAAAAAGTGGACAAGTGAAATTGGCGAGGGAACGAAGAAAAACGAAGGGGTGAAAGGAGATGCTGAATAGAGATAAATGAATGTAATTTTTTTTTTTTTTTTAGATACTTGCTCGATTATCGTACAGTGCGTATGGGTGACACCGCGGGGAGTAATGAAAATTTATTTCCGCGCGTCCTAAGAAACGTAAATACGTCGCAGGGCGAAAGACGTGGAAACGAAAATCACGCGCATAAAATTTGACATCTTCGCAATACACCTAACCTGTGCTTGTGTGTCTCGCGCCGTTCTTGGCCGCGACGCGAATAAGTTATGAACTCTATGCATTTGGAATGACCGAATCTCTGGACCCGAACGCGCATTTCTTTGCTCGTAGAAAAATACATTATTGGCCTGACAAGCACTTCCGTTTTTCCACTGTCAGGGAAAAAGCTACACGCTCTCAGTTTGTTTCGCTGCCGAGGTTACCGAGGAAACGAAAACTTTTGCACGATCGCTTCTACGCTCACGGATATTTTTCTATTGTATTTTTCTTTTGCTTTTTAATGCAAAATATTCCGTGCTACTGGCACATCTTGAATATAATTTTTTTTTTTTATTTAATGCATCGACTACTTTTTTTCTACGATTTTTACATTGCTTCGAAGCGCAATCTGCGTCACATGTGCGAAAAGGGTAAAATTTATTTCGCGAAAAGACGTGAATTTACGTAACACTTTTTCGTCTTACCGATAGTGCGTATATGTGTTTATATATAATACGAAAGGTAAATAGCATAATAAACGCAAAAGATTGGCAGCAGAGCGTGACAATATTTCGATTGTTTCTCTGGTGGAGTGGCTCGACGAAAATTCATTTTATTGCTCGTTTCCATGCAAATTTATTGAAGAACGACGTAGAATATCGCGGTCCCGGGATATTCGAGACAAATTAGATTACTACGCGCTCGTCAATTCCACCCCCATCGAGCTAAGCCGCGCGGCGGCGCTATCTCAGGAATTAATAACAAAAAAAAAGGAAACTGAACCCACCAACGATAAAAAAGCAAGAGAAAGAAAAGTGCCGCTTTCAATTCCGTATTTGCACGAAATAGTCCATACTTAATCGTCCCTTTGAGGAGGACATGGGGAATTATGACATTCGCACCGAAAAAAAAAGGTTACTGAACCCTAACTTTAATTCCCACTCAATTTATTTTTTCTCAAAATTCCACTCTCTCGCAGCCTACTAAAAACTTCAAACTGAACCGAAGAAAGAATAAAATTCAGCCCCGTTACCCATCCAGGACGATTCCAATCGATAGGATTAATTATTACCAAAACAAAAAATTGACAAGCCAATCGCGCAATTACAAAGGCAACTCCAAAAATATATTCAATAACACGTGCACGTGCCAGCAGTTTTAGGCCCATCTTGGCCATGGGATCAGTGCTCGGGGGTAGTTTCTCAGCGAAGGGGAGAAGAACAAGAACACGGATAGATAGTATCCGACAGAATAGAGGGTGAGTGCAACAGGACTGCAGTATTGATGCGGCCTGGTAGTACTCGGATATCTGAGGGAAGGAATAGGGGGTCAGACAAGGGGATAAAAGGGGGTGGTAGCAAATGGGTGGCAGCAGAGGGTCGTAGGTCACGTCATTTCGCGTTATTAAATTTATAAGGATGCCAGAGACTTTGGTACCGCAACGTAGATTTGTCAAGGGGCCCGGACCGTCCCGTCCTCCCCCCCCAGCCCCCCACCCGTCTATCCCCGTGGGAATTCAATATTGCACTTGGCTTCTCCCATGGGAGCTTAATGGGAAATGTTTGTGAACGGTAATGCCGCCAGGCAGTGATTTGACGGGGACCACCTTGGGCTCTTATCTTGCATCCTCAGACGATATACGTCACAATGAATATACATCCGGCACGCTGAGGGAAACAATTGAAAAGCTACCGAACTCGAGGATAACGCAAAGTGACAGCGCGACGGCGAAATGAAAAAAGTGAACGGAGGATAGACAATAAAAGAGACACCGACTACGACCGCCCTAAAAACGAATCAATCCAATCGCTGACCCCCGACTGGTTACACCTAATATGACGTCGTCCAGGTTAATTTGGGACATCGGGAAAAAGAGGTCAGAAGTTGTTGGCCAATTTTTTCGTCAACGTCTAATTCCGTGCGCGATCATTCGATTAACACGTTGAATGTAATCTAGGACGAGGCGAAGGCAAATTTTTAAAGGTTAACAATCACCTAGAATGGCACCCGTGCACCTACAGCGTGTATAGATACGGGGGGCCTAAAAACCGTGTATCCCGATAGAGACGTACAGATGTACAGGGAGCAGGTAGAGACATACATATATACACGTACAGTCAGCGGTGCATACAGTGCATAAAAAGCAAGTTCAATTTGGCAGGCCAGTAGGAGTAAACGAGGTTCCATATTGCGGCAGTTTATATCGGGCAATCTATTTTCTATCTAGCGGCATCCCCCCCTCGTCCAGCAAATTGATAGGAATATTTTATGCCCACCGTCGCCCATTCCAGGACTGTGCGTTTGTCTTCATCCGCGCCACGTCCTGCCGAGCTCATCCCTCCCCCCCGTCACCGACCCCCCTCGCGCCGCCATCCTACCCTACCTACCCCCCTCGCGCAGTCAATGTATCTAGAGCGATATCAGTCGCTCCCATAAAAATCGGCAGATGTTCCTCGTCCCGTGAGATTTTTATGAGCGGCTGGATTCAAGCCACTTATTATGACTGTATATATATGTATGTACGAGCGGGAGAGAAACAAGACGTATCTTCAGCGGGAGTGGATGGACCAAGAATGATAATCCTGTCGAGTCTCATACTATGGCGATGCCGTGTTACGTACTTGCACTGTCGGTAATGCAGAAAAAACTGGATCTACTATATAGATATTGCGATACTTTATTAGACCATCCCTTGTTTGAAGTAAGGGTTTTTTTTT
This sequence comes from Calameuta pygmaea, assembly GCA_031762395.1. Classification (NCBI taxonomy): domain Eukaryota; kingdom Metazoa; phylum Arthropoda; class Insecta; order Hymenoptera; family Cephidae; genus Calameuta; species Calameuta pygmaea. The sequence goes on along the minus strand of JASANN010000300.1, from coordinate 119,107 downwards.
TGGTTACTTCGTACCGATACTCGCCAGTGTGAGGAAATGCTGGAGGAAGGGAATTTGGAATTCTACAAAGTCACTAGACCAGAGGGTGAAAACATCCCCAAAGAGATTACCGTGGCGAATGGAAAGGATCCTCAGGAATGGCAATAACGAGGGTGCCATTTCACAAGTCGGCTATTCGAAGTAAATATTGCAACAGAAGTAGGCGTATGCTACTGCACGCGCACCGGTTGAGGTCTTGGTAATTATTAGTTAGAATTTAGGGGTTGAAACGTATTCCGCGCAGGTACCGCAGCTCGTATGTTTACTGCCTAGTAACGGTGGGGGCCGAAAGGGGAGGTGAAGAGAATCAGGGGTGACTCCGTGAGGAGTTTCTTAATTTTTCAACACTGTGCAAAATGGGACAGGGGTGAAGAAGAGGGGTGGCTCCTGTGGTATAAAATAAGGGTGTGCCCCTGTGAAGAAGTAGAGCGCCGGTCGAGTGGCTGGGGTGAAAGAGGGAGCGGTCTGTAGCACTTTGAAAATTCGAAGAGATCAAGAAAGGAGAGAGAGAGAAAAAAAAGAGAGGCCAAGTTGAGTAAGGCGGCTATAAGGTAAAAAGGTAGGAAGATGAGGGGTTAAGAGGAGGATCGGGGGGTATCTATCCTCAGAAGTAGATGAGTCCGCGAGCAGCATCCCAAAGCATCCCTTTTTACATTGCCTCCTGTAACAGTTTTTGGGCCCCTTTTTACATTTCTTACAACGACCATCAGCCCCCCCTACTTCCCACCTACAATTTACGTTTCACCCTTACTTCCTCACTTTTTCCGTAACTTTGTTTCTGTGCATCCATAATTTGACTTATTTTTTTTTGCCCTTATATTTTTACGATTCCACCCCCATCCGACTAGGAACTTTTGCATCTGTCTACGCGACGATTCCAAGTTCTCTGAAAGATATGTCAAAGTTCAAAAGTACCTTGCGAAAGATATTTTTGTATTTATTTTCAATTCACCAAGTAAGAAGTAAATTACAGAAAATTCTTATCGAGTCGATACTTTTCCAGTTTATCAGTCATCAGAAGCAGCTGCAGTGATCTCCCGTATATAGATATACAAGCAAGTGCAGTTGTACCTAACCGGTTTTCACAAACGCAACACACTTATCTACCAATACACTGACACCTTATCTTTCCAACTTCTTATTTCCCTCTTCTAGCTTGTACACGTTACTCGTTGACTGACCCAGTTTATTTTCCCTGTTCTTATTGCAGATCGTCGAAAAGCGAGTAAACTCGAGAGTGACAAAGAGAAGTTGAGAAAGTAACAAAAAAAAAATTTCGATAGATCAAACCAGCCAAATTAAAAAAATCGTCGCGAGAGCATCTTAAAAATTTTCGAGCACCGTAAAACTATCCCTGTCCAAAATCGAGAGATCCTAGCTCGTACCGCGTGATCGGCCCGATTGGAAAAACTGTTTTACCGACGGAAATTCCCGAGTCAAATACTGCGATACCAAGGGCAAGCAGAGTCCTCTTAGTTGAGGGTCGAAAGCTCGGTGCCGCTTGGCAAGTATAAATAACTAATTAACACCCTCTGACGTAAGGACGAATGCATAATGAAAATGTCCATTACCGTTCTTGTTCTACGTAGCGTTAATGCGCACAATAGAGATCAGCCATGTTGCTCCCTACAGGAGCGACGTGTGCGCCATGTCAGAAAATAGAATCCGAAAACGTCGGCGAGCCATTGAAATTCCTATTTCAACCCTTGCGCACTTGTGCGGACGGACGAGAAGCTGTTTTCCTTACGCATATCCGCGTGAACGTCGCGTTGCAGATGAGAATTAGAAGAAGAAAAAAGATAAATAAAATAAAAGTGTTATAAAAAGTGTAAACCATTTCCTTCGATTTTCCTAAAACCGAACGAATAGAAATGACAATTATTCGTCCGATAAGATAAAAGGAGATGACAATAGATACACCCTGATTGCCTTGAGCATTGCTCGTAACGTTACCTACGTATGCCTTTGTACCGGAAACTAAACTATACACATATATATTGCACGGATGCTGCGTAGATTAAGTTAACCGGAAGTAAGAAATCGAAACTACTTGCTACTTCCTTCCAACGACCTAAGACAGATTGGAAAACAGTGCGCGACTTTTATGGCCTACGAGTTTACAGCGTCACCGTAAATTCTTTATCCGTTCTGTTGACCGTGGAAACGTGCAATTTCCCATTTCCCTAAGAATAATGCAAAACCTTGAAACGCGAATCGATCGATAGATAAGATCGTGCACAGAAAAAAAAAAATTACAAAAATTACTCTCAATAACAAAATCGATCGAAGCTCGAACAAAAGCGCCCCACTCTTGTCATAATTTACAATCGTAACGACACCTACACCTTTACCCGCAGTATGTATCAACCTGCAAATGCCAAAGTTGACACTTTGGGCGGAAACGCATCGAAAATGTGCATTATCCAAATTGCATTATCCCGATGTTTGCTTTGTGCGGTGCATCGTGAAACGGTATATATATCTGCCGGTGAATCCCTTTGCCAGTGCGCATGCGCGGCTGAGGATGGGTGGGGAGCCGAGGAGACTCTCGTATATGCGCGTAGAGACATAACCAGTCAAATGGTTTAATTGCTTTGTCCACGCAATTACGAAATTGCTTACAATTTACAATTAAGCCCCAGAACGGCCGTCCGAATGCTCGCTCGATGCGCGCGTTGATCAATTTTATCAATGGCCACTGGCAACTACTGTTATATCGATTTTTTTTTTTTTTTTTTCTTTACTATTACAGATCCAGTCTCCTCGCGCATAAATCACAGCGACTCGCGCTCGTTTGCCTTCCTCGCAGCTAAATACGATCCACGTCTACGAATTTAATGAGTACTTTCGTTGCTTTCGCACTATATGCTGATTGGTTGGGGAATATGGAGTGAATCTGCTGTTTTCGAAAATCACGGTTTACCAGGTACATGACAGATATTGACGGACGTCGGACGAAGAAAAATCTATGAGTCGATTTGAGTCATTGGTGAAAAATTAATTAAATGGAAACGAGAAGGAAAATTTGACTTTTTTCATAAAAAGATGTAACGCGTCAAAGTATCGAGGACGAAAACAAAATTAATTAAATTTTCGCTATTTTGGATTTTCAATAAAAATAGTTGATCTTTCAGTCGGTTCGAAGAAACTTTTTTACGTTTGAAAATCGTGCTTGGTTCAAAGGTTACGTGTTTTTTTTTTTTTAATTTACTGACGTCAAAAAAACTGATTAATTAGATATTTGCTTAGTTCTTGATAAATACCTGGTGCAAAATTGATTGCTCGGTACGTATATTGTCATTTTCTAGGATAAATATGCACTGTGATAACTCTAGTTGCTCGGAGCGCCTCTAGCGCTACTGTCTCTTGTCTGACGCGAAAAGCACGTCGATCTGTTATTGGTAAATTGTTCGACGTTCTTCTTCCAATTAATTGACCCTTTTGCCAATCGCTACAGCTACAGAGACACCAAACGGGTTGATTTCACTAAGAAAATGTAAAACAACGTTCATTCGTCTCTTTCGGGCGGCTCTTCGAGAATCTATATATTGCATCTGTCTCATTGGAATTTCAATGTCTATCCGGCTTCTACTTTTTTTTTTTATGTATTTTCCATTTATCCGTACTTGTTTACCTGACGTTTGACCGTGTTAAAAAAATTTTCAATAATTTGCATTTTAATGCAATCGACACACCAGGCGGATTGGTAAGAGATACATGTATACCGTTCGAACGGTGAATTGACTTTCGGTGCCGATAACAGCGGCGCATCAGATTATAATTGTACGTCGAAAATAATTGAATGATAGCGGCATCGAGCGAACATGGCTACATTTTATTCGAAACGCATTTTTTTCCCCCCTTTTCCATATAGACACATAAATTTCAACTAATGGGATTAGAACGAATGATCCCGAGCATTCCGCGTATCCAGGATAACGTGCCAGGACGAAATATGCAATTCCAAAATTCTGGCGTCATGCAACACAAAATAAAAAAAAATGTAAAACAGGTCGAGAGGGTGGGTGGGTTTAAAAATGAAAAACAAAAATTTTCGTCATATATCGAATAAATTCGATTGTAAACGAAAAAGCGATAAAGGCAGGTATGTAATATTTAAAAAAACCACCCCCCCTACCGGCCCTTCACGAAAAATGAAAACTAACGTCCCCCACCGTCCTGAATAGAAATAGCAAATCCGATCGCGCAAACATGTTTTTATGAGAAACAATTCGCACAAGCCGCACTTTCATCGAGCGTAACGATTCCCATAAACCGTTCGCTGTTACAGGATTGGATTTCAAACGAATCGAAAAAAAAATTTCTGAAACGCGCAACGTTATAATATATTTCCAGCAGAGTATCCCGCTCCGGGTACACGAAGGCTTTCGATACCCGCGACTATGCGTACAGCCCAGGATGGATTTTTTTTGTGCGAAGCTGTGAACCAAGGCGGTGTATAGATAATAGAAATAATAAAAAAAAAAAAAGACAAAGAGAAAATGAAATTTCGCGGCAACGCAAAGATCCTCGTTGACTATGGGACCGAGGCCAAAAGATTCGGAATGAAAACGATATGGGCTCGAATCGCAAAATTCCTAAACGAAGGCCAATAAAAACTTTTCCAATTGACTTCCCTTAGCTTAATTCACTGGAACCGAACGTAAGTAGAGGGTTGCGCAGAGCTGTGGAATGGGTTATAGTCTGGACTGGCTGACTGACTGGGATGGTATAAGAGTCGAATGCCTGGAGGAAAGCGTGAGAGGGGAAACGGTTGGAGAAGAGAGAAATAAAAAAGAGAAAAGTCAATGTGGGTGGGGGGGGGGGGGGAGTGTGATCTCCTACCCCTGGAACGCGTTCCGCTTGCTCTTAGGATTCCGGATTTCAATTTAGCTTCGAATCGACCTGATTCGCTTCTTTCAGTGGCTCCGTTCCATTTCGTTGCCGGGCGCTTTTGATTTTCTTAGCTGCGCAATTGTTATGCCTGGTTTGCACATCCTTACTGCACGCGATGAAGAAACTTAGAAACAGGCCCCAAAAGGATTGTGCGCGCTAGACTAGATTTGGACAATAATAAAAAGTTAAATCTCAAAAAATGAGCAAAATAAATTTTTTTTAAATACTAATACTTTTTCATTCCAAACGGTATGGTTTCTGCCAATATCGAAGGAAAGTAAAAATTTCCCCAGTCTAGTTACCCGAGAGAAGCCTGAAAGGCAGTAACGGATATCAGGGTGATATTCGGTAAAGTTTTCGGAAAGTCCCTACAGGAGCGTTTACTTCCCGGTGAACGGTTGGAGTCAGAGGGGGTTGGCACGAGTGAAATCGAGGAAGAAAAAAAAAGGACTAGGTACAGGAAGTCTAGACTTGGAAAGATCAAAAGCCACCGTCCGCATGGAAGTAACGTGGTATCCCGGTGCCTGCGTCTCGACGCCGACGTCGGGTTGCCTGAACGACGTCCCGAACGTTCGCAGCCTCCTACACCGTGTTCAACGGTCGACTAACCCCCTTCTTCCCTACCGGCACCCCCCCCCCCTGCCCCGTGCTTCGCTTTGGCTTCCGCGATCATCTCTGAAACGCATTGAAATTCGAAGACTTTGATATTGGGAACTCGAAACTGCGCAAACTTCCTACCAACTCTGTACGTTCAGCTATTTGTTCTAAAATGAAAAAAAAATTCAAATCCACTGACTCATTCGGTCCCGATCCAAATTTATGATTTTCAGCGCCGAGGAGTGGTTTTTTTTCAATTTGATTGCATTTTTTTCAAAATCCCTCGACACCCAATTCCACGTGCTTCGGAAGCCGTGACTGGATTCATTACTTGAACGTGAAAGTCGATCAAGATCGAATAACCTCGAGAGTCTTTTCAGACAAAGGTCAAAAGGTGTCTAAAGGGAGAAGAGACACCGCGTATTCAACATTTTCTTCGCCACCCTCGTCCCCCAGCTAGATCGCGCCCAGTTTCTTTAGCGAAAGATCAAAAGCCGTCCCTGATGGCCACCGATGAGATTACGGCATCTGTACATTGGAGGAGACGAAACTAATTGGTCTCTTTAGTAAAAGATGAAAGGACCCACCCCAAAAAAAAAAAAGAAAAACGATCCATTTCATATTTTTGAAACAGCTACCGAACGTCACACTCTATACTTATTAATGGTGAATTATTTACGTAGGAATTACGTAAACATCGAAATTCATCAATTCCAACGTTAATACTGCCCAACGTCATTGCAGCGATAGACTGACGTCACTCTGATCGAAATTAAAATATTTTTTTCTTCCATTAAAAATTTTCAAACATTTTCATCAATTTCGAAAATCAGTTTTATATTTGGTATATCGCACAGTCCACTATCATTATTATTATCATCATCGTCATCGCTCCACGCGTCCATTAATTTTATAACTGCAATTTTATGTCTACAAGCCCGGACGATTCTATGCGCTTTCGTGCACTCAAAAGCACTTTACTGATTGCGAGCACATCGGGTGCACATTAAAATCAATTAATTTAACCACTCAAAGCGTGACCAATAAACGAAAGAAAAATTCCCTTGATGGGTTAAAAGAAAAATCCCTTAAGGGAGGGGGGGGGGAGGGGAGCAAACCCAAAAAAAATTTTCCTCAAATTCCCAACCGAAAGCATAGCGATTTTCACCGGCACGTCGAATACCAGTTTTGTTTTCTAAACAATAAAAAGTCCGACACAAAGGGAGCGACGGTAAAGCGCAAAAAGAATAATGGAAAATTGCATAAAGTGCAGACGAGCAAACAAACGCGTTTAACGCGGCATCGGAAATGCTTCGAAGTGCATCGCAAATGGTAAGTGCAATGCATGCACCTGCAGATAAAGGAGGTAGGTGGCTGCAGTGTTTCAGACTAAAAACAAGCAGGTGCAACGGCATCCTATTTCCTTTCCTATTACGCGAACGTCTGAACGTCTCGGAAGGCATGCCGATTTATTTTCTTTATTTTCATATGAAATGTTCTTTGGCACCGACTCAAAGGCAACAGCGGAGGCCTCGTACAAACCATGCCGACGCCCGTAGTTCACTCCTGCTCTTCCCTACCGCCTTCTCTCCCCCTGAACTCACACACGATTACGATCTATGTGCAGAGGAACTAATATCCGAATTTTTCCCATTCCTTTTACAGGATATTGAAAGCTCCCAATGGAAGGAACAACCTACCTATGGGGTCACCCGTATGCAAGCGACACACCGAATTCGATTCTTTTATTTCAGCTCAGCATATGACTGACTGACGTACCTAAGTCGCGAGAGGTATGTAGTTTTTGGTACCAGTGTTCTGTAAGGAGGTCGATAAAGTAGTTCCCTTTCGAAAAAGCTATTGGCCGCGATGAGAGTTTTAGGACATAGCATATATAATTATTTAAGGTAACGTATTTTTTCCAACTCGCGCATAAAAATGGTGACTTTCCACGTCTGTTTAGCGGGAGGAAAATAGCTGATTTCCGACCAATCACAAGGTTATCGGGTTTTCTTCCCGCAGGTAAGGAAAAGTAGCCATTTATGGGGAGAGAATAACTCAACAACCAATCAGAAAGCGCGAAAGTGTCGTTACCCAAGAACAATATGAGACATAACTGATCAACTCTTTTGATAAATAAATGTGTCTAGTGAAAACGTACTGCCAGTCTTCGAGTAAATTTTGTGTTGTTCAGTCTGTTCAAAGTTTGTACTTTAGTTTCTTTCCATTAAACAAAATTCAATAAATGCTCAATTATGAATATTGTTAAAAAATAAATTTGTATTTCACTGTCTTTTATTTTTTTTAATTCACTTTCTCTCCAAATAAAACCGAACTCTTTAAATTTTTTAAATGAAAGTTCTAAAAAAAATTGAAACGAAATTGTTCATTGCTTTTATTGATACATTTCGTTAATAAATTAAAAAATTCCTTTAAAAATTTTGGTCTATAATGATCTTTAAAATTCGTTTTTTGACAGTCGGGGAGCTCGGCCCCCCAAACCCACCCGGCGAGGCTTGGCCCCTGCACCCCACCAGGGGTCCGCCCTGGACCCTTCTACTACTGCGCCTTCGGGCCCTAATAGACCACGAAAAGTTCATGCATTTCAAACAACTAGCACCACGCTAACTTCATTTTATCCCAATCTCATATCAATGTCATGATAATCTTACGTCAGTTATTTTTATCTTATTGTAAACCATCCTACCATTTTTCTACGCTTATTGAAAAAAACTATCGTGTGCAGAGATGAGAGCTGAGGTGTACCAGTCTCAATTCCGCCAAAACGAGACTTCTGACGGAACCTATCGGAAGAGACGGTAGTTTAACGGATCCCGTCGATTTTTGGGGACGCATAAAATCGAGAAACGCAACTGGATGCACGAACGGGAGCGGTCGGTTACGGAAATGCGCCGCCGTCCAGGCTGCTGGGTTGAGGTAGAAAGGGTGGGAGTAAGCGTCAGGCAAATAGTGCCGGAAACAGAGAGCAATTGATCGAGAACGTACCTAAGCGAATCGGAGCTATGAAATCGCAATCCATCCACCAATTAATAAATTGGGAGTACTCACAGGAGCTGATTCAGCTGATCCATGAAGGCCGAGAACTACATCCGTGAGACCCTCAGATGAGCACTGGACTATAGCACACCACTGCATCTCCGAAACACATGCAGAAAATCGATAGAATCTTTTTGGGTATTGGGAGAGCAACGCGAGAACTGCACAGGCGAGAACTTTCTATACTGTGTAGAAAGCGCAGCTAGAAAAACTGTCAACAGATAACGCGGGAGCGCGAACCAGCTCGAGGCACCTTGATCGGTGTCCCAAGACAGACTGCTTTAAAGCATTCAATTGACAATAGTGAAATTCGAGAACTAATCATTCTGATTGGTCGAGATCCTTATAGCCGATAACTTTTATCCTTTACCTCGTTCCTTAGAGAATCGGTACGTAATAACTGGAGATCCTCCATGGCCACTTCCCCAGGGCATCGGGTGAGAGCTGGGTGCCACGTCCTTATCACAGGTTAGGGGTACCTCCCCTGCTCTTGACAGTAACAACACGTTATCACTGCCTGTTTTACAGACCTTTGCCTCTCTCCGGCGGGGCGTCTCTCTCGTATCTCTTCACGGCAGATTCGCGTCCAGCCACGACTGTGAGAACCAGCATCTCGTGTGCTGGAATCCATCAGGATCTATAGTACTTTGCAGGATGCGAAGAGAACTCTAAAATATTGTTTAGGTTTTAATTTTTTAGTTTTTCAGACGAATCGGACGACGTTGATTTATCATGGATGCGAACCCTCGAAGGCTATGGAGGTGTCGGTAAATGTCGGTGCAGGAATCTGCATCCAGAACCCCCCTTGTTATACTGACTGGAAACCAGCACCTCATGCCTGCCTGCACTGATGAGTGCAGCGGCGCGGTTCCGAGCGGAACTATGGTTAGAACAGTCAGTTCTAATGAGAACTATTCCGGAACTGTTCGGAACTCAACGGAAAACAACATTGGAAGCCAGCACCTCATGGCTGCCTGCACTAAAGCTTATAGTGCCACCAGTATCTTTAATAGATATTTTACAGATATTACATAGCGTAACTATTGTTAAAACCTACCAGGAACAATGGAACTCCTCGAGAAATATTGAAAAAGTCTAATAAAGAAACATTTTTAAATAATTGAGTTGTTAAGGGAAGTTGGCACTTCGGAAGTACTCATTTTTTTTTATTTCATAACCGGAACTATTTTTAAATAGTATCAGGAACTTCAAAACTCTTCCACGGCTACTGGAACTCACTGTGTTTTCTTAAATTTTAAACAATTCGTATCGTCTTGTATTGTCTTGTCTAGTTTTTAAGTTTTCGTTGCTCATCTCCCAAACCCAGAATCCCACTGTACAAGAGCCGGGCATGGTAAATTTTTGATTCATTTAATCGGTACAGCTTCTCTGTACCCGGCGCCCAATTTCCTTAATTTCGCTAAAAAAAGTTGCCATTACAATACTTATAATAAAATGTCTAGTAAAAAAAAACTCAAGTCTCTGAAAACGCCAAGTGGATCTGACTTCCACTCAACTCTATTCCGCTCACCCTTTTTTCTTCCTTTCCCTCATTTTCCCTCTCCATCCTTCACTCTCTGGTAGTTGCTCGATAAGAACTTGCCCAGGAGAACTTTCAAAGCGATCGGTTATATCTGGCGTTCATGGTCGAAGCTTTCTCACCGCCGAGGTACTCAAGCTAACTCTTGGCCGTGTACGTGATCCCTGTTAAAGTTGAACCTGGAATCCACCATATACCACATATACCCAAACTAATCTTACCTGAAGTACCTAAAAAAAATTTATTACTCACAATTAAATATATAAAAAAAAATGTATAAATCACTGTATCCCATACATTTTGACTACAAGGAACCCTTTTATTTTCACACTTTTTCTTTTGACAGCCAAAATCTACTAACACATGCATATGTCTGATCTTACAAAAGTACCCAATATCGACGAACTGAAAATACGGAAGGCATTTTACTCCATAAGTAAAAAAAAGGATTTACTCTTTTATAAGAAGAGCAATAGTATCAGTAGTAGTAGTAAAGTTACAACTACTCGTGTAGCAGTGCACTACTCAAGATGAAGTCTTCTCCCTACTTACCCAATGTACCTACTACCTTCCAAGGTACATTGGGTACATAAAGGTTGGTACCCATAACGTCTCGTGCTTCTTGCACTATATATTTGGAAAAACGGTAGTCTGACGGAATACACGTCACGCTTGAAAAACTCTGCATGGTGCTCTTTCAGTCTACGACTGTTTTCCCAACCCCCAAGTTTGGCAACCCTGCTTCTCAAGCCCACCATTCAGCATCCCACGAGTAAAATTCGCGTCGCTCTCAAGTCACTCGCGGGGATTTAAATATCTGAAGACCTAAGCCTCCCTTCCTGCCCCGAGTCTACGTTTAGTAAGCCCTGCTTTGACTTCCCGAAAGCCATGGGAGTACAGTTGGTAGTAGCGACGTTCCGGCGTCAAACTAGTGGCATTCTCAAGTTTGTCGAATTTTCTTTTCATACTTCCCGTCATTCTATATTTATTTTATCTTGCGCTCTTTACGGTTCCTTACTTATTCCTGTTACACAGCGAAGAACGTAAAAATTTTGACGTCAACAATTTTTTTCTTCTTCAATATCGAAGATTATTTATGGAAAAAGTATTATTTTCAAATTGCTTGTTTTTTGCATTTCTACAGTTAGTATTTCTCGTGTACTGATTATTTAGTGTGCAGCGAATCTGCAGATGAGCATTTGGACAAAGACAATTCCAAAGGACCAGATTAGGCAGTGTGGGTCGCGAAATACACGGAATCGAGCCCAGCCCTTACGGACAACGTGGGTCCGGCTGACAGATACTCCAAATAACCGCAGACTGCTGTGACCAAAGGGCGAAAGGGTCGCGAAGGGAATTCCGACCTTCGGCAGACTCCAGTGGCAGACACAGAGCACTGGGAGACAAGAGTAGAGACTTTGACAAAGAAGAATCCTGTGAAGAGACTTGGACCAAGCAAGTGCGCTGCTTGGGTCGCAGACCCAGAACAAGGGAAGAGGAGAACCAGGCTACGAAAAGTCGCGATCACCCCTAGTCCAGTTCACCGGAACGAATCACTTGGCATCAGCGACGGACCGAAGTCTGGTGATCCTCGAGAGATCAAAAATTACGCTTTCAACCTTCGTCACTTCCCGCCGCAACCCGAAGCTCGGGTAAGTCATACGTAAGGAACCAGCCTCGCCTCCGAAGGCGAACCCCGTTGACCGTCGGTCAGCGCGAAAAAGGTTCGTGACACATGATGATTGGAATTGACCAGGTGACTAGGAAGAGACCCAAGACCAAGCGGGGTGGCACAAGCGAACGCAGATTGAAGTGACCGCTCCTCTGGAGGACCCAATAATATAATTTTGACTCGGGTGTTGTGTTCATTTTTTGTTCACCTTATTTACATATAATTTTTTTGCACTGCACGTGGTTCTTTTTTTCCTTGCAATTTTTTTTCAAATTTATTTATTACCTATTCAACAGCCTTTTGCGCTAAAGTTAAACGACCCGTATCTTCCATAATAAATCTAGTTCATCCATTTTCTCCGGCAGCTTATTTGTGCGCTTGCGCACGTAAGTCTCTGAATTCACGATAAGCCCCGGTTGCACTCTTGCATTTTATTTTTCTACGCGGTGCTTGCTTTTAACGGTGAGTGCTTCAGCTACTCTCCTGTATGCCACGTAGGGGCGTAGGTATATCCTCTCACCTTTTCTTGATTTTCATCTCGGGATTATCCTGCTTCTTGGAAGATCAGCGTATACCCATTGTCACGTACATATCCGTCCATACTAATACATAAGTTACGTAAAATCTCAGCGGAACGAATTTATTCACAATTACATATAATCCAATCCAATTATAAAAAATGAAAAATACCTACCAATCCTTATTTAAATTGATACAGTAATTTTACGCAGGTGAGTCTCCATTTTGAGTTACATTTATTAAAAAAAAAAAATTAGATAAGAGCAATCTTATTACAAATTTTATCTAAGGTACCCACTACCCTTATCCTGCCAGTCGGTGATAACTTACAGTAGGTTGCTTTATAGAATTTAAAATTCGCGCCCTTTTGAATGCTTGGTTAGTTTAAAATATATATAGATATAATACATTAAGTTGTCAGACGTAACTCAGAAGGGAGAAAATGAGACGAGCGAATGAACGAGATTCCCAGAAGATGGGATAGGACGTAGAAAATTCTTCGAGAAATCTGAATGTCTTGGAAACTACAGTGTGGCGGTGTGAGGGAGGGGGCAGAGGGGGGGGGGGTGGCAGCTAGGAAGGACGAAGGTTGGAGTTATGGAGAAAACGGAAGGGTAGATAATTAGACAAGTAACACGAATTCGCCCCCTTTGCTTTTGCCTCTCCTTCTCACTCGGAGCCCGTATCCTCCTTAATTAAATATAAGCACCGGCTTACCTCCGCTTCTCAACCCTTATACTACAGTACACAACCTTCAGTCGCTTGCACAAATTCGCCCTACAATATCTGAATACAGGATACGATATGTAGCCGGGTAAGCAAGTAAATAGTTACCTAGATAACCTTTCATCCCTTAACAACCTCTATTTCTTATACAACCTTATACATTGAATAAAAAAAAAAAAAATCCGCAAATCCGACATTAGAGAGGCCAATTTTATTTATGGGGATGAATTTTATTTTACATTTTTTTTTTTAATAAACAAATTTGTTATCGCGACGTAAAAAATCCGTAGCGTTATCATGATCGTAGCCCATGATTCTTCCTACGAGATTAGAGGAAGTGGTTATACGTGCTTTTTCAAAATTTCTCAAATCCGTCCAATTCGAATTTCCCGCCGGATACGTGTACTTCTGATACGTCATAAGTTTTTGAAAATTATCGTCATACTTCTTAGGCTCCGTCATGAGAATCTCCTCGGTATCTTTATTCACTGATTCCATCAATTGATCCAGACTGACGATCGGTTCTTTTCCAAAATTTATTTTACCCTCGGTCCTGAAATTATCGGCATCCGATACTTCGTAATTTTCAGCCGTATTATCGTTATCAATATTAATCACACTCCTCCGATCATTAACGATCGTCGATCCGTCGCCATCGTTCATATCATTATTATACGATTCCGTGGTCAGGTAAAAAACAGAATCATCTCTTTCTCTTAATTCGTTCGACTTGAGATTGTCGAGTGAAACATTTTTTTTAACAGAATTATTATCATTATCCTTCGGGACAAAAAATCTCTCTATAGCCAATCGATGACTTTTCAATGAATCCAATACCTTCCTGACGACTTTATCGTATGTAGGATGTCTAAGTGTAAAATCGTCCTTATCACTTTTACTGATGACCTCGTCGTTATTATTACTGTTATCGGCGACACTCATCTGCACAGCATCATTGCCATAAGACTCGACTGTACCGTTTGCAGATTTATCATCTCCCGGTACTATGTGCACAAGATGCTTCTGCCCAAGTTGATCAGTTCCCAGTATAACGCGTGAATTCGTGGAATCCACGTCAGATTCGATCGGATCGGATGCATTGAATAATCCAAGAGGCTGATTGAGGATCAGCGGTCCAGGATGTCCTGAAGGTTTATCCCGCGACCGATATCTCCTGCCGTATATATTTTTGGGCAAATATGTCTGATCCACAGAATCCTCTTCCGTCTTATCCTTAAAATTTAATTCTGGACCAACAACCGGATCCTCAGCATCCTTTTCGGTGGTTTGTGACATTTTTGAATTCTTCTCATTTTTTTTTGACGATGAATATAATCCCTCCCCAGCTTCCTCGTCGGTGAGAATATTATATGCATTTTCGTCGGATACGACTTGACCTGGACCAGTGATGCTGTATGGATTAAAGAAATCTGATGATTTATCTTGCAAAGGTCTTTTCTCTTGTTCGTTCAATGTCGTCACGTAGACGTAGGTACGTGGCCAGAGATTCTTCATGTGATAACTCTCATCAACTTGGGGTATGATCGTTAATTGAAGATCGTATCTGACTGTGCTCAATGATGATTTACGCTTCAGCCTTCTCAGCGTCCACTTCACCGTAGGGCTGCTTTGCTCCGCACAGACTCCGCAATCCGTGCAACCCACTTGACAGAGGATCCAACGTCCGCTTGGCAGGTAGAAGACATCTCCGCGAGATAAAAGTATCGAATCTTGATCAGCCAGTTCAGGAAGTGGTCCAGAGTAAAATGGGGCTTCCAATAATCGACGATACAGTGCATTGTTGGCTGGTGGTGGTGGTGAGATTGTTTTGAATACAAACTCCCTTAAAATATATTCCCAATAGGGGGTGAAGTTTTCATTCTGGTTCAAAGAACTTTCAGCACTTTCCTCTTGACGATCTGACAAATTTCCATTGACTATCACCGATAAAAGCTGATAAGAACAAAAAAAGATTTTGATTTTCCTTAATCAAAAACATGTATTTCGTATCGCAAAAATTATTTTTTTTTCAAATTTATCAAAGCACATTCATAACCTCACTTACCGTTACGATAGCCAGACAGCACTTTGTCAGATGCATGATATCGCTCGCGTGTTCGTTAACGTACTGACCACTAATGAGTAATTAGCGACAGGCAGTGAGGATGTAAGATTTCACCGGATTGATGACTAAATCATTGGGAACGTGTAACAGATGATTTTAGTTGACCGGCACTGCCGGTAGAGGCGCTGTGATCGAAATACGGCCAAGACCCGTTCGACCATTGATCAAGTATGATAACATTACTCATTGTTCAATGTTATCTAAATGCTTGTGATGTAAAATAGTTTTAAATCAAACATCGAAGATGTACGTACGATTGTAATATGAGAATTGTTACGAATAAAGGTTAGGTTGGCTGAGTGCATTATGGTATCGGCTGACTGTACGCTGCGCGGAATTAAATTCGCAAGAAATATATATCTGAAATAGAATATTACTTGGAAATAATAGTTGGCTGTATGGTGTACGGGAATAGATATTTCATACTGCGTAATACGAAATGGAATTATTCGAGTCGCCTTTGTCAATTAGTTTCTTCGAGTTTATGTAAACACCACGTGTTCTTTGATCAACGTATACAAAAGTTGGTTAGGAATGACAGCTGCAATGCACTGGATTGTTTGACAATGCCGTTGCTGATTAATTTTCTGCTTATTGCTATTCTATTTTGAATAATTTTTTACGAGCGATACTTATGCTTAGAAATTATGATTATGAGACTTTTAAAAAATTTTTTTTAATTAAAATTTATGGTTTTATTAACCTCGTGGAATTGTTTGTATGATTTTATTATTGATCAGTGATTCTTTTATTGATTCTTTCTATTATTGAAATTTTATTAATTCACTCAGAGAGCCTGAGTTATTTGCAGATTACTTTGAATTCTAGTTTCAGGTGTACGTGCTGCCATCTGTAGTCACGTTAGGATAGTCTCGGAATGAATTCGTAAAGACTTTCTCAGGTGATATGCAAACCGTCGGGAAGTTAGCATCAAAAGATGAAAATGAATGTGCTTTAAATGCCTAAAAAATTGATCCTTAAATGCTCCTTATGTTTCCCTAATTGCTCTGCTGCTTTTATACAATGATTAAAAATATTCATTAAATAAGAAAAATATTTTTTTTAATTGCTTTTTCAAATGACCAAGCAGATTCTCAAATGATTTTCTTAATGAATTAATTGCTCTCAATTTGCTCGATTTTGCTTCGCAATTCGTTTTTTATTTTATTAAAATATCTTCAAATAACAAGTCAAATTTAATTTTCTCTTGGATATTCAGACTTGGAAATCAGAAATCCTGGCGGAAAATATTTAGAAGTACTGAAAGTACTGGTAGTCACCCTGTTGGAACAGCTACACGTATAGGCCATGGTGTCGGGGGTTGCCCTTACTTCTTATCCGCTGAGCTTGCTCAGTGGGTCAGGCCCAAGTTGTGGCCGCAGTGAATCTAATCAGAGTGTCTAGCTCTCGCATATTTAGTATAATTTGTTCACTTTACTAAAAACACTGTAACATGTTGACCCTTGAGCACTCCTATGGGTAGACGATCCTATGTGTCGGTGCAGAGGTCGTTTGGAGTAGTCCGTTGGCTCTGGGTAAAGTCCTACATTGCCTTGTGCTCTTGAGTCGACTTCACTTGGAGTAGGTGCGGGTGCTATTGAGCACCTGCTAGTATAAAGTCACCCTCTGTCGGAGACATTTTGCGTGGGGATCAATGGCTGACGGGGTCCACCGCCGGCGGTTGGCGAGGTCCCTTGCGTCTAACCCACTGAGCTTGGTCGGTGGGAAGGGACGAAGGTTGCAGCGTCAAATATCGTCCCTCGGGACGTCCTGGTGGTGCTCGCAAAGGTGCCGTCGGGTGCTACGCCCGCGGTCTTTCGTTGCGGTGAATCCTTGACTAGGGTAGACCTTTCGCGTTTAAGTTACCTTACCTCTTTTACGTTTTCCTTGTCGCTGGACCCACCTTCCTTTCCTTCCTGAGGTTTTTTCCTCCCTAGTCCTGTGCGCGACAGCCGGAGGACTCGGGGGTTTTCCTCAATAAAAAAAAACACGGTCCCCTGTGGGGGCTCGGAAGGGTCACAGCTCCCTTCTGGAGAGGTAGGATCTCACGGAAATGGGCGAGGAGGGGCCCATTTCGCTCCCTTATCTTTCTGACTTTTCCTACTTTTTCCAGTGTTCTCTTTTCTCGCTTCTCCCAAATAATCTGGACCTCGTGCACAAATTTTACAAATTTTCTGTTCTCCTTAGTCCCTTAATCCGTATCACCTTCACTCTTTCTTTTAAACAATCTTCCTCTTTTTACCTTCATTAACATTTTTCCTGTCTGCTGTCACCAAACATGTCTACTTTATTTTTAAGTTTTCTATTCCTTCCTATGTCTCCCTCACTCTTCTCCTAGTATATCCTTAAAAACTAAATTGTTAAAATGTCCTTTGGAAAAGGAAAACTCAAAGTGGTAGCGCATATAACATACAACATTTATATTATATTACAGTAATATTTAATATTTAATATATCTCCAATGATATTGTTATTGCTAATCTTTCACAGGCCATATATGTACGTCTGTACTTCATATACTATTTCATTATTGTATTTGTCGAATAAATTATCTTTAAACACGTATGCGTTGATATTCTTTTGTACTCTGTGAATGTCCAAGAGTACGAATGAACTCTGTCTCTTTCTTAGAGAGTAGAAATAATGGCAGAGGAAATAAAGCATAGCTGAAAAGAGTGTCAAAGCATAAGGGAGAAGGAGGAGAAGAATGCAATTAGGACGAACGAGAGTAGGAGAGAAATAGAACTCACTCGTACTCTGGGATATTCACAAAGGACAAAGGAATATTCAGGCATAAATGTTTCAAGATAATTTATTCGACAAATACAACAATGAAACTCAAATTTTACTTGTCATTTAAAGATGTTTTAATAAAATAAAAAAGAAATTGCGAAGCGAAATGGGGCAAATTGAGAGCAATTAATTAATTAACAAAATCATATGCTAATCTGTTTGGTTATTTGGAATAACAATAAAAAAATAATTTTCTGTTGTATTGAATATTTTTTAATCATTTCATAAAAACAGCGGAGCAATTAGGAAACCATAAGGAGCCTTTAGGAAGCTATTTTTTAAACATGTAAAATATATAATTTTTTATCTTTTGATGCTAACTTACCGACGGTGATATGCAAGTGCTCTAATTATTGTATAAGGTTCACTGAAAGTATCTTATCGGCAGGAAGGATGCTAACTTACCGACGGTGATATGCAAGTGATCTAATTATTGCATAAGGTTCACTGAAGGTATATTATCGACAGGTAGGACGCTAACTTGCCGACGGTGATATGCAAGTGTTCTAATTTTTGTATGGGGTTCACTGAAGGTATCTTATCGACAGAGAGTATGCTAACTTGCCGACGGTGACATACAAGTATTCTAATTTTTTATAAGGTTCACTGAAGGTATCTTATCGGCAGGAAGGACTGTTTTATCGCTAAGTTAGATGAACATAAGCCTGGAGCAGGCATGTGGCGCCACCATGTTGTCTGGGTCGGTACACCATGGCACAAAAGATAAATTAGAGACAAAATGACGAAAGGCATTCTATTAATGGCTTCCTAGTGACATTTATCAATTCAACGTTATTGGCATAGTTGTGAAAATCATGTTGGCAATTCTGTTCCTCTCTAAGTTTACAGTAATCGTATTCCAGTCATTCCAAGTGCATTCACTGTTAAACAGTGCATCTCAGAGACGAATATCAGTCGGCAGATACTGCGAGGAGGTCGGGGCTCGATAAACGAAAAAAAATTAAAAAATAAAAAGAACTAAAATTTGAATTCCATAATTCTGTTTGAATTTTCGGTGACCCAATGGCATAAATATCGAACGGGACGCTACAGTAAAAGACTGCACGGCTGTCGAATGACAATTACGATTGATGCACTGTGAACAAAAAATGCAAGTGTTATTGGGTCGATTATGACGTTTATCGCGACGTCCATTTTATCACGCATGAATACGATATACATAATTACGATCTCGTGAAAAGTGATTGAACTTGTTGCCATAATGACGAGTTTCATTAGAAAAGGTTCGACCCGTCATTCGGAGTAAGTCCTAGGAGATCATGTTTCTAGCTGTCACTCACAGTTTGTGTTTATTTTCAGATAACCAAAAAAGTCGATTGCTTAATATTAATTTTATTTAAAAGCGCCTGCTTTGACTAATTGTTAAACGTAACTCATTTTTTTATTATTTTTCTCTATCATCTTTACTTTTTACTTTTTTGTCTTTTTCGACTTTCAGCTTCTGATATTTACGATACGATAACTCACAGCACTTGACGTCTCTTAAATGTCCACTAACGTGACTTTGGACTTTTATGCATTATGTAGATGCTTTTTTTTCTGAATTTATATACAGCGAAACAGAAAAATCCTCAAGAGTCACCGAGATTATTGCTTGCTTCTTTTCATAATGTATAAAATAAAATATGTCTCGGTCGATTTTATTATTCAAAAAGCTTGAATGGATATTCTTTGCTTTTCCTATCGACATCCAATTTGAAAAAAAAAAGTATTTAACGGACTTGAAACTTAATTGCGTACTTCGATTCCACTTGCTGCAATTTCAATGTACGAGAAATTCGTCTTGTCCCTCTTCTATTTTATCGTGCGTTGTATTCAGTTATCGGACAAAGCTTTATTATCCTTATGATAATAAGAAACACGTGTAACACTGCCGGCACGTGAACACGTGACGATACAAGATCTAATAGGTTTTCTTCTTTTACCGATACACTTTGAGACACTCGTGTTTCATTTTACGGCTTTACAAAGATGCTTTGGGTCTGATTTATGACGTCTCAGCTCGATCCTCTTTGCCCATTGGTCGCAGCCTGTTGCCTTTGGTGCGCAAGGCCCATAAGCCGTAAATGAAACAAGAATGCGCCGTTGTTTGCCAAAGTGTATCGATAAATGAAAAACAGCCAATGAGCTTACGCCTCTGTGGAGTTTCCTGTCAATCGTTGTACATAAGAGTATAATTTTTTATTCGAATACTCAAAAAAATTTTACTGAGATTCATAGCAAAAATGATTGACGAATCTGACTCCATTCAATATTCAAAAATGAATAACGAATACAACTGGATTATGTATATATTGGAATAATAAATAGCAAATCTAACTCGATTATGTATTTATTCAAAAAAGAATCCAACTCAATTCAGTGTTTACTCGAAAAATTATTAATTAATCCAACTCGGGTCGTTATTCATTTTTCGATTAAATACTGAATCGAGTTGCATTCGTTTTTCATTTTTGGAATAAATACTGAATCGAGTTGAATTCTTTTTTAAGTTTAAAATTAATACCGACTTGACTTATATTCATTAGTATTTTGATATTCCAAAACTAAAAGTATTCAAAGATCCCCATTCCTGGTAGATATTATCAATATAAATTGAATTTTGAATTTTGAAAACGAGTAGCAAGAAATGAAATTGATTACAATAATTGGTAATCATTATCCATAGATGAAATTGATAATTCAATTGATACAAAGATATGGTTACCTCTGAATAATTAGTATGTAAAACATAAACTTGTTTCAAATATCTCAAATTATTTTTTATAGTTATTGCACGTTAGAAGCCATGCATAAATTTACCATAAGATAAATTTTAATTCATTCTTAATACAATTGAATCTATTAATTGTTATTAAAAATTATTTACATTTCATCGAGATGAGGAGAAAAATATTCGAAACTTTAATACTTTTTAGAAGCATTTTCAAAACTAAGTATGACTATGCTGGCTACTTAGTTTTTTAGAATATAAATGAAATTGAATCAAGATAAAAGACAGGAAGAACAAAGTTTAGAAATTTTACTCGTACGAACAAGATATTTCGGAATCAGCAAAAATCAAGAAAGTTGCACGCGATAAAATCCTCGTTTCTTATTTCAGCGAAACGATGGACGATGATGTCGATGATAAAGACGACACAAAACGGTGAGTCTGATTAAAAAGAAATTACAAATTTTTTTTTAGCACGATTGTACGATCTTTCTTTTATTTAGAAAATCGCGAAATCTCAGCGAGAAGAAACGCAGGGACCAGTTTAACATGTTGGTGAACGAGCTGGGCAATATGGTGAATTCAAATGCGAGAAAAATGGACAAGTCGACGGTACTGAAGTCAACAATACTTTTTTTGAAAAATCATGCTGGTAAGTGGAATTCTATAAAACTAGTTAAAGAAGGAAAATACTTTAGAAAAAAAAAACTTTTTTCTTCTATTTTACAGAAGTTGCCGTGAGATCCAGAGTTCATGAGATACAAGAAAATTGGAAACCCTCATTCCTCTCCAATGAAGAATTCACCCACCTGATCCTCGAGGTAGGATTGTATTTTATTTCTTTTATCATTTCCATAAAAAGTCCACAAAATGTTCCTGCTGTATTGCTTATAATGCATTGTGTATGCAATTGTTTTATTAATAGCCATAAACTGTAAGGATATGTGTCCCTTAAAAATAACATTAATCTCATTGCCTTACTATATAGTATATAGAATCTTCAAAATTTGTGACTCTTTTAATTTGCATCTAGGCATTGGACGGATTCATTATGGTGTTTTCATCGGATGGCCGTATTTATTATGCATCTGAAAGTGTCACATCTCTACTTGGATATCTACCCAATGAACTATCAAAATCCACTATTTATGAAATAACCTACCAGGATGATCAGGCACAGCTCTACAGCATCCTAATAAATCATGAAAATCCCGTGGACCAGAGTAGTAACAGACAAGGTAATTTTATAAATTTATCAGCTATAAATGAATTTTTGTTACATTTTTTTTTCTTGACAAATCATACTCCTCTCATTCTAGATAATCAAATCACCTTTACTTGCCATATAAAAAGGGGAGGTTTAGATTCTCAAGAAGAACCAGTTTACGAACTCGTTCAGTTTATTGGATATTTTCGTAAGTGTTAACCCGTTTTTAATATTGAATTAAAAATTTAATTTTGATGAATTTTTAATTGTTCTTCATACTTCTAGGATCGGATACCGAGACGAATGTAGATAATTTGATGCCCGGTAGCCAGTATAGTGGTACTCAGGGAAATGAGTCAAAGTTCGTCTTATATTTATTATAAATATTAGTAAGATTTAAAGGAAATCATTGTTCAATATTTATAATAATTTTACCTTATCTCTCGGGTTCTCTTTTTAGATTAGTTTTTGTAGGCACAGGTCGTCTTCAGACGCCACAACTCATTCGAGAGTTATCAATGGTGGACAATAGTAAATCCGAATTCACATCGAGGCACAGTCTGGAGTGGAAATTCTTGTTCCTGGATCACAGAGCTCCGCCAATCATAGGGTACTTGCCATTTGAAGTGCTTGGGACTTCCGGTTATGACTATTATCATATCGATGACTTGGATAAAGTCGTAATCTGTCACGAATCTTGTAAGTCGATTCAAAAGTTTGTTAATTTAGATTGATTCGTTAGATAACTTCTGGTCTGCAATTTAAAAAAGAAAATCCAAACATATAAACTGAGGAGTTATCCTTGTTTTAGTGATTCAGAAGGGCGAAGGGACCTCATGTTATTATAGATTTCTTACCAAGGGCCAGCAATGGATTTGGCTTCAGACCAGATTCTATATAACATACAACCAATGGAACTCAAAACCAGAGTTTATTGTATGCAGTCATCGAGTCGTCAATTACATAGACGTTATAAAATCGTTGCATAAAAATTTAGAAATAATTGACAACTCTCCAGAACGCGATGTCATCGATTTGCCATCAAAAAATCAACAGCAGGTACCTAAAATCAAATAAAACGTTTTGACTATTGTCAAGTCAAAATGAATAAGTGTCAAATGTCAAGAAAAACAGCTGTAGTTATCAAGAGTGCAAGAATGCTCTATCCAGGATTACTTGTTATAAGGTGACTACGTCATACCTCAGCAACGTGACAACCCCATCCTGGTCATCAAGTTCATCCAAAGCATCGAGATGCGTCGCCGTAAGTCCTGGACCAAGACAGCAAGGCAGGGAATCAGTGACTACGACAATCTCTGCAGAATCCCAATGCTCAAGGCAGTCCCACCAAACTCACAGTTTCCACCTGCGAACGAATTCAATTCAAAACGTTGCTCTGAAGTCAGTACGAAAAACTGAAGATCATCGAAAACCAGAAATAAATCAATCATATTCAAATTTGTTGGAGAAGCCTCAGTACATGACAACCATACCTGTTCAGCCTATAGTGTCTGCTGGGTTCGCAACAATAGCACCACCTATAATCTCACCATTACAAATGCCAGAGGTAATGCCAGCATTTTGAAGAACTATAAGTAAAAGAATTATTGAAATTAGTTAACATTGCTTGAAACCTCCTGTAGCTAATTCATCAACCAAGTATAGTAATGACTCCAGCACAAAATCAAATTCAAGATGAATTGCAGCGTAAGCATGAAGAGCTGCAACAATTGATTGTACATCAACAAGAGGAGCTGAGAAGAGTATCGGAGCAATTATTTATAGCAAGATATGGAATTCTTTCACCATTATCAAATGTGAGTATTTATTTGAAATGCAATTAGGAAGAATATAATAATTATCTTTTACTCATAAATGATCATATAAAACTTTTTATCTTAGGTTAACATGCCCTATGCAACATATACAACATCTCCTCAGGCTAATCAGTGTATCAGTGTTACCAGTAATACTACAGGAAGACTGACGTCATCTGGTATTCAAGGAGTAAATGTACTTCCTGTACCAATTACTCTTTCCGTACCACTGGTTCCTCCTGAACGCTTGTCACACCCTCTTCCAGTTACAACAACTTTATCAACTTCCAGCAGCAATGCTTCAAATATCAAACCAATGATTCTAAATTTGCAGCAAGAGCAAAGTCAATTGAATCAACAGCAGCAACCAAGTCAGCAGGAAAATGAGCAGGCATCACTTATGTCTTTTCATGTGTACCAACCAACAGAAACTGTTTATACAACTATGCAGCCTCCAGGAAATGTACATTAAAGATTTAAAAAATAGAGATCACTTGAGACATTATCTCTGATCGATGAAATTATGGACCTTGCAATTGGTTCGCAATGTGGTGGAAGTGTCATTGGTTTTTTTTCATCGATCCAATACTGTTCTAAGAAAATTATCAGAACTGTATAATTTTTGTGAAATCAAGATCTAGGAATAGTGGCTCATTCGTTAAACTTCTGATCAAGAGGACCAAAATGACTGTTTGACTGTTTAACAATTCTGTGGCTGAAGTCGCGCAAATACCTTTGTGGTACATTTTTATTCTTAAATGATTGTTAATTGTGAACCTTGTCACTTGCAAACGATAACGTACCTGGTGTAATGTTAGCTCTTAAAGTAACGATGGAGAATTTGAAATGTATGTCGTGAATGTGAACGTTATTTCCTGATAAAAGTTTATATCGTGTTTCCAAACGGAGTATGAATATGTACATGAATGGAATATTACCCTTATCATAATGAAATTGTTGTTCTCCGTCATATCAAGAACAATAGTAAATGTGTTAATATATTTTTTAGAAATATCAAAGCTAATTGTTACGTTCTAAATATAACACATTAACTACTGACAAGATATACGTAATGTATTTATATTCACGTATATCTTGAAATTAGCATTCCAAAAGAACATTTTAAAAATTACTTGGTACAACTAAACAATTCGCAGAACGTTTTACGATGATTTAATTAATTCAGAAACATTTCCTTATAACTTTCATTCCTCGTTAGACAACATTCCAGTTTCATTAGGATTTTTTTAATTAAATTAAAAAGTCCATTGTACCAATCAATTACTTTGACGTATCCAAGAAATGTATAAAATATTTTAAATATTGTAAGCATCAGAAACACAGCCGTAAAAGCTAGAATTGTTGAACCTGTTTTTTTTTTCAAAGCCATCAAATTTTTGTGCCAAATAAATTCTAAAATATTATTTATATTTTTTTTATGTACAGTTCCAAAAATGGAAATTGATATCTCAGTTGTCACCCACTGTGAAATATTTATAGAATTATTAATATTGGTTACTGAAAGAGAGAAAAATCCAGTATATTTTATATGGGACTAGGTAAAAGCTAGTCGAATACCTATTGCATAAAAATCATGTAAATTAATACTGGGAACAAACACTTCAGTGCCACCGTAAAAACAAAAACGTCTTCTTGTATGTTTTGCGTTAATTATATACACCTGAGTTGCCTCAGGCTAATCAAGGAAGTTGTTAATCTATTTATGTAATTATCCACACGATGACACAAAATTGTATATTTTGTTATTAGGGCAATGTTGTATAATTTATATGTACAATATATACATAATAGAAATGAATCTATCATTTACAACAAATGGGTATCTCTTATCACATTATACCTCTTATCAAGGGCCATAAAGAGTTGGGAGGATCCTCTTTTTGGAAAATGGACATGTGCCGATACTAGAGGTACATGCCAAGTGGATGCACTGTTATTTGTAACGTACATGATAATTGTTATTTGGTATGCAAATAAATAACAACAATATAACAGTACTATTATATTGACGGTAAGACAGCTAGTGGAAAGTTACAATTAACATGAACGTTACATGTAATATTCTGTTTGCTGGGTACATCTGTTTTGGAATATAATTTTTATAGAATTATTGGTACTGCAACCTTGAGTGTATGATCCTATATGGATAAACAGGATATATGAAATAAAAGTAATGGAAATTTCTGTTTTAAAATAAGCATCGATAATCGCAGTGAGCAATTTGAATGCCTTGCTTATTTTTTTATAATGAAACATCCAGGGTCAACTATTAATATAATGGAACTTTGAGAATTTGAATCTCAAGGGAAAAGAAATATGCTTAGAAATACCGTAGTTTCAATCTATCAGGGTTTTCAAGTTACTGAAGGGAAGCATTAGAAAATTCAAAGATTCATAGTCACATAGAGATTTTTGATTTATAGAAGTTGGATTTATCAAAGTCCCACTGTACTATATCTGCTTTATTGTTAAAAAAACAAAAAGGCGTACAAAAAACATTTGACCTGAGATGAATATTTATAATAAATGATTTTTATTTTGAAATTAATTATAACGAGGCTCAAAAGAAACTATGTTGTTTGATTTTTCTGTTTCGAGGATTGAAATGGTTAGAGATAGGTTGACAAATCAATAATTGAAAATTATCAAATCTTTGTAAGGAGACATTATTATTTTAATATGAGACACGATACTTATTTACAATTACTAATCCGATACACCGTTGATGACTACCAGTGCATAATAATAAATCTCTTTTCTTTCTTAGACTAATTACAAAATGAAATCATACACCTACAGCTTGACGAATAAAGTCACCAATATGTAATTTCTTACAAACTGTTAGGTGTAAGTTCGACAATATCATTTAAAATATAATTATTGTATGTATTTATATTTTACATATCCTTCTCAAAAGAATAGATATCAGAAACTTATAATTTATTTTATACTTATTCCTCGTCAGATTGACCATAGTAACTTTAACAATCTCAGCATGGAAACTTAACAAAAGCCATGAAACTAAACGACTTTCATGTCCATAGCAAAGAATACTAATTATTAAAGATTCAAAGTTATTCTCATTAAAAAAATTTTTTGGTTTGTCACACTTTTTGCTTTCTCTAATTTCCTAAATTATACTTATTACTTTCTGTTACACGTATCAGAGATACATAAACATTTAAAATATTCAGTCCCAGCGTTCCATAAATTTCAATTTAATAAACTAACTCCAGCACTTACTGTTTAAGTTTCTTTAATGCATCCATAAGGATTTGAACTTCCTGATTAACGTTATCAACAAGATCCTCAATCTGATGCTTACTGTCAATTATATTAATGCTCTGAGTGTAAGGATCGTATCTGACCCCAAACTTTCTCGGGATGGTCTGCGAGAATTTTCTGTAATCATACAAAAAGCATAAACCAAACGTTAATAGATAAAACAAGAATAATAAGATATTACAAATATTTACACAGCGTAAGAATGATAAACCGAAGTACATAACAAACAATTACGACCCGGTGATCCAAAAAAGAAGAAAATATTATCGTACGTTCATTTCCATATCAACAGTGACATATTTATGAAATTGATAAACAAGATAAACAAGATGTGGAAACAACGATGAATCTGATTATGCAGAATGAGCTATTTCAAATATTCAAATCAACTGTGATTTATTCCTTACCAAAAGCCGGTTTTTAACGGGTGCGTTCTGAAATTCAGTCCCAGTACCTATGAATATGTCGTGTCCCTGTTTTACCTACAGGCAATAGACTGAACTAGTGACAATGAGACACAGCGGTTCGTGCGAATATCGAACGTACCCAAAGATAAAGAAGGTTTAACTGTCGATACTAATCAATCAAATCCAAAATTTACGGAAATACAGGCATCTGATTGAATAAAGAAAGCTCAATAAACTGGTGAAACCTGCCCCATGTCGTCCCTTACTCGAAATAAAGTGGTTGAAACAGACTTATCCCATGTAATCAACGCCATAATTTAGAAAAAAAAAAAAAAAATGTTATCACAATCACTGCTTTCACATTATTCAAATTTGAATTTGCACTCAAGGATAACAATTGTCGAATGTTTCCACGTGTAGTTTTTCTTCGGTTCAAGGAAAGTTACGTCAAAAATACTTACACGCGTCCCGTTGAAAGAAAGCCATAAAGAAAGAAAGGACTTCTCAAAAAAATAATAATAAATACGGCCATGAAGGAAAGAAAGAAGGGATTTCTCAAATAATAATAAATAAAGCCATAAAGGAAAGGAAGGAAGGAAGTAAGGACTTCGCAAAGAATAAGCTACGCCAAAATACGACGTTTCTAATAAATCAGACTGCATCTAATAAAATTGAACTTGACTCACATCATCTTTTCTTTGGCGTCTTCGAAATCCTCTGCGACAAAATAAACTGGCTGATATTCCGTGATGGGATATTTCTGCAAGGCCGTTTTGGCCGGATCGAAAGGCCGCAATTCCGGCTTGTCACTCAAGCTGTATTCCAATTCGCCAAAGGACGACAAAAGACCAGCACCGTAAGCCTTGAGTTCGCCGTTTTGCCGACAGAGGCCGAACTCCACAGTGAACCAGAAGCACTGAATTTAAAAAATTTAAATTATTCGTACGACACCAAACAACAGAATTAAGGTAATGCAGTCTGCTTAAAGCAATAATTAATATACAACAATTATTGCACTGATTACACCGTCAAGATGTAATATTTCTTTTGATCATCGGACAAGAAACACTAGAGATCTGTATACAAAAACTTTTGTCTTCATTTACCGTTGCTAATTTTTCAATGTAGTCGTCAGGTGCACCCAGGGAGGCCAAACCGATGACCTGAGCGAATTGCGCAAATGCTGGATCCGCGAATAAGGGCACGTGACCAAGGATCTCATGACAGACATCCGGTTCCGGTGTGTAGAGAGGTTTGCTACCGTGCCTTATGTATTGCGTGCTATGAAATACGCGGAAGGCCAAACCAGCCAGGAAGTCACGAGAAGAAAGGAGGCCGGCTACTGGCCTCAAAGTAAACCCAGTACAATCTAAATAATAATATGTAGAAAATGATAATAAAAATTATAAACCTATTATCGTTAAATTATTTTTCAAAAATACATATAGATCGTACCTTTTAAAAATTGTGATATATCCTCAAGCTGAGGAATGTTATCCTCTCTGTAGCCACAATTTTCAATAAGCAACGGAAAAACGTGATTGTGCTCCTTGCACGCGAATCTTGGATACATTTCGGTTAACTTTCGAAAAACAATACCCCACGTCGCCACTTCTTCCGGTGTGTAATTCACTTTTGGTATTGGCTCCCCGCTAAGGATGCGAATCAAAAACAGTATTGCCTTTCAGTTCGAATTTATTTTGATTCTTTTTTTTTTTAATCGAATACCTACTGCTTATAATTGTAGGCAATGTCGGCAAAATATTTTCTTCTTGCGCGATAAACGGCGTCGGTAAAGCCGGGATGATCGCTATCGAGTTCCGAACCGTAAGACAAAATCTGATTAGCGAATTTATCCAGGTCACGCATCCTTCGTGGAAACCATGGTACGGTACCCATGTTGTCATTATGATTTCTGTCGGTCACAAAATCCTTCGTAAATGATCGACTGAGAATGGACTTTTTCAAAAAAATTTTTTACCTTGAGATTATCGAAAAATAACTACTTTGCTCTTGCAGAGACTCAATGGCAGCGCCCAAATTTCCACCTGGTGCACATTCCACCATAAACTCATAAGCATTCATTTGACGCAGCGAACTGCGAGACTCAATGTGCAATAAGTTTACTTTATGTTTCTAAAAAAAAGAAAAAACAATTTTATACATCGTTACCATATATTTTGAATTTTTCAAAAAATATGTAGATCCTTTTTACGAACAGCAAATAGTTGTAAATATCTTCCAAGAGCTCCGACTTCGTCAGTGTCTCTCGGGGAAAAAATGAGACATGTACTTTTCGCGGAATCTCGACCTTCCCTTATGTAATTTCCGCCATCCATGAGTTTTGGCTAAAAATCACAGAAAAAAGAAGACAATTATCTATCAACGTCCTCAGAAATCGAATAAAATTCTCATGGTGAATAATCCCAAAAATTCATTCGTATAAAACGTATCAAACATTCTTACGTCTCTCACTACTTGAAATGGTGCCATAATGTTTTCATGAAATTTCATAAATTACATTTATTCCATAAAATTATTTTTATCAACAAAATTCGTCCTCTTTATATTATAATCACCATTCACTGATCAAATATACATATATACATATATATATATCGTACGCCCAGCCTATCACACACTAATATTTAAAAACTAGCTAGAACCAATCCAACCCATGATATATATAAGGCTCTCCCTTCTGCCACAGACATTCAATTTCCACCACCCTTTCCTAGAGCCTCGAGTCTTTCCCATTCGCAAAGATTTGCGAAAGTTTCTTTCGCGAAAGACACAAAAAGTTTCGTAAACATTTCTTACCGGCTCGGTCGGTAAAACAGCACAACGGTCGTCGTCATTAATTTTCGCGTAACGGTATTTTACCCGGATAGGAAATATGACGCAACGTAATATTCAAATTGCACGAAGTAAAGGTTTAGCAGAAAAACAATATGAATCTTCTTTTTACATTAATTATATAATTGGCAGGATCGTTGCCTGCTACCACGTCACATAGATCGATAAGATATCATTACTACCTTCTAGAACTTCTATAAATTATACGTTTCGAATACGTTTTTCCGATTTGCATATTCATATTTTTCATAAATTTTTTTTTCATCTTGCCACAAATCTTATTGTACCTTTATTATTATTTTTTTTTGTATAATTACATGCTGATATAAATTTTTTTTTTATTTGCAATTTTAAATGCGCCGAGTTCCTGCATTCGCAATATCGTATCGACGTTTAGTCATAGGGATCACAAAAAGGATGACCTTGTATGAATTCCCATGCGTCGATTTCACCGAAGAAAAGCTGATGAAATTTACATTGAGGATTGAGGGAGATAATAAAAAATGTGCCAAATGGTGGGAGGCGACGAGCTATCGTAAAATTAATGACGTTCTCTATCCATTCAAAATTTTATTATACACAATCTTAATTATATTATATGAATCTATGATTACGTATTATTCTATTAAAGATATATTATATAAATCTTAAATTTTGCTCACGTGGCTTTAAAAAAAATTTTATCCTGCACGCGATAATTTAAAAAAAAAAAATTTCAATTACAAAGTTAATTAATTTACTAGAGATTAGCCTCAGCAGTGACCCCATACCAGTTCATTCACACCAAGGTTGCCGATTCTTTATTCTAATGATCAGTAGATCAGTGGTAGGACCAGTGTAGTAGTGAGATTAAAAAAAAAACTTATTCATAAACGATTTGATTATCGTTCGCGAATTCTAACAGATTAAAAATAGTCCGAAAATCACTCATTAGTCACGAGTATCGATTGTCTTGGCGATCGAATCAATGACCTTTTATTGATTTTGAATTTTTTTTTTTTAATTTTATTTTCAAACATAACATTTTCCCGCCACACGTTTCCAAGCAATTATTATACCTAAACAAATGTTTTAGATTTCTTACCTCGTTGTAGTTCTCGCGTGACTTATCGATATTGGACATTTTGATGTTTCTTTGTGGTGCAGTCAATTTTTTTATTGTTATTATTATTATTATTATTATTAATAAACTTAAACGAACGACAACCTGCTTCTCTGAATTTTGTCTCAAACTGATTTTCTCCCTGACTACAAGATGCAGTTTTATACGTAGACACTGGTGCAATTCGTTGCAACTATAAAATATAGCATCTCGTGTTATCCTGGATGCACAATAATGAAATCTACAGGTTTACGCAAACGAAACATGCAACTGAAAATTAATTGAAAATCCGTATGATGTGAGACAATTATAAGTGATCGTAACGATTTTTACGTGATTGAATTATTGTTTGTGTAAAATGTTGGTCTTATTAATTTTTTCTTATCTTTATAGCGAATTCGTTGCTTGACAAAGTGGACGTACATCTTTTGAAAGTCTCTATGCATGTCTCGTTGAAAAACCAGTCTCCCCATTTTATTTTTCACTTGGCTGTATTGTAATTGCATATCAATGACTCCTTCTGTTTATCGCGAAACTGGTTTTCTCACTCCGGAGTAGATGATCTTGAAAAGTGCGCAAGTGGAAAAAAAAAAAAAATACGAATGTTCTGTTGCTCTTACGAACAAAGCAATTGGTTGCTTTGTTTTTCTTTTTCATTTGATAATAATATTTTCTTCTTCCGATTCGCTTGGAAATTGTACAAACTAATGAATGACGTAGCGATCATCTTCTTCGGGCAATAAATTATGATCGAGTATAAAGTATGAGTATATATATATATATATATATATATATATATTAATTGGATTAATTACTTTGCAAATGAGAGAATAAATGCGCATAAATAAAATAAGATGTTAATCAAATGCCGATTATGTAATTCTTTCAAGATTCATATATTCACTTAATTAAGATCAATTAAGTTTATCAGTATGGAGATACGCATTGATCGATCGATCTTTGCGGATTAATATTAGTAACGTGTTAATTTTAAGTCAAAAATATTCACCTGATTCGGTGGAGATCCATTGGAATCGTAGTCGAGCTCTTCTTTACCGACGGATCGTGGAATAGCCTTTCCGTACATTCTGAATTTCAAAGAGTGAAGCTGCTATTCGAACTCCGCTTGAGACTTGAGAAGTGTCGAGAATAGTTTGATTAATTTTTTAATAGGAATCTCCTTTGGATATGGTGGTCTGGTCGTTTAATGAGAACTGGTCAGTTTCCGCGTACGGTTGTCTATTTTAATGGCTGATCCCTGTCAAAAACGTAATAAACTGGTAATAAATAAAAAGGCGATATTGCACACGCAGAGAAAGGCTGACTTCGGCCAGTTTGAAAGGGTCAGCATGTTATCGGTCTTTAATAATTTCACATGATAAGTTTCGTCACGGGACGATAGCCCCTGGCTGCTAATTGATATTTCACGAATCGTCGCAACTACTCACAAAGTCAGGAGTCATCGGTCATTGATAAAATGAAACATTTACGTCGCGCGTTACTTGCGAAATCTAATAGATTTATATATATATTCTTGAGAAAGTTTTCTCATTGTGTCACATACCGGAGAGATTAGATTGTTTCGTCATCGTTAATTATAATACAGGCACGATGAACCGTATTGGGTAGCAACTGGGGTCTTGTGGACGTCCAGGACATCAGGGGGACGTCGGTGGGACGTTTTTATCGAATAAATAAGTAAAAATGGATACGCATGTGTTAGGTTATGTTACTGCAGGAAGTGATAGACGGTGCACTGTACTCAGGGAAGACTGGATTTTCCAGTAATCAGGTAAACATGTTAAGTAGAAACTGTCTTGGTTTTATTAATATTTAAAATTATGAAAAACAGCTGAAGTAGATTTGTCATTACGTAGATTTGAAAGCGGAACGAGAAACGAAAAATTAATATTTTATCCATTTCGGGTTCCTGATAATCGACGTTAAATGTAACAATTGAATTTAGCCTGTATTTATAAGTAGATAAGAGCTTTGTCGTTGTAACAAAAAATTTTTTAGCTCTATCGTTCACGTGCTGAATGTTTCAATTGTTTATTTGACAGGGCAAAATGCGCGGATGAATTTTTATTTCTTTAGCTACGTTGACGGAGAATTCAAATATGTACATGATACATCTCTGTTGTCCTTATTTTCACCATGTTCCTTATTTATCAAGTCCCATTGTAAACATTTCCTGGCACATTATTTGCTAACGTATCTACAATCCTTTATTACCATCTGTTGGAACTTTTTCTCGTATGATAAGGTAGATTTATTTCTCAACGTAAAGTGCTGTCCTCGTTAACATCGGCGGCGACTTATGAAACTAACTTGAGGAAACAACAACTTAGTTTCAGTACGGCTGGCAAAAGCTGATGATTGTGTCTTGTTGAACTTGTTAAATTTTTTTTAAATAATTTGTGACACTTTCTTGTATCTGTGATAAATTTTCAAGATGAATATGTCTGTGGAGAAGAAGAAATATCCGTCGGCTTTACCAACGAATTGGCCGACCAGAGAGGAGGCGTTAAGGAAAACTCAGAATCAACTGACATCCACTGGAAAGGTTGACGTTTATTACTACAGGTATAATGTGAACAAGTGTTTAAAATAAAGTTCTTTTTCCATAAATGGGATAGTGATTAGTTAATCAACATCTTCGTTGTTGCCCTTTTCAGTCGAGGAGTCAGAAATGATGCATCGTTAGTTCCTCCTATCAGACAGACCGCATCTATTTTTAAACAACCTGTAACTATTTACAAAACTCAAAAAGACAAAGTTAAGGATATCAAGCATGGAAATCAAGAAAAGCCTAAACAGGTGAGTTTGCAAATGTCTTATCGGTATAGGTTTTTTTAAGTACAATCGCCATTCATTGATATGTACATATATTCCATTAAGAGTTGTAGTTTTTAATAGTCAATTATTGAAAGGATTCAAGGAATCTTTATATTAAAATTTGCAGTCTATAATTCTTTCTACTTTTTTCTTTATATAATGTACTATGTAGCTCGTTATAGATTTATATCATCGTTCGTGTTATGTCAAGATTTGTCATAGATAATTATTTAGTGATAATATAGTTAAAATTAGTGGTATTATATGTGAGTATAGTTTATTTAATTGGCACTTACTTTGCCTTCGATATATTGCAATCAGTTTTTGTTGACAGTAAAGACAATCTAACGTATACTATGTACAAAATTGGTAAATATATTGAAATTACTCTAGTATGGCAACAAAACAATAATAAATTATTGTGCAAAAAGTTTGAAAAACTATCGACAGAATACTTGTGAGCTTCATTTAATTATGGAATAAATTAAATGGAAAAATCAATTTTCCAAAGTTGCACAGTATAAAAGAGTATTGTGTTAGCAAACGCTTAAATAGTACTACTTAAA
Source organism: Calameuta pygmaea (assembly GCA_031762395.1). Lineage (NCBI taxonomy): Eukaryota > Metazoa > Arthropoda > Insecta > Hymenoptera > Cephidae > Calameuta > Calameuta pygmaea. The sequence continues at coordinate 84,310 of JASANN010000300.1, read as the reverse complement.
AGAATTAAAAAGCACATTCCTATTATCCGACATGCTACAACCATCAAATCATTAATTTGTTTAGGAAGGAGCTGAAAAAAGTGACAACAAACACGGTTCCCAAGATAAACCTAAGCAGGTAAATCTGTTTGGCATGATCATCATCATCGCCATTGGCATAACTGTATTACTGTCCTCAGATTTGCTTGCCATGTACCTCGCACTCCTGTAGCCTAAAGAAGTTCAACATTTAGACCTATTCCTTATATTAAATCCATATATGACAATACAATTATGCATGTATATAGTAAAAATATCCTAACTGCAATGGTTTTAAAAAGTTATATCATTATCCCATACATAAATCTTGTCGCTCTCACACAATAGATCAATTTGTCACTAACAATTTAAGATTAAGATATTTTGTGAAAAAAACCAAAGATCCTTGTCTTGCAGTAATTTTAATTAATCTTTAATTCAACAAATTTTCAGCTTTTCTGGGAGAAACGTTTGGAAGGTTTAAGGGCTTGCGATCCAGACGGCTACGAATTCGACGGTATGGATTTACCAAAGACCTTGAAACCCGTAGGGCCCTACATCACTGAAGAGACGTTATTGCAAAGCGTTGCAACAGCACTTCATGTATCTTCCCAACCAGTAACCGGACAGATGGGCTCAAAAACCGCCCTTGAAAAGAACCCCGGTGTCTTTCTCAATCCGGATCAACCCTTAGTTCAGGTAAAATGCACAGCTCCTCAACAAAAACATTGATTTGCCAGGAGGAAGATGCTTACTGTGTTGATATATTTTATTTTTCAAGGCTGTTTGCATAGCGGACGAAGACATTAAGAGACAAGAGGATCGCGTCGCTGTAGCAAGGAAAAAACTTCAGGATGCATTAAGGGCTATTTCTGCTTAGAAATTACTTTCCCTAATAGAATCATCTTCGTAAAACCCTCCTAGTCCTTTAAGCACCTTATAAGTTATGTGACAGCAATTTTCATAATAAATCTTTTCTATTAAAAACGAAAAAAAAAACACAGACAGGACAAGAGAAAAAATTTTGAATAAGAAAATATAAAGGCAACTATAATTGTACATTTTGACGTAAACGATGCAAGCAAAATTCTTGCATAAATCTGTCAGTGATAAGAGGCGTCTATGTTGTTTCATATTTAACAAACATTTGACACAATCTGACGTATCCTCAATGCCATTGATAACAACAAATATTTGTGACAAATGTTTACCCGATCAAAAGCACTTTTAACTGTCCTATACGATTGCGTACAAAGACCCAAAGTTCCGTACTTTAATAACAATAGAAAATTAGATAATTCAAAAAACCCAAGTTACACTATCATAATTCCTCTAAAAATTTTTCTGAAAAAAAAAAAATACCGAAATCAAAATCTAATTCCCGCTGAAAAACGTAAGCATAAGATCCAACAGTAAGAATTCAGCACGAAGGCATTCAAAAAAGAGTCATTTATTAATTTCCAAAAAAATATCGAAACGAACATTTTCTATATAAAGTCAATTGCAAACCCGCTACCTAAAACGGTAAGAAGAGAATCAAAAGATTAAAAAATTCCCAAAATTCACTATAATCGTTTACATCCATGAGCCTGAAAACCCAGAAACCAGGTTTAACAGCTCTCCTGGCATTAGAAATAATTTGAAGAACGACTTCTTCGCACGCAGTTACTTTCTTCAAAATATATTGCTATGTATATACTTCAGTATATATACGAAGGAGCCGTTCACAAAAGAATGCCCAGGTAGTCGCCTCTCAGGTAAGCGTAAGCCAGGTACGCCAGGTGGTAACCTCTTTTTTTATCCTTCGACCAACAGCTGTTTCCCTGTTCATAAAGGGAACTCTCCCTCATTGTCAACCGATCCGATCCGAACCAAGTCTCGCCGTTTCGCTCGCCCCGAGCACATGTCCCACTTTAAACGCTATTATAATTTATGAAACATATGACCGACGAACCTGAAGGCGTGGACGCTGCTAACGTCGCATTAACCGATCTCGCGTGATTTCTCCGGCTCGGCGTTATCATCGTCACTGTCAAAGATACAGAATAAATTTTCCTTAAAAAGCACGAGCTCTCGAAAATTTTGAAAATCGACAAGAATTCGGTGAAAAAAATTTATAAATATTTGCATTTTATCATACAAAAAGTCATACCGTATTGTCTTCGTTATTTTTCTTTTTTTACCTATAAAAAAACATTTTTAGGTTACCCAACATTTATTTCAATTTATTGTCAGCACACATATATTGTACATAGTCATTTTTACTTTACGCAAAAAATTCTCGAAGGTTCGCTGAATGGAATTTATCCAGCGTTCTGGGATTATAAATAGAATATATATATATATCTATATACGTAAGGTGCAGTATCGATCATACACACGTAAATACGTGTCAGGGAGAGAAGAAGAGAAGTTATAAACTTTTCAATTATACGTCAAAGTTCGTGACGTCTGTTGAAAATTTTTTAGAAGAAGATATACATAATATACAGATATAGTGATTCCGTTATCAAAGTTCTTAAGGATACCCAGCAATAGTCTAGTCCTGACACCAGTCCAGGATAAAGCGTACGGATTGCAGATTTCCGATGTAACTGAGTATCAACGAGATTGTCGAGTGCCAATCACGTAATCATTGTTGACTGACTTTCTCCGAAGAGAAAAGAGAGAAGATACATGCACTCGTTACTATATCTATATAGAATCTAGCAATACTAATATTACCAGCTCTGGTTGACCCTCAGGTTTCTTCTCTCCTTGGTACCTCTTCCTTCAGACAGGCTTCCGCCTGCGCCATTGTTCGATTCGGTTGCACAGGAAGAAGAGAAAATATATATATATATAGCAAAAAATAAATCAGCTCAAACCTATTGACGAGAGCTGGTTCAAAAGGACTCGGTTGCAGCCTCCCTTTAAGCACCGGTCGGGTCGTAGACGTTACAGCCAAAATCTCTTTTATTATGAAAAACGCTTTTGATTTCATACGTAGTCATCCGGGAGTCTCCTTGCAAGGGAAATATTTCTTTGGCGAAAGTTGAACCAGCGTTCGATTTGTCCCTGGGAATCGATGCTCTTTCTCTTGCTCGTTTTATCTGCGTTGATGCTGAAAAGCGTTGATTTTTATTAAAATAAAATAGTATTATCGGTAATTGTCAAAATGGATATTTACAATTTTGTCTCTTACTTCAGGATGTAAATTTTGAACGATTTAAAATTTAATATAATCCTACTATTGTGGATGTTAATTTTTTTTTTTTTTTAATATTGAGAATGACTTGCGTTTATCGGATTTTTTGTTGGAGAAATATTTTAATATTTATAAAATCAGTCGTACTGATACCGCAGGATGTCGATTACCTGATGCTTTTGTATCAATCAATAGTCCAACGTAATAACTGCATCGACTAATGCATGGCAACGCGTAACAACAGCTACGTCGAGTCAGAGGCTAGCAATGCGGTTCCTTAATTCTTTTCTACCTCCAGAAAGTTACCGCCAACTCAGACAGACTCTCGTTTGACTCCTTGCCTGACTGCCTCTTCGTGTTCATCTGTTCCTCTGGGAGTACGTTTCACTAGAGACTCGGTGCTGGGACCTGGAATAGCTGTTAGATTGGCAGCGCTGATCGAAATCGCAAAAAAAAACCGCTTACGTGCGTGTTGCGTATGTGTCTCCAAGTGGGACTGTCTCAGGAATATACTGGGTCCAGGGTACGAGGAGACCCTCAGGTCTGAAGGAACTTTTGCAAAGCGACGACAATGATTACAACCGGTTGACCGGTAGAAAAATAGCTGCTAGAACGGGACGGACTTGGGGGTTAATGTCTGAAGTGAAATTGTCGTTTTATCAACATACGATAATTGAGGTTATGTCGAGTCAGATTGATGTCATCGATCCTTTAGGATAATTATTTTTGACTCTCTTGATGATATCACTATCCGTCCTCTTGTACTGGTTAGGATTTATGGATTAAACGGTTTTATTCGGTCGTCGCGACGCCTTTCGGGGCAACCGTCCTTCGCGAGTCTATTCACCGTGCATTCACTGTATAAATATTACTCGTATATAGAATTAATTTATATTTCGTTATGATAACTGTTAATTAGTTCTTTAATTCGTATTAAATTTGTCTCTTGGGTTAATAAAAATGTAAATATCTTTGTTCGGCACTCTGCAGTAAACTATTCAAAGGTGGACACGTACAGTGGCGCCGCCACCTTCAAAATTGTGAACTTCGCACGTATCGGACTCTACTGGAGCAACGGCGCATGCGCTAGTATCGTGACAGCCGGTTGGCGCTATGCGACGTTCAAAAATCTTGAGCAAATTTTGCCTCTTTCGTTCTTTTATTTTTCTTCTTACTTCATCCTCCCAGCGGCCAGGAGACGTTCGGATGGAGCGCGCGATATCGCGATTGAAAGTTTCGTGGCGACGAGTCGGGGCAGGTGCCCATGAAGCGACCGACGCCTGTTCGAGACAGCCTTGAACGTTCGGGTCGTTGCTTTGAAGCGATGAGAGGCGTCGCTCTGCGTTCCTCTGTTCGCTGCTTGTTTCATTCGTTCATTTGCGGCCTCACTCGCTCATGGTTACCCACGAAAACGTAACTGGTTCCTATCACCTGCGGTGCGAACGAACCCTATGACTTATCGACGAGCCAACAGATAGCGCGAAGGGTTATTTACAACTGTATATAATATTACATAGGTAAACCGATTATCTCGTACTGACATTATGACAGTATGACTAACCTCAAATTTATCCCGAGTCCAGTCGTTGCACCCGCGTTTAATATTCCCATGTGCGAATCTCAGGATTTAAAGGTTAAAGGACTGGTCCGAGGTTCTCAACTTTAGGAATCCATTCACAGAGTTCAAGGGCTGTAAGTGCAGAATATTATTTTCTTTTCAAAATTCACTTTGTTTCTTCTTCATTTCTTTCTTTTTTTTCCCTCTCTTTTGGACGTTACTATTTCATTTATATTTCCCGCTAAATTTTTTTCAGCCAGTACAGTGGCAAGAGGCTTTACGATGCCTAAGCCAATGGACCCTGTAAGAGCCTCGATTTCAGTTCAAGGTCCGTAGACGTCTAGAATGTTTTTTAGACGTAATTTCTTTTCACTCTTACTTAACGAAAGTACTAATCGTAGTACAGGTGGAATTTAATTCGCCTTTTTTCTAGCTCGTTAGATTCCATGAGATTTTGCCTGTTCAAGGATTTGATCATTGAACGAGATGAATTCATTTTTTTTTTTTTTAACTGACTATAGTCAGTCTCGGCCATAACTAACCACCGTAAATCCTATGTCGAGATTGAATTTCATGATCACGTTGGTTGGAGGTTTTACTTTAAATGTCATCGTGGTGACGATCTTGTGTCAGGTATGAATTCCTTGGATAATAAATATGAATACGGGGTAAAATCAGTGGACGGTGTCATGGAGATGCTGCGATACGTTTCTCATTCCTTCTGGACCTTATTGCTGGGCTCATTTCTGTTATTCTTATCTCTGCCACGTTCAATGACTGATTGTCCACTGAGGAATCACCATAAAGTTCTGTTCATAATGTTCCTATAAAAATTCTCAGTATGTCCTTTGCCGTTTGACGCTCGTACTGGCCTGTTATTTAAAAGAACCGTTGACCAATTTAAATTTGCTTAAGGAACGATGGCCTTGAAAATGTTAAAATTCAAAGAGCGAAGTGAAAGAAAGAAAAAAAAAATCGACGTTCCTCCATAAAGAGAAATATTCCTGGGTCCCACAAAATATCCTGAAGGACCTTCCCAACAGCAGAAAATCAGTTTTTCCTCCTGGCAACCATAAACCACCGGTGCGTCTTCATCCTAAACTTTTCCAGTTTAATAAAAATCACAGAGAACAACAAGAGACCAACCGGATCCTTAATTTCTATATCCAGCGACACTTAATTCGAAGATTTGAAAAAAGATCTCAAAGACATAATACTCATCCCACAAGAATCATATAGTTATCAGTAACAAGATAAAGTAACATTCTTATCCCCACCGTGATAAAGAGAAACATAACCAGCATCGACCACACCACAAGCACCAGGATATTTAATAAGAATCTGTCTCCAGTTTACAGGATGCACTGAGTAAGAGCAAAAAAACGTAAAGAGAACAAAGAAATTATTGCTGTGAGGAGTCGACGAGAAGGAGACGGGAGAAAGAATCCACCTAACCGAGTAGTATATCAGGACCGATCAAGGGGTTGAAACGGGAGGGGACGAGCGAAGAGCGTAAACGAAAAGTAAGAGAATTTTCTATGAAAAAGAAAAAGGAAAAAAAAAAAAGTGTATCCCGGGGGTTGACGAGCACAGGCGAGCACAGAAGAGGGCGCCGTGAATGCGAAAGAAGGTACGTGGCTCGCTGGGTAGCCGGTATGGTGGTGGGGAGGGGTGGTCCCGGTACCACGTGACCGTCCCGACCAATAGGAGCACCGTAAACCCGGCGTCTGGCACATGGCGGCAGTGCCGCCTGCTCCGCAGTCGCAGTTCGTCGCAGTCAGTCGCAGTGGCATATTCGAGTAGGTAGTCGTACGCGCCTGCCTTGAGCTTTGCCTGTTAGAGCCGCCGCGACGCTCGGACTTCAGTCGGTCGGTGACGCCAACGTGATCACCATCACCCATTCTCGCCCTTCGCTATAATAATACTAACCGAGTACGAGTAATAACTGATCGATGTACAAGAGAATAACGGTGAAGGACATCAACGAGAAACGCGTTTTATAACGTTTAACGTCGTTCGAGAAAAAACTGTGTGAGAGAGAGAGAGAGAGAGAGAGAATAGACAGCCGCGAATTTCAAACGGAGAAGAAAGGAGAGTAAAGTCAGGACGGTAGAGAAAATTGGAGATAACGGAAAGGGGAGAGAGAGAGTCCTGTGAGAAAAATCGAGATAGAAAAAAAAAGGGTATCTACCGAGGATTTTTACCTACTGACGGAATAAATAATATATTACGGACGTTAGTTCGTGATACAGAGAGAACACGTAGATACATATATATGTATATATAATCGCTGTATATATGTATATGTATAATCGTACTCGCGTGACGTGACGAAAATTCGAATATTCGAAAGGGAAGAAAAACAGGAGGAACGTTTATAATTTATTTTTGTACAGTGTATAACCCTTTGTATACTTTGTACTGCGCTTGTAAGGAAACTCGCGGTACACAAGTAAAGCAAAGGAACGTTTAAGCAAAATTGTTGGTGCGGAAAGTAGCGGGTGTCAATCGTCGGCTACGTTTCTACGTCTTATACGTCGTGATTTTCATCGTCATCGTAATCGTCAACCGTTGTCTCTCTTAAGGCGAAAGAAAAACGTCTGATCCTCGTGGCCGCAAATAAGAATCAGAGGTACAAGTGTGGGGAAAAGAGAAAGAGATAGAGAGAGAGAGAGAGAGAGAGACCAGGAACAAAGGAAGACGCGTAATAAATAAAGTGTGTATACAACAGTGCAAGAAGACTAAAAAGGGGGGCCGAAGATCTAAAAGTCAGTAGAGAAAAGATAAATTAAGAATAGAAATTTATCGATAAAATTTCTCAAAGTGAATACTGTCTGTTCAATCTTCAGACGCTAATAGACCAGGATGCCGACGAGTATGCCGTCGAGTTTATTCAGCGAAATGGATCGCGGTGCAGCAGGCGGTGGTGCCGGTTCTCTCGAGGAGCAACGCGCCCTGCAGTTGGCCTTTGAGTTGTCTATGATCGGATTTGAAGGCAGCGCAGGATGTCCTTCCGCAGGAACTGGCACAGGAACCGGGTCGTCGAATGATTCTGATCCACTTCAAGCGACCCCGGCCAGCGTCTTCGAGGAAGCGAGGTCTAAGAAGAGCCAAAACATGACCGAGTGCGTTCCAGTGCCGAGCAGCGAGCACGTGGCTGAGATCGTTGGCCGACAAGGTAAGATTCTTGATGACTACTATAATCAAATACAGTGACAGACCGACGCAATCTAATCGTTAAAATATATTAATATTAAAAATCTCATCGTACCGTATTAATTATATCGTTAATATATGTTTTTTTTTTTTTTTTTTTTTTTTTTCGTCGATTCTTTCTAATAATTTCTTACGAAGTTACGCCTATGGGCAGACTACGTTAATCATAGTCGTACCCCTGACCCTTTTTAAAGCCATTTTGATTCCGGTTGTTGACCGTCCTGCTATTTGACATAACTGGGGATTCTTTGTCATGTGAACGTGTAATACGCGTGTCAAGGTAACTGCTTTAATGCTTGACGTTTAAATTTTTTACTTTTAATTATATATTTGATACGGAAGATCAACGACATTTTTTTTTTTTTTCACCTTTCCTGTCGTTCAATGGCAATGCACCTTTATACGTAGGGACTTAATGATCTGCTGGAATATCCCAAGCTCCCTGGGACTTGACCCGTTTATTAAATGCGTATTCCACTCTTTAAGTCGCTCGAGTTAAATCAGCATTGTTTTCAATGCGTGTGTCGCTCGGCGACTTTCCTAACCTTGACACGAGGCGCGCGTCGCTCGTGGGAGTTACGCGAAAATCACGAACGATCATCGTCCGCTGCGAACGCGTCCCATTCACATGAATACTTTAGCACAGTAAGGTATTGATTTGGCTTGACTCTCGCCAACCGTAATATTTAGCTTTGACCTATAATTACGTCGGGCTCTTTTCTTTCTGTCTCTTTTTAAAGAAAATATTGCACGCGCAAAACAACGAAAGCGAAGCGTCGCTCGAAATCGTTAAGGCGACTAACGTAGGGAACGACAAAAGTGATAATCTCCCTTATCAGTCCAGGACCATGTGAGGTAGACACCGGAAGTTTACCTCCGTGATCCCCCCCCCCCTCCCCACAGGTCCCCTTATCTTTTTTTTTCGTTATTTCTTTTATTTTTTCTTCTTTCGTCCCGTCTCTCCCGTGGCAATGGCGGCGCCCGGACGCCTATGACGCAATATCGAAGCGTCACTCCTCCTGGTCTGGCTTTCGAAGGTCTTGACCCTCGACGGAGAAAATAAAAAGTCTGACGTTCTCATAGAGATGCTCTTGGTGGTTGCACCAATCTGTATTTTCATGCACGTCAGCCACACGCGCATGTATATACCACGTACACGTAAAAGAAGCTGCAGCGACTGTTTTGTTCCAGAAGATTCCATCTTTTTCATCCCATTTGGCTCCGTTCACAAGAATTCTCGCGATATCTGATAAAATCCATACCGTCTGCACGGGAATGAAATTTCCACATGAATAAGCGTAGCTTGCAGTAGCCGCGATGAAATTTTAGCATAATTTACGGGGGGGGGGGGGACCCTCCTGCAGCCTCGTTTACATTGAACAGGTAGACCAGTAAAATTCGTAAAAGCATATCGATTTAACTTGGACACCCGGTAAACATAAGTATAATTCTTTATTGCGATAGGAACAGTCCTTAGGCGACGTACACGTTCCAAGGTTTCTTTATCTGCCACTTTTTATTTTTCTAACGCTCCCCGACGCGCGCCTGGACTCATGAGAACGCGCCTTAATATCGACACAAGGCTCAGGCGGGTATCCTGGCTTCTTGAAGTTAGGCTCGTGCCACGATATCCAGGTACGATGACAGTTCAATTGCGATTCGATTGACAAGCATTGTAAACACAGTGTCGCACACGTTTAACAGTGACAGATTAGATTCGGATTAATCAGCGACAAGATAAGGAGGCACTCGGGGGTGGGGTGGGTGGGGGGGGGGGAGTCAGAAATTTAATGAAAATCTATTTATATAGTTAAAGAGCAGCGTCGCTCCGCTGATAATTCTTTTTATAGGGACATAATAATAAATAACAATAATGCTAAGTAAATATTACACGCCGATCGTTACAGTTAGGTCCAGGACGCCACGTGTCGTCCGTTAGGCGTAGCCTTAAGGTTGCGCCGCAGTTTGTAATTTTGGCCTGGCATCGAAATACGATGCACGGTGCAGGTTACGTGGAAACGCTCGCAGGACATTGGCGTCCCTGGCTACGCACGGCATTAATCATCGGGAAGGAATTAGGATGGATTAATGTTACGTCACTCTAGCGTGCGTCGCGCTCTGCAATAATAATAATAATATCGGGCTCAGTCTGTTCGACTTTTAACGTTACTTCGCGAGTGACTGACGCGCTGCCGGCAGGGTAGAGTCAGGCGGTGTCTAGTGGGATTAGAGAGATTCGAGAGACAGGAGCGAAGGACAGATAGTGGCGTAAGTGTCGAGAAATGGAGAGAGGTTAGAAAAAGGGATGGGAGGAGGAGGGGGGGGGGAGAGCGAGAGAGAGAGAGAGAGAGAGAGAAGAAATGCAGCACGTTGTAACGACAGGAAACCATGTGCTCGTGGACCACGTGAAGAATACTAATCTTTTCACTAACATTGACCCTCTAATATTAGAACGCACCCAGTTGTCAGAAGTGAAACGAGAAAATCCGTTAACACGAAATTCTCTTTGGCGTTTTCGATCATGTGATTTCGTCTGTTTTTTTTTCAACGCCTGCTATTTTTTAAATGAAAAACAAAATTTTCTTTCCAACGGACTTTCAATCTTTAATCGACGATCGGTCGTCGCTGTTCATAAAATGGCAACACTGGCGCATCTCCGTCGCAAGTGGCTGATAAGACCGAGAGGTAAAGGGAAGTAGGAAAAAAAAATTCGGAATTTCAATTTACCTTAGCCTTGACGCGCCCGTTACATCGTTTTCTAATCGACGTTAATCGTAGCTTCGCGAATAACCCGCAATTGCTCGGAGTCCACGTGGCGCTGCTACTATTACTTTTGAATGGCATTGATCTCTTTTTTTTTCTAATCGTAACGTAGGTATTTCTCGAACTCGTGATTAATTTTAAAAATGGCACAATCCCGTTCGGTGTCACTGACGACCTGGTCGATGACGTCAGTACACCCCCCCCTCCCCTTAATTGTCATTATTTTCAATCGGCTAATTGATCGTCTCCGTTTATCTCCCGAGATCACGCGATCGATCGTCAAACTTTTTTTTTTTAATACATTTTTTTTTTCATTCGACCCATCGCGCGCGGTCTGGGCCGATCGCCAATAATCGTCGTGGATTCTCGTTACCCGCGAATCTTGAACCGGAAATCGCGATCGGCTCCGGGGACCTGTAACGACTCCTAACGAGTTGGATACGCTCTTCCATTATGAGGATGTGGCTATTTGTTGCGAGTTTCTCTTTCTCTCTCTCTCTCTCTCTCTCTCTTTCGTACCGGAAGCTGTAATGAGCGCCTCTGTCGCCAGACGCGTCGGACGACGACGCTCGACGATGACGTTACTTTGGAAGCGATCGGTTGGCCGTTACGTAAGAGTGAAAATTATAATGGCAACGAACTGACGACGAATATAGTAAGGACATTGGTCCCCCGATAGTATATATATGTGTGTGTGTGTATATATATATATATATATATATATATATATTGCCGGTACAATTTTGGCGGGACATTCAAATCGGCGAAGAATGAAAATACAAGAAAAAAAAAAAAATTCTTCCAAAGAGAGAACGGACACAGGAAAATAAAGAGTCGCGTCATCTTTGTAACTTTATCTTTTTTTTTTCTACTCTTTCTCCCATTGAGAAACAAGCAGTGAAGATGTCGCCGCTATCGTTCTTCTCGACAATATTCACAGACGCACGAATTTACCGTCCGGACCTCATGCCGCGCGGTCTCTTCGCTCTTTTTTCTTTTCTTTCTTCTCTTTTTACTCTCTTTCTCCCCTCTCTCCACTCCTACGCGATTCACTCGTCTTTTTCTTTTAGTCAGTCTCTCTCTCTCTCTCTCTCTCTTTCGCTCGGCTCACTCCACCGGTATAACATTTGGAAAAGCACCAGGACTCCGGGAAAGAGATGCTGTCGCACTCTCGACGTCTCCTCCTCGTAGTCTCGAAACGCATCGGCGCCGTCGTCCGTTGTAAACACATTTACATACGTGGGAATGCGTGGTTGGCTACTACCATCACAAACCACCAGCACCTACTGCCCACTTGGCTCGAGCTAACCGGGTGGTTAGTTTATTACTAATTTTCGTGGTCCCTACGGCGGGGAACCACTTGCAGCCAGCCGTAAGTGGCTGAACGAAGAATACGTCCTTAGTAAAATAATATTTGGCCGAGTTTTCAAGTAGCCAACCACCAGTCAGTAGCTTTTTTTTTACTCTTGTCGTACGTTGACGGCTGGTGAAACCACATACGGTTCACCTGGCATTTGGCGGGCAGATGTCTACGTCACTTCCGGATGAAAAAGAACGTGGGTCTCTCACGTTCCCGGGGAATCCCCTCTATGACCCCAGCCTATCCCCAAGACCGGGTAACACGATCTTTCCGGAATCCAGGAAAAACCTTACAGACCTACACTATTCCGGTTTTGTCCCTTTGCCTATGGTTACTACGTGGATTCGGGAAAGTGACGGCGCGATGAAAGGACCTGCGAGAGCGAGAGAGAGAGAGAGAGAGAGAGAGAGAGAGAGAGAGACGGCGGAACAAAGAGTAAACGAATACTACCTTTTACTTTGCTCGATGCATCCAGCGTTATAGTACCGTTTGAGTTTCCGGTTTTTTTTGTTCTCGAAAAGAGATCGCCTCGCGGATGGAAGCCCCATTGACCGCAGAATCGGCCGCAAAATTAAGAACTTCCGGTTGAGAAAAGCCCCCCCCCCTCCCCCCATCCGTGTCCCAGGACCGATGCCTTTGGTCTCTCGTGCCCTCGTATCGGTCCCATGTGCCTTTTCTTGGGTAGGTTCATTCATCCCATGGCAACAAGGCCCAGGACTGTCCCCTCCCTATTTCGGGCCTCAATTTCGAACTGGGCCCGTTGGCTTTTCTTGTCAACGTCTCTCTCGTGCCTTTTCTCCGTTTCTTTTCTCTTCGTCTCGCGATCCCTTTTGCTCAATTACGTTTTCACACACGACCGGCAATGCCAACTGTCCGCCGCTTGTCGTTCCGCGAAAAACTTCGTTCTTCGGCATAAAGCGTCAGCGACCTCTTGCTTCTCTCTATGCGAGACGCATCTTCGGCCGGGACCATATAGTACGTTCGTCCTAACAACGTACAGTACTGTGTATACATACAGTACGTGTCTCTCGGCGGCGAGGCTATAACAATTGACTCGTCAGGAGTCAAAGGTACGTTCGACGTAACTGTCGTGAATTTTTCTATCCTGCCCGGGAAATTTTTTTTGCGAATTTCAAAATTGGAACGGGTAATTTTTTTTTCGAAAAGGGTTTAGGTTCAGCGGGAACAGAGAGCTAGATATCTTCGTGGCTGGGGATATATGCGGATGGCTGGTGGTTCCGTTGGCCCCTTTGTTGGCGGACCATGAGAAAGAATTCGTGAGAGGTTCGGTACAGGGTGAAAGGGACTGAGGGAAAGAGGCAGCAGCTGTCGATCCGTCGGGTAGCCTTTCCGTTCTCATGGTCAGGAAATTCGATAACCACTTTGGATGAAAGCGACTGAATATATGTATATGTTGGTACCAACTTATGACGATAGTCCAGTGTGTCCACCGTAGCGATTTATTGAAGCGGCGGTTGAGAGTCACTGATGCGAACCCGCCCTTTTCTCTCTACCCTGTCTGGCAGATGTTTGGAGCTATTGAAAAAAAAATTTTTTTTAAAAATTGTTTCGTGTCAAATTCCACGGGTTACGCAATTTTGGATCGGCATTATCGAGGGATTCTTGATTCATGAATTTTTGGATTCGCACATTTTCTTTTATTTAGATTTTAGTTCTATTAAATCGTTTAACAGATTGTTTTTTTTTTTGGTCACTCTGCTTTTGTATCTTGCTCGTGTGCATCATCGACTGTTATCTGTTGTGTACGATTCGTGTGTCGATAAGCTGATAAGATTGCTCGTCGAACTATATTAATCGACGAGCACGTGTTTAGGTTTGCTTTTAATTCGTTGGGGTGGGTCCCGATTTTGATTTTTGGATTTTTTTTTTAATGGAATTTATCATTCGTAAATTCATTTATCTTGCATCGTGGATTCTTTGGTAGGTACAAAATGGACGTTTCTTGTAGCTCGTGGGTGGTTCTAGAAATAATCTTGAATCTTTTCTTTTTTTTTTCGAAATTCTCGGAAATACCTTTCGGCCGTTAAGATATTCTTATAAACGTATCCCGGCTTCATTGCGTCATTTTCAATTGATATTTAAGGACGCGGCATTTAAATACACCGCGATCAACGTTTATCAATGGCTTCTTATCGGCACGTGGATTTCATTTGTATTCCAGTCTCTGCATAGCATCCAGGAGCAAGCAGTATAAGCTATATAGTCTATTCGAATATTCCAAAGGCCAAATCGAGCTTCCGCTATGTATTGATCGCATAACCTCCTTCCTCTACTTGCCGCCGCGACTGTCCCTCGCTACCCTTAAAAAGGGATTCAGATCGCAAAGGCACTTTGAGTCCGTAGGACAAACAGGGAAAGTGTCTTTATTTCCCACCGGGGAAATACACGCGCGGTCACCCTGTAGAATAAAGTGAAGGATCAAGCACTTTTGTTTAAAAAAAAAATTTTACACGTAATTTCAATTTCATTCTCAACGCATACGACCCATCGACAAATGTCGCGCTCCGCCATCTTGGTTTTTCATTAAAAAAAAAAAAGAAAAAAAAAGCGCGAAAATTTTATCACTTACTCTTATCAAATAAAATAGTAATCGAGAGTAGCAGGGTAAAATGATAATTTTTCTTGTTGCCGGAAATTGATAAGAGATTACATTGTAATCGCAGATTCGAAGGTCGTTCGGAAAGTGAGGAGTTCGGTTTTTTCGAGGACGCCCGGTGTATTCGCTGTATATATGACGTAAGAGCCGTGGCGGGAAAGTTGAGAAATTAAAAAAAAAAAAATTTTCCCTTTGCCCACTCATCTTGCTCAACGACACGTGGTGCCCACGTGTCTTTGACGTTTGTGCATCACGTACACGTGGGACCCGATACGCAGCCAAGGGCGCCGACAGTCGGTTCATGCTTTCCCGAGGTCGATGATAGTGAGAGGTTATGTCTGAATATGTTTGAGCGACGGTGCGTCTGGCTGGCTGGCTGGCGCGCTCGCCAGTGCGTATCCTAGGTCAAGATTCAAGACTGTCTACCAGCGCTTGGCCTCTTCTTTCTAGCCAGGCCAGTCCGGCGGGCATCGGGGGCCGGTTTCCATCTCCCGCCTTAATTTTATGCGCCTCCTTCGGCGTATCGCGTGTTCCCGCGTTGCGCATGCGCGGACTTTAATTGTCGCTTTAACAGGCCGAAGCTGATACGCGTTGTTTGTCTGTTGGGAGAATTCGAGATGTCACTTTTGATTTTTTTTTATTATGTATTTTGATGGGCGGGGGGGGGGGGATTAACAATTTTTTTTGTACGCGCGCATAATTATTGGACATTCGTACTGTCCTTTTTTTTGTGACTAGGAATATTAATGCCGATTTAGTGAAAATAAAATTTTTATTACGTATGGAAAAGTTTGATTACGAAGTTTCCGTTAATTTCCTTATTTACGACTACGGTGGACTCCACGTGTCTCTTGGGGGGACGGGTACTTATCATTAAAAGATACTTAGGCGCGCTATTAGGCAATCGGTAATTACCGAAAGGTGATGTGAAATGGATGTAACTTGAAGTTTATGTGAAGGGATACAGGCGGTTTTAGCGTTAATCGAAAATTCGAAATTTTTCATAATTTTTATTCCTACCGATAGAGACCTATTGGGTAGGATTTGGGCTTGCGCGGGTTTTTTTTTCAAAATTTTTTTTCACCGATTCAAGTCTCGAAATCATTTTTATCTTTTAATTATTTCAAACGCTCCATTCGTCATATGCAAAAATATCTCCCTCGTGGTTTTTTTTTTCGAAATTCGAAAAAAAAAAACGAGACTGCCGACCCCGATACGTTTTACTAACTGACGCGCTAATAACGTTATGACAGTATCGTTACGCCATCGATGCCCGAACGTATTCTCAGCCGTCCATAGGTAAATGCACTAAACGGTACAAAGAACTGTCTCAATTATCGTCACTTAGCTAGGAGCACTAATTGCAAAATTAAAAAAAAAAAAATTAATTCGACATAATATTTGCTCCGTAAGAATCATCTACGTTGACTATATAAAAAGAAAAGCTCATCGCGCATCGCCCCGCGTCGGATAACCACGACTGTCAGTGAAGCGTGGATTAAAAAGTAACGGACTCATCCAGGCGACTCTTGAGCCTAGAATTTACATGAGGCCACAGTCATCCGATTTAGGAACGCGCGAGTGTTTTTTCATCCCAGCCTGTACCCATATATACAGAACAGGAGAAAAAATCGCAAACTTGGTACCAGATGGGCAAAGGCTCACATTCAGGCCCAGTCCCATTGGGAGATTTGCTTGGCTTCGTATGGGGCTGGAGGAGGGGGGGACGTGTATATCCCATAATAATCCATCTTGGTTCGCCTAGTTGGGTCGCTGCCAAAATATACTACGTAACTTCCTTCAGGTGTCCAGGCTCGAAGGCAAGATCAGTCTCCGGAAAGATCCATAGGACTTTGGGATTACGTGCCTGGTTTAGGGTACCGCCCTATGCCTCCGCTATGATCCCAAGGGATGATCCACCACCGGACTTGTAAGCTTGAATGAGACTCAGGGACTCTCAACCCGGGTGAACAAAGATTCAACCGGGTCTGTGTCGGGTCGTTGGGTATAGGCTTGTGCTCTCTCTCTCTCTTTTTCTCTCTCTCTCTCGCTCTCGTTCGTTTCGTCCCTTTGTCCAGACCTGCAACGCGGACGCGCGTGACCCGCTCGCCTTGAGACAAAGACGCGTTACACTCCGCCACGGCAGCACCGGAGCTCATGCTCTATTATTAAGTTTTTGCAATTTATTTGTGTCTGCCCGTGGCTCCCCGAGTCTCGTTTTCAAGAGAGTCGTCAGCCTCTGAACTCTCTTTGTCTTTTCTTGCTTTTTTTTTCCTTTTCTTTCTACCTCCCTTTTTTTCCCGGTAACCTAAGGGCGTCTTTCTCGAATACGATCCCGCGCATGCGCATCCCCTCGGCACCTCTGCTACGTTCATCCCTCGATATTTTAATCCGTTTGCCAAATGTACAGCCGACCCCTTAGATTTTTATAAGATCCGCCTCGCAATCAACCCCCTTAAATATTCCTCTGGCACTCGAACAGCCATGGAAATTGCCGGTCGTTATTTACCCGCGAAATTCAAATTCTCTTACGTCCCTTAACTAACGCGGTACGCGTAACCGTACGCGCGCGTGAAACTTTACGAAAAAAAAATTGTACGATTCCCCAGAGCAACGTACCCGAGAAGTCAAGGATCTTTTTCCTCGACCTTCCTGCCATCATTTCAGATATATTTCACGTGTTATCTTCGACGTTATCTTTAACGCTCTTGAATATTCTCACGTTTCTTTCTCGAGGTGGCCTCAAAGAGAGGTTAGGGTCTTCTCGGGTCTCCTCTATGGAAATTGTGAAAAACAGTACTTTCGGACTACCTGACCCCCGAGACTCCTCAATTGTTCCTACGTTCCTGGACTTACCACTTGGTGGATACGTACATACACATATACATACTATGCATATACGTTGTTCGGTTTGATTTTCTCGGGGCGCTCCAAGCGGTCAAAGGTCACGGAGACCGCGTCACCGATGTCCATTGGATTATCGTTCTGGCGCTGAACTGCCGGTGCATCCACACCGTCAGTGCCTTAAGACTCAGGTTGACGCGGTCGAACGTATCGTCTATTTGCGTCTTGTGAAATGCAATAAATTCTTCTGCCAGGTCACTTTGCTCTGGGGGGGTGGGGGGGGGTGGGGGGGGGTGTTGTATTTACTTATACCTGGGACTGTCGAAAGGGGATGAAAGGAGTCTGTTCAAGGATCCCTAGCATGGTTTGTTCTATTAACTGTTAATGTTCTGCTGGGTATCTCCCTGCCTACCTGAGTGATATATCTATACAGGTCTAGCTGTATAGCTATATCTACCTTCCTGACGCCATTTTGCTTCGAGAGACATAATTAAATCATGCGAACACGTTCTGCTACTCCTGTCGTTAAATCGGGACTGTTTCTCGCGCCGGGTACCCAGAATTCACCGGGACACACACTGACCTTTCCCATAGACGTAGATACCGTGCGCGCTTTTGTATGTCCTTCCTTTTTTATTATTACTTTGGGCGTTTCAAAGTTCCGCGCTCGTGCGTTAAATACTCGTTTGCCATTCGTTTGACGGCGTTTGACAGATTTTTGTGTAAACTCGTGAAATTTAATTTATGCGAGTGATGCAGGTCGTTATGGGTTTTTAGAGTAAAGCTTCTAGCGGGTGTCGCGTTATAGCGGGTCACGTCCACGGGAAGTAAATAAGTGTATCGTTGGGTTTTTTTTTTGGTATCTGTCAAGGATTTATTTGAAAATTTCTTTACCATTGTTGCGTCGTGGGAAACAAGAAATCGCTGGACGTTACCTTTTATGCGCGTTTACATAGCGGGACTGAATTTTTTTGAATCGTCCTGTATCGTTTATGTATACCGATTTGAATTTACGAGACGTGCCTCCTTTCGATGAGGATTCTGTATTTAAGGCTTTCCTGTTCGACGAATGACTCGGGTGTAACATAATAATGAACGTTCAGGAAGGAACGGGAAGTCGATATAAAAAAAGGAGGCAAAGCGGGGGGGGGGGGAGGAAAAGATAAAAAAATTTGAAAAAAAACACGCAGTCAATACACCGCAGTGGAAAATTGGGTAGAGAGAGAGAGCAGCAGGCAGAGACGACGCCTGACGTCTAAACAAGGCAAGAGAACGGAAGAGGGCACAGGACGTGACTCGAATTATAAGGGTGAAACGAAACTGCGCGTGCGCATTTCCATTTTCAATAACGCGACGAGCAATCGGTCATTCAAAGATTTTTTTTGTCAATCACAAACCACTACTTTCGTATATTTTGATAATCTCCAAGTTTAGTGTCGATTGGCAAAGGTGGAAGATTCCGAGGAAAGATTCTTTTTTTTCGAGGAAAATCGCATCACGCGTAACTGACCTATCCCACCGTAAAATTTTGTCGCGGCACGTCGAGGTATCAGCCATTTTCTTTTTTTTCACGTACTCGTATTTATATCATCCATTAAAAATATCGTCGTCGGCGCTACACGTGGCGCGCGGTGAAAATTGCGTCGCGTCTAAACGACCGACGACCGTGGCGCCTCTGGTTGAGAATCACGGCGACGTAGAAGCGTTGAACCACGGAGTGGTTCAGTGGCTCCAAGGCCGGCGGAAACCACGGGTGGGATGCAGCATATACAACACGGACAAGAGTCTTCTTCGACTGGAAGCTACTACGATCTTTCTTGTAGCTTCGGCGCAGTCCTGCCAACCGACCGACCGACCGACCGACCCTGCCCGCAGAAGGGCCGTAAGGCCCCGGCTACGGAGTTACGGCAGGCCTGGGTCTTCACCCGCCCTCTTTGACTCGCACACTGCTTACAGTAACTTTACCCACACTTGCTTCACGCGACTCCCCCCCCCCCCCCCCCAATGCTCTGTTGTACGCCTGCTTCCTCTCCCTTTCTCGTGGGAGACAAAAATTCCGTCTCGTGCAACAAAACTCATTTCATCGGCTTCGGCCTCTACGTTGTATGTGGCGCGTCGGGATCATAGGCCTATGAGCATCCTGGGACTTGGCTCTCTTTATGTATATATCTATATATGACAATGTATGTATATATATATATATATTTTTAGGTTATACTTCTTGGTATACGTCACACTTTCTGTGTATATACTTGCCGGCTTCTTTTCTCGGTCTCTGTCTTCCTCTACCTCAGTCGCTCTCTGACCGTCGACGTGTACGCATGCCTCTCCCCTTCCCGTTGTTCCCATAGTATTGTACCGTCCTTCTCGCCCTCTTTCTTTTTTTTTTTTCGTTCGCGATGCATTAGAGCCGCTGTGCTGTCTTTGTGCGCCATCACTGAATTCCAGTCCAACCACCCCATCGTGCCCCCCCCCCCATCTCTCCCCCCGACGACCTACCCGATTCAGCTATGCTTTATTTCTCACGTACCGGATACAGGAGAGTTCAGAATGGAATTTCGCGACATCATCATCCCTTCCCACGTTAACGGATACTCTTTTTTTGAGTGCCCCACGACCCCTCGGCTGACGAGGGTTGATTTTGTACTTTTTTTTTTTACTCGGTCAGATCCTAAGGACGGGGGTAATTTTTTTCTTTGAGATTTCTGAAAAGTTTTTTTTTTCAATGAATTTGGTAAATTATTTTTTTGCTAGGGTGTCCAGGGTCGTAACTAGCCCTGGTGCACCTGATCGTAATTTTACTTTATTCCGGGATGTGACGTCATCGGTCTGGTAACATCCTTCCGTTAGGGACGTCAGCGCTTGTTCACCGGGTTTCTACTGTCAGTAGGTCCTTCGTACCGCAGTTGACTGCAAGTTGACGTACGATTTTTCTCGTACGTTGACGTAGGTCAGGTGCTTACGATAATGAGTGCTCCTGCCGTGTCTTAAGGGGGTTGGTCGCTCCAATGTGGCTCCGGTCACGTAGCATCTGCTGCGACGTCCATCTGTCATGGCAGATGCGACTTGGACGCTTCTACCGCGACGCTATGTGGGGCATTGATGAACCCGCGGGCACGTCGATTACGTTGCTACGGCCCTTTCTCTTTTTAACACGCGCCTCGCGGGGGCTGGCGTTACGTAACTTTCAATTGTCTCACGAGCCACAAATTACATCCCCTGTGTATTTCAATTTTGTTTTTCCTTGATATTATTATTATTATTACATAGTCTCGAGCTACGAAAAACCTTTTATCGCTGGGCCTAAATCGGCATTGCGACAAGGGTAAACCCCCCCCCCCCCCCCCCTCGCGCACCTGCACCATGAATAAATGAAACTTCCAGCAGGAATGTATATCGATTTTATCCAAAAAAAAAAAGGAGGGTGGTTCCTCATAAAATATTTATCCGTGGCTTTGAGGCTGATGGGAATTTTTTGTCCTCGCTGAAGTCTCGTGATACTTTTTTTTTAGCGTTTTCAAAACGACCGATCTACATGTCGATTGTTTTATCGAAGTTTCTCCTTTAAATGAAAATTTGTATCGGTCGTTTAAAAAATTTTTCGTTATCATCTTTACGTCGTTGATCCTTTTCTGATGTAAGATAACATGGACCCAGGGTACCCTGATAACTTTGAGCCGCCCCTGAAGCCGCCTTCCATCGTTTCTTCTCTCTCTTCCTCTCTGTCTCTCTTTTCTCCTCTCCTCTTCCTCTCGCGCTTCATCCCTCGAAATTCTCATCTCCCTTTACGATTCCGAGGGTGAGGTTAGGCAATGGTACTCGTGTTTGCCACATTTCGGTCCATACAGGTTAGGTTCCCATGGAAACCATTGGCGTGGCGTCAGCCAATCTGTTTCTTCCTCTTTCCAATTTTCTTTTCTCTCCCCGCTCGCTAAATCAAGTACGTAACTTCACGTTGATCGATTATACAATCCCGTTTAGTATTTCGTGCCTCGTGTCTCCCGTCTGGGCCTAAGTGCGTTAACGATACAGAGGGGAATCCCCATTTTTCGTTATTTCACAAGAATCCCAGATCCGATCGTACCTTTGAGACACCAAGAGGAGACGATCGCTCCAAATGTCCCGAGTGGACGTGAAATGGTCATTTCTAGGCCGTTACTCGAATTCCATGATTCGTTCGATCAGGAACGTGCCAATGCGTACTTACCACAGGTATCAGGAAAAAAAAAAAAAAACTAGTCCAACCTGAATAGTCGGACCCAAGGTCTCGGCCGTGCATACACAGACATTCTCGCGAAAGACACCGCGAAGAGGGAAGAAAAAAGCTAAAGTCTAATCCACATATCGGACACAAGGTTTTTCACGTAACCTGAATATGCGAACGTGACGGGTATTATTCTACACAGTGTACATACAGCCCTGACCTCCATAGACAGAGGGAACTTCCCACATTTTAATATCTTCATTTACCCTCTTGCGCATTCGGCATTTAGTCCCGGGGAATCCCCTCTCTCTCTCCAGTATCTTTCAAATCCTAATCTTCACACAGAGTCAGACCTTATTCCTTCTTTCGATCCTGATTGATTCCTCGAGTCTATCAGATACTTTAAGGGTGATTCACTGCTAGGTCAATACACGTCGGCAGTGCCGTAACACGTGAGGGTTCATTCTCTCTGCTACCTTTGCTGCTCCCTTTTTTTTCGGTTCTCTTTTTCTTTCTCTTTTATTCATTTTTATATATTTACTTAGTGACTCGCCCACCTCACTTCCCACCCACCACCCACCATGATCAATAGACGCAACGTTCGTCGGCCTCTCTCTGGCACTACGTATGCCCGTTGCGTGGATACTGCCAATTGGGATTTGCTGCCATGGGGATGATACGGGGGTGTCGGATGGTTCCGAAGAAGGCGGTCGCGGCGCTAGTGGTAACCGCCGTTAACGTACTTAGGGGTTGGGTTACCCGGGGACAGCTCTAAGGGCTAACCTTATTGCGTGCACGTATAATTAATTCAATTTGACTGTAGCCTCTGGAACAAAGACAATATATACCGGGTGGCCACAACGTCTAATACTTCCTGCACTCGATTTAACCCGGAATTACAATTACTTTCCCGTTTTTTGAATTAATTCAGGGGGGGGGGGGGATGCAATTTTTTTAGTTTATTACCGACGCCGCTTATCAACGAAAATTTTGCCTTTGACTGTCACTATCCGTCACGGACGGCGAGGGGCGCTTACGTCTGTTGAAAAACGCGTGGCGGGAAATTTGAAATGACAATTCTTTCGTTTCACCGCGCTCGTTAAAGCGCGACGTCGCGACGCCCACTATGTTCACCGATCCTCGTGCCGCCACGCACTTTTTCCACGGGTCTCTGCTGCGACGCCGTCGTTTTATCGCGTGCCTGTCGTTATCGGAACGGCGAAGAAGGAGGGGGGGGGGGAGGGAGGCGACCTACGGTAAGTATATTTTCTGGCGCGACGCCTTTGATAACGCGCAAAACTCGCTCGACTGTTACCGACGCTGATAATGATAATAACAACAAACAACCCATAAAGACAAGGCGTAAATACAATACGAAATATATATATATATATATATATTTTTTTTCATACGTCCCACCCGTTTCATTGGTCTCTCGTTATAACGGCGTTCGATTCTCACGGAATTGCACGTGCTTTGCGTCATCGCAATAATTTCCCGTTGATAACGCCTTACGACGAAACTGATAACGCCGTTCGGCCATAGAGTATAAATTGCCTGTGATATGCATTCCCGCTTTGTTATTGTTCTCTGTTGCTCTTCGGAGCCTCTCTGTCTCTTACGTTACATTGTATATCTATATATCCAACGTGACCGTAGGTAGGCGCATGCGCAATCAGCTGCGCGTCCATATAATTCGTTAGCGCTATGTATAAGTCCAGCTGGTAATTTATCGTGCATAAGTTTCGGGGGGGGGGGGGGGGGAAATGAAATTTTTTTTTTCAAAATTATTAATCGTTTCTCGACTATTTCTCTGGCCATGATAATCAGTCCTTGTGAATGAGTCACGACACGAGGTGGTCGAGGGTACCGCGTGCCGCACGGCATAACGCATTGCGTTTAACGAAACCACCCGGCCGTGTATATAATATATATATATATATATATATATATATATATGCCGCCCTTCTCATATATATACGGTTTACTTCGGTTGGTGGATTAAAACTTTTCTAATTGAATGTACCTTAGCATGTGTTTGTATATATATATATATATACACACCGCACATGGTTTATATCTATTATTAACACTAAAACGATCTTTCACGAAGCGTCTAGTATTCGCGCGGGGTACGAAGATACCCCAAGTATTTCTTTTCGTTCAAACGAAACTCCTCGGGTACACTCGGTGTACAGTAATAATGGCTGGAAACGACGAAGGTCGTCACTGGGCGTCGCGACGCGTGGGACACCCCGGCACTGCTATTCCGCGCGTACACGTGTCTAAATACAGCCATATGAGTTTACGCTCTTTTGGGAATCTCAGGGATATATATATATATATATATTTTTTTTTTCGATTTTTCTAACTTTCTATCAGCCGTCTCGCGCATGCGTACTTTCACTCTTTCTTTCTCGAAGTAACTCACCATCTCAATGGGATCCACTAGACACGTGCTGCGCGAGGATACCGGGTCGACCACGTGCCCCCCCTCCCAATATAATTTATCATGCAATAAGGAAAATTTTAATTCCACACCGATTTTTCGTAACTTTAGTCAATACCCTTCGATGCACTTTTTTTTTTAAGTTTTTCCAAATTTATGAAAAGTCACACGTGACCTTTTCGGGTCGAGCTGTCAGGCAGGCGGCGCTGCTCGTTCGCTGGCTCCGGATCGACTTAATTGCTTATCTTGCATTTTTTTTATCGCTATCCTCTTTCGAATCAGCTTTGCTCGCTCGAGAAGGAAGGAAATAGAAATTCAGTAAATTTAACAGAGTCGACGGGCTCTTGACTCTGTAAGGTTTAAATTTGGTTTTTTTTTCAGCAGCGATATTTTTTTTTTTACCATTGTGAATTCACCCTAAGGTTCTGTTTCGCGTATTTTCTTTCTTTCTTTTTTTATTGTAAGTCGTATATGCTATCTCTCTCACTCTTCCTCTTTCTATATCTCTAATTCATTCTATCATTATGCCTTGATCGTTTCAGTCTCGCGCTCCTATAATCGTTATCGTGCGCTAGTCTACGTTGACTGTGCTGATACATACCGGGTGGTAACTTTATTTTTGACAGCCATAAGAGAGTCGCAGAACCAGTACGGCCGTACCGTGGGCTCTTTTGCCGAATATTTTATATCTCGAGTCAAGAGTCTTCGCAATTTAATTTTATACAGTTGGAAGAAAATTTCTGAAGTCCTCGAAGTTGTTCGTGCGAAAGATTCAATTTTCTCGCGCGACTTACCTTTTTTTTTTTCGTTACCCGGTATAGGCGATCGATCTCATCGGGCACGAATTTGTCCCAGTTACGTCGATTTTGAAAAATATAATTTTTTTTTTATCCTCTTTGGTCCATCTCGCGATCTCCCGACGTGTCGCTGGGGACTTAGATTGGGTTTGATTTCTTTTTTTCGAGAAAAATTTCGAAAATTTGAAAATTTCAAACTTTTTTTTCCTGGTTAATGACGGTCGAGCAAAATTTTTCAATTGAACTTATATATGAACATACGTGTGTCTTATATGAATTCGTAAATCGCGTTCATAAATTTCTTCAAAACGAATTTTGGCAATTCTTTATCACGATCTGTCGACTTTATCCGGAATATATATATATGTACACACATACACATTACACTTATATTCTCTATGTAATAAAAAATTCGTCTTATATCAACCTCCAAAAAATGTGTATCAGATACCACCGAAATTCAAGGTCATCCGCCAACTCGACACGCGTAACACGTGTCAATTCGATCATCAAGCTTCGGTCGCGTCTCTCACGTTATACATGCAGTAAGATGAGATTTATGAGACCTCTAAAGAAAAAAAGAAAAATCAAATTTCGATAAATCCCACGAACGTTACTTTTTCGATAAATCGATCAAAGACAATTTTTCCTGGATCCTCTGTGCACAGACGTTCCTTTTCTTGCACACCTGGGTATATTGCAAGCTCAAGGTGCACTATGTAAAAAAATAATGAGTGATCGAAGAGATCGAAATAAAATGGTCGAAATAAAAAAAAGGGTTCGCGACGGGTCTTCAGGTCCGTGCAAAATGGCGCCAGAACAAAGAGTGCGGCGTGCCCTCCCCGAGAGACCCAATGCACCTCGTAAACCCAGGCCGAAGGATCCCAGCGGAAGAGGCGCCTCCGGCTATTGCGTCTGGGCCGACGGAGGCTCTCGGGCTCTCGAATTTCATTGCAGGTTTTTCAAAGGGGCGGCCGTCGTTGAGCGGCAACAAAATAGGGGAGCATTGTGAATGACCCTGGTGGGCTGTACGCGATATCGGGCAACATCACGGGTATGCTGGTCTCTCCCGGTAACAGGCTTACGGTACTTTCAGTGCTTACGGTGCTTTCGGCACTTTCGGTGCTTTCGGCACTTTCGGTGCTTTCGGTACTTTCGGTACTTTCGGTACTTTCGGTACTTTCGGTGCTTTCGGTGCTTTCGGCACTTTCGGTACTTTCGGCGCTTTCGGTACTTTCGGTGCTTTCGGTGCTTTCGGTGCTTTCGGTACTTTCGGTGCTTTTGGTACGTTCGGCACTTTCGGTGCTTTCTGTACTTTCGGTGCTTTCTGTACTTTCGGCACTTTCGGCACTTTCGGTGCTTTCGGTACTTTCGGTGCTTTCGGCACTTTCGGCGCTTTCGGTACTTTCGGTGCTTTCGGTACTTTCGGTGCTTTCGGTACTTTCGGTGCTTTCGGCGCTTTCGGTACTTTCGGCGCTTTCGGTACTTTCGGCACTTTCGGTGCTTTCGGCACTTTCGGCGCTTTCGGTACTTTCGGTACTTTCGGTGCTTTCGGTGCTTTCGGTGCTTTCGGTACTTTCGGTGCTTTTGGTACGTTCGGCACTTTCGGTGCTTTCTGTACTTTCGGCACTTTCGGCACTTTCGGCACTTTCGGTGCTTTCGGTGCTTTCGGTGCTTTCGGTACATTCGGTGCTTTCGGTACATTCGGCGCTTTCGGTGCTTTCGGTGCTTTCGGTACTTTCGGTGCTTTCGGCGCTTTCGGTACTTTCGGTGCTTTCGGTACTTTCGGTGCTTTCGGCACTTTCGGCGCTTTCGGTACTTTCGGCGCTTTCGGTACTTTCGGCACTTTCGGTGCTTTCGGCACTTTCGGCGCTTTCGGTACTTTCGGTGCTTTCGGTACTTTCGGTGCTTTTGGTACTTTCGGTGCTTTTGGTACGTTCGGCACTTTCGGTGCTTTCTGTACTTTCGGCACTTTCGGCACTTTCGGTGCTTTCGGTGCTTTCGGTGCTTTCGGTACATTCGGCGCTTTCGGTGCTTTCGGTACTTTCGGTGCTTTCGGTACGTTCGGCGCTTTCGGTGCTTTCAATACTTTCGGTGCTTTCGGTACAGCCTCCCGTGTTCCCCTCTGGTCTGAGCTCATCTCGTCCGAGGGTGGTAGCAATGTTGACGATATGACGGGGAGGGCTGGGGATAGAGACCGTCGCCATTTTATTTATTCCCTTGGAAACACATACCCGAGGGCGAAAGATGACGAGACTCCCCTAATCGATATAATACAATACCCCCCCGTTACCATAACCCCTTAACCCGCCATGTCATCCAGCCGCCATTTTACTTCACCTTAGACCACGAGTCACCCCCTCCACTGACGCGCCCCTCACTTCTCAACCCTCCCCTACCGCCCTTCTCGGTCCCACCGGTACTGCCTGCCTTTACCATTCGGAATCCTAGACAGCTGTGGGCACAGCTGATGCCTCTTTGGCGAAGGTCCTGCTTATTTTTCGTCTCTCTCGCTCCCTCTACCGTATACCGTATCACGGCTGTCTCTCTCGTACACGTTCGGCTTTTCTTGTACCTTGGACTCTGTCGGTCTCGTTAAGGGGGTCTGTTATTGTCCGTATCAGCCCACCGAGTTCTTATCAAATTTTTTTTTCATACCCATCAACTCTCAGTTACCTATGTAATGTCGATCGTGACGTTCGTTTTATTTGAGCTTCTACGTATTCTCGATAAAGCCCCATCCACAGGCACCGGTTACTTTGCCTTTGGCAAATATTGAAGTCCGTTCGGTCGGTAAAGCAGATTTCAATACTGCGAAAAGACGGTCGATCCTGTAGCGCTGACTTTGAAACGCCTTGTAGATTTCGCTCTCTTTTACTACCTTATCGTTTGTTCACATTGCTGATTATTTACGTTCATTCAGGCGGATTCTCAATTCATTGAAATTTATCGAGTCTACGATACCCTGTGTATATAAAGGGCTGCTATATATATACACCCTCTGTAAAAGCCATAGTAATTAAAAACATATCCGTCAGGGTAAATCGCCCTTAACACTAACCGCACCGCGATCGGCTAAATGACTGATTAATAATTTTTTTTTTATCAATTCTTCATATAACGTCATACCCTCTTTTCCCTGACTACGAATTTTTTTTTTTATGAAATACAATTAATTTCTCAATATCCAACTTCATCTTCTCTATCATTTACCCTGATAAAGATACCTGCGCCCTTATCTACCTGTGACCGGTCGTGATACCAATAGAATACGAACAGTCGATAAGCTCAGTGTTGAATAAAACTGGTTCAAAATTTCCCTAAAAATTATCTCAAACGTATCTCTTTCATCTCAAATTGATCGTTATCTTTGAAAATTTTTTTTACGTATTAATTTCAACCCCTCTCCCCACCCACCCTAATTCATTATAGATCCTCGAATCGATCGCGAATTAACAATTAATTTTTTTTCTCATTGCACGCAATATATATATATATACACATATACATACGCACAAATAAATAATAAAGAGCTACACAAACTGCCCGTAAGGATTCGCCGAGGCTGCAACCAAGTTCTTCGTTACTGCAGCGGCCAGCATGCCTACCTCTAACGCGTACCCGACTCGCTAGTGTCAGTAGAGTTCAATCTTAATATAGTGTTGACCCCCCACTGCCATCCGAGTGTGTTGGCGACTGTCGTGACTCCTCCGGCGAGGGGGGGAGGAAGGAACGTGCGTTGCACCTATTGCAAGCCGGTTATTTCAGAAACACCCCTGTGACTGTGTTACAAGTGCGTGAGAGAGCGATGCCGTCTCCCCCTCTTGTTCTTCTTGCCGGGGGGGGGGGGCACGGGGGGCCACCCTCCTAGCTCCCCTACTGTCCCGCGCTCTACCCTAACCCATCCCGTTTACGCACTCCCTTCACGCACTCTCTTATGTACACACTCCTTGGACTCCACTCGGCTACTCTCGGGCACTCCTCGACGCCTGTCGTCGGGACGCCTCGGCCGAGTGTCATCGATCTATTTGCGGTGCTGGAATTTCTGCCCTCTGAATTCTGAGCGATTTCAGAATCGGTCGCCGAGGACAGTCTGCAGGCGCGTCCTTTTTTTTAGGGGTGGGTGAAAAGGGGGGTTTATACCCGATAGATGGTCGCTGAGGGGTCAGGGGGTTAATGTTTGGGGTCATTGGAGTTTATGAATGTGGAGTTTTAATTGGCGAGGGTGACTTAGCTTGGAATTGGGAATTATTGGGCGATCTTGATCTTGCTTGGTTCGGAGGTGGGTCTAGTCCGATGATGATCATTGGACTCATTTGTATTGTGATCTTGTACGGGGAGAACGGAGGATTTTTGGTTCCGGGGGAAAAAATTAGACAATTTTGAAAGTCGCGTTCGCTGAGCTTGTACGGTCTTTGTGAGGATAGGATGAGTTGTAGGGAAAATGATCGCTTGTTTACGAATATTGATAAGCCGTACGTAATTTAGGGGTTAACATGTTTTTTGAGGACTTAGGGAAAGAGTGTATTGCGCGATGTGCGGGGAAAGTATTTTTTTAGGGGTGGTTTTCAGTTCGATCGATTTTTATGGTTTTAACGAGTGTGCTTAATGGCACCGGTGGGACCTGGTGGATCTAGATCATGTCTGATGATTTTTGAGCTGAACTTTGACCCCGGATATATTGTTTGCTATCTTTGATCTAAAGGGGTGGTTTATACCTAGGGGTGGAATATCATTAGTAAGGCGGGCTTCAATTAACCCCTAGTTGGGCCCTGGTGTCCAGTTAGGCGAGATTAACGAAGTTCTAGTAAATTTAGTTTTCAATGATTCATTCCCCATTGGGATGATAATTTGATGGCGCTGTTGTCGCGATCGTTGTTGTTGTCATCCGGGAGGGAAGGAAACCGGGTCCTCGGCCTGGTGGCCGCGGCCGCATTGTGGGGGTGTTGGCCTTCAACTTGGCGGCGCAGTTTCACTGACCTGCCTGAGAATCACGACGGACTCTGGGCCGGTTTGCAAGCGAG
The DNA here is from genome assembly GCA_031762395.1 of Calameuta pygmaea. Taxonomy (NCBI): domain Eukaryota; kingdom Metazoa; phylum Arthropoda; class Insecta; order Hymenoptera; family Cephidae; genus Calameuta; species Calameuta pygmaea. The sequence continues at coordinate 54,273 of JASANN010000300.1, read as the reverse complement.
CGACCCAGGTCCCCGACTATTCACTCTTGTTATACGGGGCGAGTCTCTGTGTAAACGGTTTTGGGTCTCCTTTGAAAATTGGGCCTGAATAGATTTCTTAGGGCGGTTATATGGGTCCCTGGTTAAAATGAGTCGAGGGGGGTTGGGGGACCGTTAGGGACTGTAAAAGAATTCGATGGGCGGAGATGGTGTTTCTCTTTTTTTTTTTACTTAGTGATTCTGTCGGTTTTTTTTCCCCCTCTGGCCATACCGAAGATTCGGTAATTACCGAAAACCGGAGCAGATGGTCCGGTTCCTTTTTCCGGATTTTTTTTTCCAAAGAAAAAAATAAGTCACGGACGTTAAATCTGTGTAATTGGAGTCAGGTAGGGGCCGGGAAGAGAATTTTCAAAAATATTATATATTACACTAAATAATTTTGTATAACCGTAAAGAAAAAATTCAAAGCACGGCATTTGACCCACTCCATTTTTTGTTTCTTTCCTTAATCTCTCAAAATTCAGTCATAGTCGCCACCGGAAGTCGTCGTCGTCGTCGTCGTCGTCGTGAATAAGTACCGAGGGAAGTCGAGTCCCAGCAAAACGACGTAGCCCAGTAACCAACCAGGGCGTAAGTAATCCGCTCTCATTCATAACAAGAGAAGGATAATACAAAGCAAAAGAAAGTCGGATAGAATAAAATGAAGAAAGACAAACCGTACCAAGGAATCGGCACCCACGTGGTTAATAGAAGTTCAAGTTACGATTTAAATTCAACGACCCAGCGCCTCCGCGGCGTCGCGGCAAGATCCTCAACTAATTCTCACTCTCGTACCATAGACTATCCCGTAGGGAGAAGCACAGCCTTAAAAATAATCCGTTCTCGCTCCCTTGTAGCTTTCGTCAGATAACACCCCTGCGCACAATATAGATATACACGTCATTCCCACACATATATATATATATATATCCCATTGTCATACAAGAGGATCTTGCTCGTTTATCGAACCTTATCCCAATTCCCTTTGAACGGCCGTAAACTTAATTCTATCCTGTTTGCCCGTCTATGTTGTTCGGATCGTCTACGGTTTCGCAATGCGTAACCGAAGAAGAGCAGCCGCTTCTGGCTCGGCCTGAACAAAGGCAGCAAAACTGCTTTCCTTTATTCCTCTTCTTCTTTATCTTCTTGTTCCTCCCTCTCTCTCTCTCTCTCTCTCTCTCTCTCTCTCTCTCTCTCTCTCTCTGTCTC
>JASANN010000300.1:0-28315 GCA_031762395.1 Calameuta pygmaea | reverse complement strand
AGCCCCTCTCGCGCCCCCCCCCCCCCCCCATAACGACACTCATTCGCCCACTAATACCCGCGACCTCAAATTTTGAGGTTATACATATTTACGGTGTAAGCTGGTTGCATAATGTTTTTTAGAAATCTAGAATACTTGTAACGAGTGGAATGACGATGAATTACGAGGGGGGGAGGGAGGGGGGAAGGAATGAAATTTATTAAATCTGCACTTGTCTCGCGTAGTGGGTGGAATGGCTGAAGGGACGGGAGGTGGGATGAAGTTTTGAGAGGGCGAGTGAGAAAGTGAACGGGAGTGAGAGAGAGAGAGAGAGAAAGGTAAAATGACGTCGGGACAAGAAGACGAAGAATGAGTGAGAAAAATCGAGCAGGAGATAAATTATTAATACAAAATATTAATATCTAAAATGCCCGGTTTATTTTTATATTTATTTTTCGAACTATGAAACGTTATAAAAGTTTAAAGTAATATTAAATTTTAATATACGAATATTATACCTAAGACACATATATATATATATATATATATATACGTGTGTGTGTACAAATATACATAATAACGTTACATACGCATATATATATATATATATATCTATATGTGTATACACACACACACATAATAACATAACATTGCATACGTATAATAATTATATCCTATATATACATATATATACGATAGAGGATAACTTTAACGTATAAAGTTCGACTATGACGAGGATGATCATGATGATTATGAAAATGATGATTGCCATGACGATCAATAATAATCATAACCATGACGATCGTCAGCCGACGTGAAGGTATATCTAAGTGAGGCACAGAGTGAGAAAAGAGAACGAGATGAAAGAAAGCGAAGAATGATCTATGGTGGCCCGAGAGAGAAATGGGAATCGATCGAGAACGATATCATGTATTCCCGATCGATGATTGATGATAAATTATTGATTGGTGACGTAACGAGGTATCGCGTCGCTTCGACATAGAATTTCAATTGGAACCTTAAGAAGGCAACTTATCCACGAAAAGGGGGACACGCGATATCGTTGATTCGTCGCGAGGCAAAGAAACGGAGAAGAAAAGTGATGAGTGAAAAAGAAAAAAAATTTTTTTTAATGATCCAGAATCGATGACGAAATTATCGATTATCGATCGCTTACGATCTTGATGAAATTCGACGATCGCGATTGAGATCATGGAAAAAGAAAAAGATGATTCATAAGTCATGACGATGATATTGAGACGCGGAACGATATTAGAGGCTGATAAGACGATGAGATAAGGAATATATGTATATGTATGTATTTATATACAATATATTTATATATTACGATATTTATACATATATTGTATACATACTCATATGTCAATACATATGTATACGTGTATCCAGGAGAAATAATAAAATGTAATTCATTCGTAATTAATTGCCCCATTGTTCTCCCATCACACGTATGACGTCACTTTGTAATTAATTAATCAATCAATTAATTAATTAATCGAACGCGCCCGCGTTATTTCTTTAGGTATTGCACAATTATGCCAATCGCGCATGCGCATTGATCGAACACGCGTTTCCAATCCATTCGCATTCGTTATACCTGTCTAGAGGGAAAAATATATAGATCATGTAATGATTCGATAAGTGATATATATATATATATATATATATATATATATATAAACTTTACTCTACATAATATATACGCATAGCTTTTTGACTGATTATATCATAAAGGTGGGATATATGCGTATCCGGTACATAGTCATTGGAGATATGACGCACTGATATATAAGTGCAGTGAAAAATATATTTAAAAACCAATTATATAATTATATTATTGCTAAATCATTGTTGTTATTATTTTTTATTCGATAACACGATCTCGTAGATCATTCCAATCCCGTAGCACAGTGAAAAAGGTTATATGTATATTTTTTTGGTTTTTTTTTTCGAAATTCCCGCTCAAACTTCAAATCCCTTTTCCCGCGCTTTCTTCGTTCAAATTTTATTAATGGTATTATTATTATTATTGTGAAACGTATCTATAGACACAGACGCATTCATGTACGTACCCACGGCTATATGGCGAGAATGAAAATTATATTAGGTATAATAATATAATCGAGAAATGCAATATTTTTCACAGATTTGTAAGGTAATCGATGACGGACGGGGGGAGGGGGGTGAGGGGGGCAGCCAAAAACGATTTTTTGCACTATTACGTAAAACTTGCGTAATCACTATTAAATCGATTCAAGTCGCCGACGTGGAGTACAAGAGTGTGTGTGTGTGTGTGTGTGTGTGTGTGGGTGTGTGAGAGAAAGAGAGAGAAGAAAAAAATATAAAGGAAAGACGAAGAATGAGCGATTAAGAAGAACAGACGGATATATAGAAATAAATATTTAAAAGAAAAGGAAAAAAAATGGATACGTACGTACATAAATGTGTTAATAAAGACGAGCATATATGCAGATATATTCTCTATATTCTTATGATGCATGGTTAAGGCCTAATGAAAGAAAGCATACATACGTACATATATATATATATTTAAAAAAATTAAGTATATATAATATATCGATATATATATATATATATTTATTATATTTATTATTTTAACACAGGGTCTCGGGTTCGCCTGTGACTGTTTTGGACGCGCTATCCGATCAATTGATCTGCTATCGATCCACAATCAATTCTCACATTCTTCGAACCCAATGAACCTAACCTAACCTAAGATAACTTTAAATTAGTGACGATAACATAAGTTTAAATAGTCGTTTTGATACATCGTACGTGTATTGAACCCGCCGGAACCCCAGCACCCTCTACCGTTTAATTACGGCAGTTAAAACGTAAACGACGTTTCTATGTCTTCAATACGAAATTTGAAAGCAATAATAAATAAATGAACCCTACGCATATATAAAACATAAGGTGTGTGAATGGTTGTTATCTTTGGTGTTATCTTTAGATATGATTCTTGGAAGATTGGCGATTCGAAGTCGCACGGCGACGGGAGGAATATTTAGAATTTTAACGATTCGTAGTTTGAGTATTAATGTGGCGGTTGATCGTGTGAAAAAATGACGGCGATTAAAGATTTCTGGGTAAATATATATTTTTTTTTTTGTATTAGTTCCTATGTACACGTAAAGACAGTAATTTTTTGGATGACAGACCAGGGGTCAAAAAAGTTGCCCGAGGCCCGGAATTAATTTTAGAAGGAAAAATAAGAAAGACAAGTATAACAGCGAAAATAATAAATTTTAATCGTTACAGTTAGGTGTTTGGGACTTATTCGATTGCGGGCTAGTCGCCAATCGGGATACTATATTTTCTTGTGAACTGCCCTTAAGGCTGCATGAGTGTATGTTATAATAACGTACGTGAGCACACAAGCGGATATTCGTAACTGGTAGTAGTGACGCGTGCGACGAATGATATTTGTATAAATAATTTTTATTCGAGAATCTAAACCGATCTGACGGATTAGTCGAACGGAAGTTTCATGCCAGAAAGAAAAATAGCGATGATAATAAATTGTAACGCGTAAATGAGTTAAAGGAGACGTGAAAGAAGAAAAAATGAAGTGTAAGACTCAGAATATGATTTAAAAAATTTTTACTTATATTTTTTTGGCATTGGTGTTTTGGATATGACAAATCATTATAATCATTACACCATCGGCAAAGAAGCATCTGCCACGAATATTAATACATTTATTTAAATATATATGACGTACAACGTTACTTGATTTATTTATGAAAATTCAAAAACAGACACGTGCTCGTTACAAACGTACAGCGAAACGACGATACAAGACGAATTTAAGAATTTTTCTTTAATTTAAGTATTTTCAAATTCTTTCGAATTTACCGCCAAAAGGAAACCACGCGAGGACGCCAGGATCCTGCTGAGGAGGAGAAACAAGAAGACCCGGACGTACGAGGAGGCACTGGAAGTACCGAAGGGAACCATTCTAAAGTATTTTGGAGCTTTATCAAACATTTCGGAGCCTCATGGATTCTTGGGGAGATCCGCAATATGTTATAACGAATTTTAGAACAGCATCACCGCCCCAAGCACCTCCTCGGTATTCTCCAAATAGACGCGCCAAGTAGCCAACAAAGTACCCAGAACGGGGTTCCTTTCGGCTGACCGTCCGATCAGGACGCCCTCTCTGACCTCTGACCATCATTGCCTTCGACCGGAAATCAGCATACGCCCTCCCCGCCACCACTGCCTGGCCGAGCGAGCTCCTAGGCTCGCGTACCCTGCACCTCCGTCGAGTCGGCAAGGGGAATCCCCTCCCGCCGGACTAAGCTCTCCAACGGCCGTTCCAACGTGGGATCCGTCGACCGGGCAAACTTCGGGAAACTTCGAATCTCGTCGTCAGGCTCCGTCCGTACTCGGGCCTCTCCGCCGGTATTCGGCGATCGTCGGGTTCAACGTCTCGTTGTCGAGCGCCTCCGTCAACGGTCATCGATTACTTCGTGAAAATCCGTCAAGCGTCGGAGATCTTCGATAAACCGTCGATACCCCCGCTTCGGCCCCCAGCGACCTAGAACCAGAGCCTCTTGCGGGTGAATTAAAAAATTTTGAAATTAGGGTAGGGGGTACCTTAAGCTCCCTAAGAATGTCGCAAGACAATGATTCCATTGTTGTCTGGAGCGTCGAAGCTAGTCCGCGCGAAAGTATCGTCGAATCGTGAAGAATGAGCGGAGCAAAGAGGAAAAGGACTAACGAAGGAGGGAAGGAAGGAAGCCAGAAGGAAAGAGAAAGAGTAGAAAAATACAACCACCCGTGCTACCGCTTATGCAGAATTGATTTATTTCCCGGTAAGCCCTTTTTGCTACAGTTTTGATTGTTTCAATTTTTTGGCAGTACTGCAAACAAAAAACCCGACGTGGCCCTTTTGCTTCGTATGCTTAGATTATCGCTTATCACGAGCGTCTCATCGTTCGCGTCGTGGGAAAAGCAATAAAAAGTGAGAAATAACGACAGCTGAACTTTCCAATTTAAATTTATTATTCAGAGTTTCGGTGCTTTACCATATTTTAAAATTACCTCGATCCAGTCAGTGTCTCTGGAAGTTCTCGAATTTTCTATACGCTACCACGTGCAAACTCCGGCACCTGGAACCTTCTTTGACCCCGGCTACCCCGGGCTTGGTCTCTCAACAGCTCAGAGTTCTCCCGCTGTCATCGTTTTGCAAATTACAATTAAAGTCTTTAAATTTGATTTTTTCTTTTTAATATTTTTCATATTTTTTCAATTTTCTACTTTTCCCCACATTGCGCATTTTGACTGCCTCTGTATCTCGCTGCTTGGATTGTGTTTTTTTATCGCTGGTTATTGGACCTTAGGTTTTTTTTTTTTCTTGCGCTCCTAATATTTCGCAGTAAAATTATTATCGGCCGGTGTCTCCATAGCGTTGATGCTTCTAATCGGTAATTATGAACCGAAAATATTTCGATCTTTCGTATCCAAAATTCGCAAAAGGCCATACGGACAAAATATTTCAGCCACTCAGCGATAAGAAAAGAAATCCCACAAATTTCTATATGCTTTATTTTATAATTATCTACCGATTTAGTGTCGATTTTATCTTTCCTATGTTTTACCTATTGTTCAAGAATTTTTTGTATTTCCCAACGACGCTTCTCGTGAAGTTTATTAAAAATTTAGCTTTTTCCTATGTCGCGCTCGAAAATCCAAGCATCTGTCCGATTTTGTAAATTCGCACCGCGTAACAAAATCCAATTTTCGTGCATTGACTATAGTATCGTATTTTTAGGTGCTTTTTACGCTATCTCACCTTTTTTTTAATCTCCGAGACTCGATCCCCTAGCAGATATAAAGCCAGCAGGTAGGGAGCAAGAAGAAATTTGAAAAAAATTTTTGTATCCAAAACTAAGCTTTTTTGCTTTTTGTATCCTGCCGGATACTTGACGGTCGACTTATGATTTTTCGCGAAAAACTTTTTTCTTTTTTTTTTTAAAAAAAACGGAGCAGACGTTTTAAAAACTTCCGACTGGGGAAATTTGATTTTGGCACAGAAGTTACGTCGCGATTGATACGGGAAATTGGATGTCTGCGTGTCGGAAGAAATTCTATAAATTCCAGATAACCGATATGTATCTGCATACCCATATGTGTAACGCGTCGAGGGTCGTACAGTGAAAGGTCACGGGGTCGGATACGAAAGACATTAACGGCCGAGACACGTCGTAGAGTGAATTTTCGTAAAAAGATCATATCAAAGCTTTCTGTGATTCACGAAGACTGATCGTCCCTGTTTTTAGGAAAAAAAAAAATTTTACGAAAAAAAAATGTATCCGGGTAATATCGCGGATCGGGACAGGGACGAAGGGCGGAAAGGGGACGATTATTGAAAAGAGGAACGTGAAATTGACTAATTGGCGGTAATCGATGAAAATTCAATTAACTTCGAGTAATTAATAAGCGATCGAAAGATGTATCGCTGTTAGTGTAAACCGAATACAGGTAAAAGTACGCATGCGCGTTACACGCGAATCAGATATTTTTTTTTTTGGATTTTGTTAAAAATCAAAATTAAAAGTTCACACTAATCTTTCTTCTCTTTATCACTCATCAGGACCTTCTTGAAATACTGAGAAATTCTCTTTTACATCTTTTCTCTCTTATTGTTATTTGATACGGCTGAAAACTCGGGATGCTCAGTGGCGGGAAATTTGAATTTAAGAAAATAATTTTTTTTTTTCAATTATCTTTAACCGTATATCTGCGCTCGTTATTTTATATTTGTATCGAGACTCGATCGAGAAAAAAAATAGCGAAGATAACGCACGCGCACATATAGAATTAAATACACAAAAATTACGGACATTGATATATATATATAATACATGATATTTAATATATTGAAAAAAATAGATATATGGTATCGATTAATAAATAATAATGGCACAGTAACGAAACGAAATACATATATACATATACAGACACGTTACACTCACACACGATTATAATGATATAACATATATTTATGAAAAAGAAATATATTGTGAGATTATATACTATGTAATTCACATTAGTTTACATTAAATATTATTTATACATATATATTATATATATTATTATATATGCTTATGGTTCATATGAGCATATGATTATTATATTCTGTAGCTCGTATTCTTACTATAATATAATATATATATATATTGACAAAAATAACAATAATTATATATCTAACATGACAATGGTACGTATGTTAAATGTAAACGATCTATATTTACATTAATTATATGTTACTCGGTTAAAGCTGCTTTTATCTTTTTCTCTTATATTTTTTATTCAAAAATTTCGGCCTCACTTCGAATTTTGACAACACGATAATTTTTCAATTTTTGACAGCCGCGATCCCGTTTTCCGGATGAGAAAAAAAATTGCCAATATATCCCATCGTCGTGCACTACGATCCGTCAGTGAGGGTGCGCGCAGATTTTGGAAAAGGTAGCGAAAGCGTTTTGAAAAAAAATTAAAGACTCCAAATTTGAATTTTTTTTTTAAATTATATGATCCTGCGCCTGTAATGTGTCGTTATTAAAATATAAATGGAACCTGTTGGTTTTATCGATAAGGACACTGGGGGGAGGGGGTGAAATTGATAACACCAAAAAGTAAAGAAAAATTAATAAAACGAAAATCACTCACGCGTATACGTTACACACGCGCACAACAGGAAGAAAGATTTTAAAGAGAAGCTCCGCTGTCGCATTGTCGCAATCCTAATACGATATTCGAGTAGCAGAAAATGAAAAAGATACTAAAAAAAAAAAGATGAATGAATTAGCGGCAAAGAAAAAAAGAAAAATCAGTTTACGAAATTCGGGAACGGAATGAAGTGGGCGAACGAAGAATGCCCGAAATATATATAATACGTATATTTCTCTAAAGAGTGTAAAAGTGATTAAAGAAAATGAAATAAATAAATAAATTTACCTATTGTAAGAAAGAAAAAAAAACTAAAGAGAAAAAATCTAGTTTTGGAAGATATTTGATGCGGTCCTGTAACGAGTGTCGATATAACGTATTAAAAAAAAAAAAGAAAAAGAAAAAAGAAAACAGAATACACTTCATCGTTCCGCACCGACATATATCGAGATTAGACTTATCCAATTGTATTTAATTATGATTATTATAATAATCGAAAGCGGATATTTAACTGGACCTTAAGGTAAAAAAGAATATGAGAAACAAGAGAGAAAAAGAATGAGAGAGAGAGAAAAGAGTGCGAAAGAGAATAAACGTGGGGCCCGTAAATGTATTTCGGTGGAGAAAGAAAAAAAGATAAAAGAAAAGTAGAATCTGATATATATTTTTTTTTCAAGAGAGATCGGAAAAAAATGGCGAGCGTTTTCATATATTTTGTACTTAGGGCAGTGTGACTCGAAGACACGAGACCTACCCAAAGAAGCGAATAGAGATGGAAAAATAAAAAAGATAGAATTTTTAAAAAAGTAAGACAACAGCACCACAAGGCCCGATTTTCAAAATTTCGAAGAAAACTACTCGCGAGTCAAAAATTATATGAATAAATGTTTAACCGTAAAATCATCCCCTGTAATTGGATCGAGCTAAACAAGGAATCTTAATGGCATTAAAATATCAAATTCATTTACCGGTTGAAGGGGATGAAAAAATAAAAAAGATAAAAGAATTTTTCAAAAATTAAAACAATAGCACCACAAGGCCCGATTTTCAAAATTTCGAAGAAAACTACTCGCGAGTCAAAAATTATATGAATAAATGTTTAACCGTAAAATCATCCCCTGTAATTGGATCGAGCTAAACAAGGAATCTTAATGGCATTAAAATATCAAATTCATTTACCGGTTGAAGGGGATGAAAAAATAAAAAAGATAAAAGAATTTTTCAAAAATTAAAACAATAGCATCACAACGCCCGATTTTCAAAATTTCGAAGAAAACTACTCCCGAGTCAAAAATTACATGAATAAATGTTCAACTATAAAATCATCCCCTATAATTGAATCAAGCTAAACAAGGGATGTTAACGGCGTTAAAATATCAAATTCATTTACCGGGCAGGAGATTGAAGGGTCACGTTAGCCCCTTAAAAAAAAAGGTTGAAAGAAACCGAATCGAAAATGAGAGGAAGAACGAATAGAAAAAGAAAGAGGGATTAATAAAAAAAAAAAAAAATTGTAATCACATTTAACCTTTATTAATTATCCTTCGACAATGAAATTTTAAATTCATAATAATAATATTAATACAGCAATCTTCTATATCCAAATGAATGAGTCTATGATGATAGAAAAATTTGCAACCCCTATTATTCCATTGTATTCCATATTCATTCAGCATCCCCCTATTTCTCAAAGCAAACCACCACCCCCCTCCGCCCCCACAAAGATCCTCCCAAACTCTTAATACGTATCGGACAAAAGTTATCCAACCGTCTCTAAAATGATACTTGCGTCATCGCGTGACCCGTTGAAAAATTAATTATCTGTAATCGTAATTATCCACGAATTAAAAAATGATCGCGCTCATTAATTTATCAATACGAAAATCATAAGAGTCCCTTGATATCGATTGGGATTGAACTTCCTGGCATCCTGCATCGGATATCCCAAGTGTACCACGTGCACGATATAATGCATATATGTACCGTGCACAAAGATACATATACTATAGAGATATATAAATAAAAATTGTATGCCTGAATATCGTAGATATATATACCACGTGCAATATAAATATAATATATCTATACATAATATTATATAATATATATGATATATTATATATCAAAAGTGTATCCTGGGTATTGTGTCTACGTATTGTTCGTACGTACAGCGCCATCTATATATACATATATATATAATGAAGACTTACGCAAGGGAAAAAAAAAGGGGGAAGGATGTGACGTACCTCGTCACGTACTAACGAAAGCTCAGGAAAGTCGCGCTATATATATATATTTTTTTTCTCAAAATATCTCACAAAAATGAAAAAGGATGGAGATCGAAAAATTGTATTTTTCAGTTTTAGGATCTTTCCTTTACGGCGGGGGGAATACTATAAATAAGACGGTCCTGACCGAAAAGTTCATTGCGAGGATCGAACTGCGCATGCGCGGCTTTAGTACGGGAAACGCGGGACAATTTGAATTGGTAATATTGGCGGCTCGATCGCGCGCTGCATTGGATCCTAAAGCGGAAACTATAATAGTGACTGATCGGTTACGGACGCGTCATTTCTCTAATGTAAACGCGCCTGAATATGTAAAGGTGGGTTTACACGAGAACATAGTTATAGCGGAGGCTTACTGGGGGAAGCTGAAGCGACGAAAAAAAAAAAGAGAAGAAACAATAAGATGTGTAAATTAAAAGGATATAAATATTTATAAATGACGTCACACTTCGGAATGAAATTCAAAGTTGGTCCAATGGCGGCCGTATGTGATACGGCTGTGGGCGCTATGGAACGGTCTCCTACTATTTGTGATATTAGAATTCCTGAAAAAAAAAAAAACTAAAAAGAAAATATGAAATAATAATAAAGTGAATGAATATTAAAAAAAAAAACACAGAGTAAAAGATACGCGAAACAAATTGTATTGTGATCCATGTGTTCAATCATCCCCCCTAGGAGCGAATCCGATATCAGCCGAGTTAATTAAAAAAAATTTTAATTGGGAAAAAAGAGCGGCAAGTTTTTATAACGCGATTTAAATATTTCCTGAGTTTTCGGACCACGTGACCGGTATAGGGGGCGCGCATGCGCACTCGTAAGCTATTTCATCCTGTGCCGTGTATTAACGTTATCGGTTCATACGTACACCTACGTGTTCACCCTTCTTGATTGAAATTAACGGGAAATGGAAAATTTGGATTAAAAATTTTTGGAAGTTAAAAGGTACGAGAAGTAGGGGGGGGCGGTCTTGTGGATTGAAAAAAATTTTGTTTAATATCCACCGCCTCTCTTTCCTCGACTTTGACACATACTCGATATCACGTATGAAGTTGTCCAATTTTTTTCATCCACACATAACCCTTTCGATCAATGTCAAAATTTCGAAATTTTGAAATCACTCACTCTGTCAGAAACAACCCCTGTGCGAATCGCAGTCGCAAATATAGTGCAGAGGGTAATTTGGGTTATCAAAAAAAAAGACAAATATTCGCAAATAAAATTGATGAAAAAAATGAAAGATCGTCAAGATAAGGTCAGGACATTTATCAAAGATAAAAAAAAATTTTCATATATGTCACACATGGATTCTACAGATGCATTCTTATCGGACTGTTCTTATCGAATTTTCTCAAGAAATAAATGCACATTCCTACGGAATAAAATTGGCGGCAGTTCTGAAAGAGCACATGTGTGGATAACATGCGCGTACGTGAAAAACACACATGGGGTGGGTAGTGGTGAAAAAAAAAAAAGCCCGAGTGCGTGCGAAATTAAAAAAAGACGAAAATAGAAACGGGTAGCGAGCAGGAAAGAAAATAAACGCAGGATTAATGAGGTGGAAGAGGGTATGTGGTGGGGGAGAATAAAAAAAAATAATAATAAAATAAACTGGGTGCCAAAGTTTTTTCGAGCTAATAAAAGCTATCCTATAACGTTAACACGATTTACAAGACAATTATTAGATAATCTAGAAGGTACTCTCTAAGGTGTCATTGTTAATTAAGTCACGTCTCTGTGCGTCTTTAATTGATAATTAATTACGCCCAACGATCTAACGAGACAAGAAATACGGCGCCCATGCATGCCCGACGAATGTGCATCGGTGCAACGATGCATTTGGTGCGCACGCGTGTCGAATAAAGTGACAGGCTGAGCTGGAGGCGTGGTAGTGTATATATATTTTTTTGAAAATTTTATTTTAATAATTTTTTTTTGCGTTTTTAACATTTTCACCGATATCTGTCCAGGTGATCTCTTCTTGCTATTTTACATATAGGGTAGGCTATATGGGTCTTTGAAATGTGAAAATTTGAAAAATTTTTTCAAAATTTTATCAAATCTCTAATCGAGAAGGCATGCGTGTCCTTTGGGTCTGCTTAAATTGAAGATAAGATAGTGTGTGGAAGAGAGAGAGAGAGAGAGAGAGAGAGAGAGAGAGAGAGAGAGAGAGAGAGAGACGGAGTGACTTTAGGAAAAAAAAAAAGCAAAAAGAGTGAATAGAGACGAATAGGAATGAATTTATATACCATTGGGTGAAACCATGCGTAGTCACGTGTCCACCAAAAGATTGCAAAGGGTGAAAGGTCAAGAGGGAGTAAGGTGTAAAGAAGTGAAAAAAAAAAGAGTAAAAAATGGAATAATAATACTTATATACTGGCATCAGAAAAAAAACGGAAGGTGATAACGGCGGCCATCTTTTACGATTTTATACCTGCCGATGAAGATGTCGCGCTTATCAATAAACAGACGGTTGTCTTTTATACGTAATATTTAATATGCTTTCTATGCGTACACCATAGTCCTACATGTATATGGATAACCGATAACGGATGCTAAACCCAATAAGAATATGAAAAAAATAGGGCTTTCACCTATTATATAATAACCTTTGACCCTCGCTCCTAAGTTGACGACCTTTGACCCCTGAGACAAGTCCAATTTTGCGATTCGTAATTTGACTCGAGATATTTGTTACATTGCGATGAGAGTGCGTGTGCGTGTGTGTGAAGCGATATAAATTGTCCGTGTGGGCAAGAGTGAAAAAAGAGAAAGAAAGAGGGGGGGGGGGAGAGTTAATTTTAAGAGAAAAAATGTCGAATGTAGCAAAATGACAAGAGGGGGGACACTTGGACAAAATTCGATTTTCCTTACAAAGAATGAGAACCCCTGACGCATCGAAGATAGAGAAAAAGCACGCCGAGAGTCTCGTGTGCGGAGTAAAGAAAAAAAAAAAAAAAATGGAAATAATGGCGCACTTTCAATAATACCAATAAGAGTCGAAGAAATAATCCCAATCTATCAGGGTTTCATGTATGTCTAACAATAGGGGAGTGAGAGTAAAGGATAAAGAAAGGAGGGAGACGAAAAAAAAAAGAAAAAAAACCCAGTAAATATATATATACATACATACCGCGCATAAAATATATATGTATATATATTATAAAATAAATTATATTAATAAATAATATCATATCTAAAAATCGCCTGGTGATTATTTATCAAACCGGTCATCTTTTCCACCTACCCCCCCCCCGCCTTCCCCCCCCCCCCAAACAAAATGATCTCAATTAAATCCTAATTAATATCCCATCCGCACATGCTACGCGTGTGTTCCCGTATACAGGGTGTCTCAAAATTGTAAGACATAAGTAATCGAAAAGCTTTTTAATTTTTAAACAATAGCCGATCAAATATAGCCAATGAAAGCGTGTAGGGGGTGACGAAAATAATAAACGCCCGGGCCCTCTGAATTTTCTTTTCTTGCTCTTGATTCGTCGATGAAAAAAAAAGACACGGGCAAAAAACTCAGCTCGCCTACTATTTCCGTGGCCGTCAATGCGAAGAACGTAAAACGAAATTCATTCCCGGTATCTGTGAAGCCTCCGGAACACCATCATGCTTCCTGATCGCGTTAATTTTTAAACACCCTATATACGTCCCAATACATTAATGACCGCGAGACACATCGATATACCTCCGACTACCCTCCTAGTGATTTGACAAAGTGAATGGGAGGATCGGGTACCAGGGGGGTTCGTCCAACGCCATTTTCTTTTTTGGCAATTGACGTTTCCATAACACACACGGCCGAGCAACCTCATAAAGAAACTCCACTCCCTCAGATTACAATAGGAACCCTGCGAAAACCCCAGACGGATCGATCTTCCCTTGCAGACCATTTGAATTCGACGTCTACCCCAGCGATCAGGTCCTGGCTCTAGACTAGCTAGGTGGGCTAGGGGGTAGTTCCCGAACGAAGGGTAACTATGGCTAGCCTATGTACACAAAGATATCAGAGTCCCCCCCCCCTCTCCTCCTCCTCCGCCCTTCCTCCCACCACCCGTGATACGCCAACTGAAGTGCACTCGATAAGGGTTGAGAACCCTCATTGCTATCGGGTGCTGCTGCGGTGCAACAAACGCATGGGCTTGAAACGGTTCGCAATAGGGGGTGTACCGGGTGGGATGAAAGGGGGGAGGGGGCGGCGAAGGAGGGGGAACCAGCCAAGAGGGTTGCTAGCTATTGGTATTGGTGGTGGCAGCGGACTCCCTTGAGTTTGCCAGGGTGGCGTGTGCCGGTCTGCCGGTCTGTGCTGGGGATGCGAATCTGTCTGGTCTGGCAGGAGGGCAGCAGCCGATGCTGGTGTCTCCATAGCAACGTACCCAGGAAACCCAGCCATAGTCTCTCCCTCCCCTACCCCTGGTTCCCTTTTACTCACCTCCTCGCAGTCTGGCTTTCTCTTTCTTCTTCATTCGCTTCCACTCTCTCTTTCTCTCTCTCTCTCTCTCTCTCTCAGGTGTAGAGAGCCGCACTGTGCTACCGCCTGCAGCCTGGTTCATCTACCCCTAGTCCATCCCCTATCTCTTCGGATCCCTTCAGCCGCTGGTGCACCCACACTCTGGGGGTGCACGTCGGCAGCATTCCATTTTGCGGAATCCGCCGCGGGAGAGATCATCGAACCGGTAGAAGGCGGGAGCGACTGTCGGAGAGACTGGAGGGGGAGGGGGGGAGGGCGAAAGAGGGAGTGGGTGAAAATAATCTTTTGGGTTATTTCTAAATGACGTAAATTATGAGACTGCACGCTTGTAATTATCTATTTGTTTTTTTTTTGTTGAGATTTTAAATATTTTATATCGATGTGTGGATTTTCTTTTTTTTCCTCTCTTCGTCGATACGTTTTGGTCACCCGGTAGATGTACAGGGTGTGTCCCCTTGTACGTGCAGCACAGACCTGGGGATAATCGATTTACACGTAGCATCGATTGCGTCGATGAGTTTCTCTTCTTTGGGGTTATTTTCTTTTTTCTTTTTAATTTATTTTCTTCCTTATTCAAAGTACTTTTCGATAACAGACAACCGCTGGGCTATGATTCTGATGAACTTTGATAACTGGACTGAAAGTGGATGCTGCGCTTCTGTAGAATCGGTATTGAATGCTGCATGACTTCTGCAGGGTTTGGCTTCTTCTTGGTGTTGCTACTGCTTCGAGATATTAAGGGTGGATTGCACGGAGGGTAGTTTTACTGTTGGCCGTTGTCGGATTTACGGTCGGTCGGCCTATGGCGGCCATGGAGTGAAATGGTACACAGCTATTTTACAGAGATTTATTCTTTAATTTTTTTTCTTTTTTTTTTCTTCATTGTAATATTGATAATTCATTCTAGGATTTACCTGAGAGTACTCTTCTGTCCAGCCATTATTTTCAGACTTTGAAAATGCTTGAAGGTGATACTTGGGATTCTTGTTTTTTAAATTTGCCTCCTTTTTCATGCTGCCAGAGAAAATTGTATTTCTTTCCCGGGGGTAAAAAAAAAAGTAACTTGAATATTTCAGACTGTAATTTCGGCCTATAGCCCATTTTTCGTAGAGCAGCTGCTGCTTCAATGAAATTCAAAAGAAAATAGACTCGCGCAAAGTATTATTACATTTT
The DNA here is from genome assembly GCA_031762395.1 of Calameuta pygmaea. Lineage (NCBI taxonomy): Eukaryota > Metazoa > Arthropoda > Insecta > Hymenoptera > Cephidae > Calameuta > Calameuta pygmaea. Next base: position 12,673 of record JASANN010000300.1, on the reverse strand, counting down.
TGTTATAAAATATTTTCCTTTTCTCTTATTCCCTTCTTCCTTATCAGACTGTCGATTAGAGGAGAGTGCAGTATTCTATTTCGCTGAAAATACGATTGATCATCTTAAAAATTGTAGTCGAGAATAATAAGAATAATAATAACGTTCCGTTTGAAATTGAAGAAAAAAAAAAAGTAAAATTTTTCAAATTTGACATTTCATTAAAGTTATGGGTCTTTAATGCAATTCTAATTGTATTCATTTATCTATAAGCAGAAGCAATCCCTCTACGCATACAGATTTATAGGACGCATGGTAAATAAATTCGTATGCACCCCATTTTACGACGATTGTGCACCCTCGTATTATACGTCCCTGAGATTTTCAATTAATCTCTAATAATTCCACGATTTCCCAGGGTGCAATGCCCGTGCAAGTGGATGTTCAAGCACGGCGGCATTCTTGAGCGTGAAATACGCGAAATAGGGATGGGAAATAAATTGTTAAAAAAACAAAAAGAAAAGCCCTGGAGGACATTTACTCCTTACAGACCTGAGATAAGTAGTAATGGATAAGAGGAGTGGGGCTGACTGCGGGGAGTGGACACGAAGAAGACGAAGAGGACAGGGAGAGATAAACAACAAAAAAAATAAAGAAGAAAGAAATACGAGTCGGCGGCCACGTAAAAAGTAGGGGGGGGGGGACCCTTTTGGACATGGTGGGGATAATAAGGAGCAGGTGGTGGCGCGTGCTCGGCCGGCACTGTCGCCGATGGCACGTGGTGGTTAGAGACCAAGAGAAGAGAAAGACTGTGGTAGTCCTGAAAAAGATAGAAAGGATCAAAAGAATAGGTAGGATTAGATAGACGCAGAGTCTAAGACTTCCCAGGAACGTCTTCAGGATCTCGACAATAGTTCAAAAAGATCGATACAAAATACACAGAAAGATGACTCGGTACTCGAAGAAATAAAAATGTCCAATGGAAACAAAAGCAGGGAAAAAACGAAAACTTTTAAAAGTCGCTTAAAAAATATTAATTGTTTGGGTCAATTAAAGAAAAATCATGTCATCCAAAAGTTTAGGTTTACCTAAACACCAAATTTCTCTAACATATAACACATATCCTCGTACCATACTATACCTATATCATAGTCTCGGTTTAGAACTGACCTAAGCAAATGTCAGCTGTAGCAAAAAAAAAATCCAACAGAGCTAACCTTAACTTCGTTCGGTCAATCTTTTCTGAATAAGCCTATAGATGTTATAAAAAGTCGAAACAATGGCAGATGCTACAGAATAAGCAGAGGAGGATGCACCTGCCCTGCACCCGCATGGTCGGGTCCTGGCATCGTCTACCCAAGAAGAGACGAAACGTGGAACACGAGGACACCCGGTGGCCCTAAAAGAAGGAGGCGTCTTGTGATCTGAAAACGTTGTAAGAAACGTAGCAACGTACGTAACGTAGGATGTGGCCAAGGTACTGTACCTACTATGCGTAAAGGAAGGTAAAATAAGGCAGGTGTTGCCGAGTGGTTCGTTCGCCTGGCAGCTGCCTCCCACCTGGGTAGCCTCTTCGAATTCGAGTTCACCAGCACCCCATAATATTCTTGTACGAATATATATATGTATAGATAGATATAAAGGTTATATACCTTTCAGTTCAACCACCACCTGGCTGATAGTTTACCCCTAATTTACCATTGACGTAGTCCTGCTTATATAGCTTCTACCTGGATGGAACATACATTCTGTGTACTAGGTGACAGGTACGAGCCACGTGCCACCACGTAAGTCAGTTTCCTTCCATTTTATTTTCTTCGTTGCGCATACTTAAACTCGAGAGTTTTAAATACTTTATTTTTATTTATGCTTACGTTTTGTTTTTTTGGTTAATCGATTAAATTTTGTGTTTTCATTTATCTGCTGATTTGGCTTCGTTTCTTTATTTTCTTTGATATACTTTTTATTTCATCACGTGCGTAGAGACTGTACTAACCTAACCTCTTTTAGCTCGACGAGTAGGTTCGCTTTCGTGTTCCAGACAAAGGGCGGACCCGACTGGCTGAAATTACGAAGTCGAATCCCTTTGCTCTTGTAGTCGTTTCTTTTTTTCTGGCAGTAAAGCGTTTGATTGCAATATTTGAAAACTCGTCTTTTCTATTGGTTACTTATGTAAGTCTGTACCTCTTGCTTTACTATCTTGAGTAAATATTATATCAGTTTGGATCAAAGAACTTATAGAGTTATTCATGTAATTACTACAGACATTTCTAGTTGGTTTTTCTTGTTTTCAGTTAAAATTGGTTCGTTACACAATGTTTCATTATGTTTATTATCTTCATTTAATATAATATCTGGAATTGGTACAAGTCTGCGTATTCAATTATTTTATTATCTTCTCACTTATTACTTGTAATCTAGGTATGTCACAGGTTATTTTTTCAAGATGTAATGCAGGTTGTTTTATTTATACTACTTTGTGCTAGTTTCTCACAGCAAAATGTTGTACGCAGTGCAAAATTATTTTCTTGATCTTCATAGATTCTGGTTAGGCAACTCAGTTCTCTGTAATGTAGTATTAACTTTTCTCTCTTCTTTTCTATTCCTGAACTTTGCTGTTTTCAGTCCCTGACCAACCAAAGAAAGGCTGAGGATCCTCTCGAGCGAAAGGATCTTTTGTTCCTCCAGAAGCAGGTAAGCTGCAAGGCAGATCCAGGTATGTGGCCAGGTAGCATACGTCCTGCAAGGACAAAGAAATCTTCTTTTGGGGGGAGTAGGAGAAAGTTGCAATTTTGAGGAACAAGAATTAGGTCCAGGCAGCATCCAAAGCAAAAATCCCCTGTAAAAACAAAAACTGTTATTACAGAGTAAAAGAAATGACTTAAAAGGAATGAAAAGAAAAAATCAATCTGCATTATGGTACAGATATTAAGAAAACAAAATTAAATTAATCCACCCTAAGACCTACTAAACATAAAAACCAGTAGTTTCACAATTTTATTTTCATCATTAAAAAGCCTCAATTAATCTCCTATCAATGATACCTTCTTAAACCCAACTCAATCTCAAATTTCTATAATTACAAAACTGACAGAAGCGACAAAGTCACTTATAACCAACAATACAAAACTACCCCATAGCCAGAATAACAAACACACCACATAGTGAAACCCAAACAACATAAACAACCCAGAGCTACAATCCCATACAAACACCCACCAGTGACTGAATAAATTTGACTAATCTGCGTACACAAAAGTGAAAAATATAATCCTTAAAATTCCTAGAGCTAATTTTAATCTAATAATTCGAAAATTCATAGATCCTAAACGATGGCGTTCTAAAGGTCCGTTCACCTGCGCAAACGAAATGACGCCACCGTACACACGTGGGCACGTAGTGCATATCACGTGTGAATTTACCAGTCCCAGGGATGGCAACTGTATCTACCTGGTGCTTACGATACGCATAATTGCCTACGTACCAGCGTACCTACTCGTATACTATTCATGGGCGTACATATAGGTTAGGTTAATTCCTGCAGATACGTATACATAGCACATAGGTAAACGGTAGCCGAGTGAGGTTAGGTTAGGTTGGCTATGTACTACACAACCAGTACGACGCAGAACTACGTACGGCTGGAACGTTGGATCGTTCGCTGCCGGTAGCAACGACCCTGGATGCATCGACTCCTGGGGTTGTACGTTGGTATGGGGATGGCCAGGGGTAGGTTCGCTGCCACCGACGGGGTGGGAGGGAGGGAGAGTCGACTACCCTTTGTGCACCATCTCTTTCGCGCTTCTAGGTTAACGTCTTTCCTTTTCTCAATTCGCTCTCTCTTACCTGCCCCTGTACGTTCTATCATTTATGTTATATCTATCTCTCTTTCTCTTTCTCTTTCTCTTTCTCTTTCTCACCCCTTGGTAACATTCTCCGCAGACCTCCGACCCTCCGTCCTGACGCCAGCGCCTCTTTCTCTTCGTCGACTCACCGTCGTCCCCTCGTCGTTCCTTTACCCCTCGCCCTCTCGACCCTTCCTAGCCACCCCTCCCTCCCCCCCCCCCCCCCCCACATCCCTCTACCCTTGTGCCTCTTTCGTCTCTCCACACTATTGATCCCGCAGCATCCACCGCGAAATAACGGTGTACGCCGCACTGCTGCTAGAAGAACGCCGGTTGGTGCAGCGTTGCAATTTTTTTCTTGTAATTATTGTTGATTTTTTTGGGGGGGGGGGGGGATTTTCAAATTTGAAATTTGCTAGTTTCAATGGGTATTTTTTTTATTAACCGACGAGGCGGGGTCTAGTTTTTCTCTAGCGTACGCAGAGACTGGGACCGTATTGTGCGTTTATGTGAATATGGGAAATAATTTTGATCTGTTCGTTTGGTAGAATTGGATTTTCATTGGTTTTAGGATTGCCAATGATTTTATTGTTTGAATTGGATTCTTGATTGTAGGACATTTTTGTTATTCAACGCAGCAGACAGATTGAGGATGGATATATGCAGTGGTCTTGCCAATCAGTGGATATGTTAACAATAATATTGAAAATTTTTCAATATTTCGAAATTCCCGCCTATTGTCACCCTCGGAATTCAATTGGCTAATTGACATTCGTGAAGCTGGTTTGGAAACTATACAATTTTTCGTAATGTTACATCTACTGTTGAGTCCGGTTATTACCACGGCGCTTATAACGATTTTACTGCATATTGCATCCTACTTGGTGCCTTAAAAGTTTATTAGAATATAATTATATCCATGCATATTTTTATTTTTCCTATTACCTCGTCCATTTAGTACGATGTCATTTACATGTCCCTAGAATGTCGTTATAAACGTACTTCACTGTAACTCCAAACGAATCCCCTGCGTACGAAGATGCTGAAAACGCTGAAAAAAATATTGGATTGAAAAAAAATGAATCCGATCGTCCTTATAAATTTTTTCAAAACAACACAAGATACACAATAACTCCCAGCCGTACGAAATAAAAAAAAAAACCAATGTTGCTCCTTCAAGTAAATTCGATAATCCTAAGCTAACCTAATACACTTTTAACCGCACTTATCAGATCAACCTTTTGCACGAACCTAACCTAAAAGTGGGACAAAAAATATTCAAAAAAAAAAGGCCTACCAACAAGATCAATCCCAAAATTCATAATTCATCATGAACCAGAATCTATATTGTTCCAGAACACACTGGTAGGTATAAGCCGTTAATATTTTTTTTTTTTTATTATCCAAAGTTGGCTAACTGGCACGGGCCTTTGGTCTTTACGACGGTTGACAAATTAGCATAACAGGGAATCGACCCAATCCTCAAGAAGGAGGGCGGAGGGGAGGGAAGGGAGGTAGCCCTTCGAGTTCTCAACACGAGATTGAAACTCTCCATAGCGAGAGCGTCTAAGTGTGCTAGTTATAAGTCTACGATACACAGAGCACCTAATACTTGCATCTATCGCATAGAAATTTTTCGTTTCCATTTTCATGATAAAATAGAACAGCCTTGATAGATAGGCAAATATCAAAATAGATTTATCCTCGGGCATATCGACCGAAGTGCCGAGTTCTCGAACAGACTGGGCTCCCTTGGCAATATGTTAATAATAATAATAATGACACAGTACTGATTGAACAAAATTACGACGATGTACAAAAAAAAAAAAAATTGAATATTAATATGGTAATTTTTCAGGATCATCCCCCATGTAGGAAAATTTTGAATATACGAAAAACATTTCTCTTGCTCAAAATTTGTATCCTAATATTATTCATGTAGGACTGGAAGATCAAGTGAATAAATAAGCTTAGGGGTTGATTCGTTATTCTGGGATTTTAAGGGTTGCGAAACACTGTTTCTCTTGAAGAATAAAGAGGTACGACGTAATAGGGTTGTTGATCTGCACAATCGGAAGTTAATTAAACATCCGGTTCCTGAAGAAAGGGTGGAGGGGGGGGAGGGGCGGAGAACGCTTGGTCTTTTTTTTAGGGGTAGTTTGCGTATCCTTGGATGTAAATAATGGGAATCGGCAATCGGAACGAGTTCAGATAATTTATAAGAGGCGGGTAGATATCCCGGGCTGCTGCCCGCGGCTCTGACACGAGGGTGGATGTCGTGCGGGGGGTGGGAAGGGGAGGGGGTTGCTGTCGGTAGGGGATGGCGATGGCTGGAACGGCTCGAGAGCCGGTTGCAAGCGGACAGGGCTCTACGCCAGGGGTGTACCCACTTCGGTGCATCAAGGGGTGGTTTCTCGCTGGGGTCAGTGCCCTCCCGTAACATTGAACCACCCCGTGGTGCAGTCATGGGCGAGTTTAACGCGCATGTGCCATGCCCTCCCCAACTACAATCCGAGTACACCACCCACAACCACCCTACACCATCCCCCTCGCTCCTTTACTCCTCTCGTTAGAACTACCACTCTACTATTTCCACCCCCCCCCCCTCCCTGAATACCACTGTCTTATTTTTCCTCATGCTTTATCCTCTTTTCCTCACCCCCCACCCCCCTATCCTACGACCCCTTTGTCATTAGAACGCCAAAACAGTACACCCTCCTTTTACCGAGGAAACTTTACCTATTTACGGTAAGGGATTTACCATTTGTTCTCTGCTACGTCATCCATCGTCAACCCTTTCAGGCTGGTGGACAGTGGAAAAACATCCCTCTGGTCTTCCTCTTTATTTTTATAGAAAAGAAGGAAGAAGAAGGGATGCGGGCATGTTTCCCTTGATAACGAATGAACCAATGATGGAGACAAGAGTGTTATTAAATTTAGCATTATCTCTTGAGATTCATACAAGTTTTTAGTGGTTTATTAGGAAGCCCTTCTTTCTTAAGGGATGATTCTGTATTATTATTTCAATTTGGTAATCAATAGCCGGATTAGATTATTGTAAAAATATATTTAACCCTGGAAGTGAAAATTATTGCTCTAAAAAAAATTTATTACGGGTCTACCAGTAATCTTAAATTTGATCTCCATCGATATGTTAGAGGGATCGGAAATCAAGGACGAATCCAATGAGCCATCATCCTGATCGTAGGTAATGGGGTACATAAGAGTTCGAGGGTGGTGACTTTCTATGAAAATCCACGTGCGGAAATTGACGTGGCGTCGTCAGAAGGTGCTAGTAAGGGGTATAACGTAGTGGCCGAAGATGGGGAGGAGGGTGAAAACGAGGATGAGGGTTGTGAGGATGGGTGACATAGGGTGGGGAGAGTAGAGGGTGTGAACTAGCAGTACCGTGCAACGAATGGAAATCGATTCCGAGTCTGGGTCAGGCAAGGGCGTTCACCCCTTGTGCAACCCGGGAGGCACACGGAACCAGGGTCGTAGCTAGGGTTTAGAAGAGGATGCTAGAGAGAGGTTGTTGCACGATGGGGGATGAACGGACCCGGATGCTGGGATATTCACTCCCTGGCGAAACCGAGGACTGTCCCAAATCGAGGTTCTTCCGTAGCCACAGCCCTTGGACCTGGTGCCTGGGATGATCTCGTGGCTGCTACATTTAATCCTATGCACATCCTGGGTCCAGGATGAGGTGAATGATCGGCGAGTGGATGACCTTCTCGCACAGGATAACAGCACTGGGGAAGCTGTGGTATCTGCTAAGGGTGAACGCACTACCTTGATACCACGAGGTCAGCTTGACTGTAGTGCTTTGTAGGATTATCGGTTACCTGGCCATGAGAATTCCACCTTATGGGGTGTAGGTTAAATTGAATTAGGTATAAGATGATCATAATTATCATCATCATCGGCGTTGGTGGGTTCAGTGTGCCTGATTGTATGCAACCCGATCTACAGGAATGCTGAGAGGGAATCAATAGGGATCTATTATATGGGGAAATTCGGTTGGCTTGCAACCCGAATAGGCGGTATGTTAATAGGATAGGATACTAATGTGCATGGACAGGTTTGTGCAGTAGTTGAAGATAGTGCATGTCATTAGATTCTATATTGTGAAGTACTACTCGAGCGGTTCATATCGAGAAAGTTACGTTATAGAGATTAATAGGGAGAAACTATTGCAGGTAGGACTTTAGGAGATTTATTTATCGAAAAAGAGAATGGGATGTATTAGATTTGGGGCAATTGCAGTTTTTGTTTTTACCGACCGGGTTATTCGGTCGGTAATACTTTTTTTTAATTGCTTCCTGTAACTGAAGATAGTTTGGAAATTTGTATATAAATAGTGCAATTTTATGTGATGACATTTCTTAAAAATTTATAGAATTTATTATTATCGATTGTAGGTATTTCGATTTGCTTCTTTACCTACTGTAGGTATATTCGAATGTCTCCGTAATTGTTGGATAAATATTGTACATATATAAACTAATTATTATTTTTTATTACTCGTATATCCCATCAGTGTATAATGCAAATTTATTCATTTTATTTTTGGAGTAGATATACTTATTCTTTTAAATTCTATTTTTAGTACTACTTTGTTCAATTTACTTCAAGAATTCAGTATATCTAATCGTAACAATAAATAATAGTCAGACCATATAAAAGAAGGAGAATTGAAAGAGAAGCAAAGTATAGATACGAAAATAAAGAAATACTTTAGCTTCTCTGATAATTATATACAGTAGAACTATCACAATTGAGATTTTGCTGTATCGTGTTCTTCTTTTCTTCCACTCACAATAAGCAAATCAGCAGTAAGTTTATATAGACATGATAAGTAAGGTCGCATGTTGTTTGACTTTTTGATATCAAGGAACTGATACTTCACAGAATTAAACAGTCAACTGCAATCAGTGAACTTGGTAACAGTGCTTTTATATAAAGACTCATATTTCTTTAGTAATTATGAATGTTGAAAATCTGTGTAAGGTGTAAAGGATTCTTAAAATACTAATAAATTATGACTAACGTATTTTTGAACTCTCCTCCAAACGGATTGGAAAAGGAATTCAATGTTTTATTCACTTCTGAATCTATTGAATTTCTGACAGAACTAGTTATACAATTTGACACAAAAGTTGAGGAACTGTACAGCACCCGATTAAGTAGAAAGTGCAACTTAAAAAATACTCCAAAGATACCAAAGTTTCTTAAATCAGAGATAACACATCAAGACTGGAAAGTTGCTCCAGTTGGTAAATACATTTTGTTGTTATTGCGAAACATGCTGTAATATAATTGTTGACATATTACTACTTGCAATGAATTCAGTAAGATTATTTTGCTGGATCATCAGCAAACATTTATTCTGTTATTTAATAAAATGATTTATTTCATAGGAAAGAGGCTTCAGAATCGACATTTGGACTTGGGTGATGTCAGTCCAACAAATTATGAACATTTTACTGCTGCGCTATGTGCAGATGTTCAGGGAATACAAGTAGATTTCGATGATGGTCATTGTCCGTCATGGGGAAATCAAATTGCTGGATTGTTTAATGTTTACCAAGCTGTACATAATCAAATACCAAATGTTCCACTGATTCAAAAAGCTCCTGTTCTTATGCTGCGTCCAAGAGCATGGAATATGTTAGAGCATAATGTAACTATAAATGGAAAAGAAGTTCCAGGACCATTGTTTGACTTTGGTCTCTTATGTTTTCATAATGCTGAAATCTTGTCTCAGTACGATTCAGGCCCATTTTTTTATTTATCTAAGATGGAAGGTTTTAACGAAGCACATTTGTGGAATGATATATTTACATGGACACAGTTACGTTTAAGAATACCTTACGGTACAATCAAAGCTTGTGTATTGATTGAAAATACTCTATCATCTTTTGAAATGGAGAGTATCCTCTTTGAACTAAGAGATCATTCCTTAGGACTAAACTGTGGAATATGGGATTACGCAGCATCCATTATCAATAAGTTTGGCAGTGATGCAGCATTTGTTTTACCTGACCGCAATAAGTATGTCAATATGAATAGACATTTTTTAAAAAAATACATGGACCTTGTCGTGAAAACATGTCACAGGAGAAAGGCCCATGCAACAGGTGGCATGGCAGCTCTGTTGCTTCCGACAGACAAGAACTCCAAAGAATATAAGTCGGTTATTGACAAAGTTACTGCAGCAAAATTAGCAGAAATTAGAGCTGGCGTTGATGGTTTTATGGTCTATGATTTGGGATTAGTGCCTAGTATCAATCAACTGTGGAAAGAATATGGTGGACCGTTCCCTAATCACATTTCATATCCTGGTGTTCCTATAGAAATTACTGAAGCAGATTTACTGAAGTTGCCTAAGGGTGGTGTCACAATTAATGGCCTTCGGCATAATATATCAGTAGGCATTCTCTTTATATTCAACTGGTTAAATGGCAACGGTCATTTCCCTTACAAAGGTTCTGTAGAAGATTCAGCTACAGCCGAGATATCAAGGTCTCAAGTTTGGCAATGGATTCGACATGGTGCACAAGTGGAGGACACTAATGAAATTGTTACAAGGCAATTGGTAAATAATTATGCGATAGATGTCATAAAACCTCTTGCAGAGGAGTATGCTAAAACGGCTGAAGAGAAGATCAAGATCTTTCAAGCATTTGACGTTTTTCTTGAAATAGTGAATCACAGAGAATTCCCAGATTTCTTAACAACATATTTAAATGATGAGCACATAGTCAGAAAAGCCCATGCTAAGCTATAAATCCAATATTACAAAACAATAAATACAAAACACGGTAAACAATGAAAAATATATATCTTGTAAACACCAAAATTGTTTTTCATATCATAGCAACGTTCGTTCGTTCTTCTCTTAATGTAAATGCTATCGGTTGTATAATAAATTTTTATTAATAAATTGAATCTACAATAAGTGCTGATTTCCAAATATCAAAAATATCTATATGAAACATTTACCTCATTGTATAGAAACGGTGCGTAACAACTTTGCACCAAAATTTTAAATGGTTCATATTCCATAAACAGCCCGTTATACTTTAGTACCTTCATAAACATGTTCTCGGTGTAACCCTTATTTCCTTCGAAAGTGCAATAAAATAATAGGTAAAAATATTACAATTAATTTATCAAGACGATTATAAATAACCGTACTGTCTGAAAATTATATTTGCTCATCGCCTTGTTGCAGTTTTCTTCGTTTGGGGCAGGGGGGGCGGGGGGTTAATCCCGTTTAAGTTTATTGGATCAGTACCGCTGCAGAATAATAGCAAACAATTTTCCTCGGCTTTTGGATATGGAAAATCTTTCCTGAAATATTCTTAATAAATATGCGAAATCTGTAATTACAAAAAGTTTCACGCGCGCAAATTTGTACTGTGCTTTATTGCGTATGCGTTTCAAGGTGAGGAAACATTTTATTTTTAGTGTTACAAGTGTATTTCTGTAGCCCATTCTACATTTAGATGTTATGGTTCCCTCCCGTTCTTTTCCTTATGGCTGCCTCCTCCAATAAGATGTGCCAGAGATGTGGTTAAACATTCGTCGCAAATCGTTTCCACCAGAAAAAAATCGGGAGATTGCCAGTGAGCAGATTTTCATCCTACAATTTTTATTTCAGCATCGACGCGCCATCTAAGCGGAGGGTCCTCCAACCAGTCTCATGTTTTTGATTGGTCAAGTGTATATAGTAATACTATGCGTGAGCTCCGTGAGACCCATGGATTATATCGGGTGGCACTCTGAAGCGTGTGCATTTTGGTGTCGACGCACCACTTGGACGAAGGAGCCTCAAACCGATCTCATTTTTGTGATTGGTCAAATGTATGTACACCCTAAGCAAAGCCCAATTGTACGCAATTGCAGAAATATGAGTCTCCCGACTTTGTTACCTTGGTGACTGAACATCACACATGCATAGTAATTCGGTAGCGCGCAGAGGTCTCAAGTTTGAAATTTAGTCATTACTTTGTTCCATATTCGCTAACTATGCATATTGGTTTTAGTAATTTCCTTAGGATTTAATAAATACATGATTATATTTTACTATGTTCTTTTTATTAAATTATAAACTTTCCAAATGTTACTAAATATTATTGGATGTTGATTTACTATCGAAATATATTCAAAATATAAGATTGAGACTAAATACTGCAAAATGTCGAAAATAAATTATGCTTGAATTGAAATATTTGATAATTATTATTAAATATTGGAATATTCAAATAATGATTAAACAGAATGAAGTAAAATATTAATACTTCGAAATCAGAAATTCTAGCCAAGCATATTTAGAAATACAGGAAGTTACCTAAAATTGTGTGCGCGCAGATTCGTCGCGCAGGACTGGATGAGTGGGAGCAGCCGGGGAGTGGGGGGAGCACTTAAGGCAGTGCTCCGACTCGGAGAGCTCATTCTTCCTCGAGACGGTCTCCTATACTGGTCTCTTGGAATCACCACTCGGAACCCTTTCCAAGCTTTTTCTTTTTCTACATTTCTTTCTTTCTTATTTCGTTATTTCTTTATCTTTCATTCTTTATTTTCTTATTTATTGCTTTCCTTATTTCTGTTTTACTTTTATAACTCTATTCCTTACTTTTGTACTTCTTTACTTTTTTTCCTTTCTTTCGATTTTCTCGTTTCACTTTGTTCCCTCTAACTTTCCATTGTGTTTATTTTACTTTTCCTATTTCCTTGATCGGGTCGAGCATATTCATTCGAGTAGTAATATATGGGCAGTCACCCTATTAGAGTAGCTACACGTATAGACCATGGTGTCGGGGGTTGCCCTTCCGCCTCATCCG
>JASANN010000299.1:522951-622741 GCA_031762395.1 Calameuta pygmaea | reverse complement strand
ACGGAATTCGCATTGTCGACGGAGGCGATGATCACAAAATCCTACTTCCAGACTCGCCGCTACGATTTAGCGCCATGCTTTTGGTGTCGCCTAAAATCGTAGCGTTATGCATCTCCCTACTCATCTCTGATACAACATTTATAGGGGATTTCCAGGCTATACCAGCAGCAGACAAAAAATCCAATGAAATCCATGAAATTACAGTTTGCATGGTGACCGACCGTTCTCTAAGCTGGACCAAAAAGTAAATTTCCTAGAGGACATTGTTATAACCACGATCTGTTGTAACCGTGCATATCTGGAACACATGTATGTACAACGGACCGGATAATCAGAGAGATAACAGAGTATGTATGTACAGTATTTCGATACATCGTCTTATCAAGAATATAATTCGGGGAATTCCATTTCAGTGATGTGGTACATTCAGGTTTCTGACCATTAGGTGAAATCAACGGTAGCCAAATGATGGCCATATTTCTGATCGGAAGAATATATTCACGGAACATCAAGGTACCTTCACATGTTGAACGGACTAGTACAAAATGGATAAATCGGAAAACCAGGTTATTCGTTGCTCAAATTCGGTCATTGCAAAAAAGTTATCCGACAGAATGATCACATGGTGACCAATTTTGGCCAATGGGGGATCTGGTTTTCCAAATTCTTGTACATACGACTAGTCCGTTCAACGTGAAAAGGTATATTCTTTTCCTCCTTTCCAGATGCTTGACTGACTCCTCTTGGGAGTAATAACCATTGTAAAGTACGTTCCAAAATGCACTTTCCGTATTGTGAGCATGGTTGTGTCCAGTTGTGTCTCACACCTTGCATGGAGAATAATCAGGGACACAACGATACACGTAGTACAAGCAGTGCATTTGTGAACGTACCCTTAGTCTTTTGTGTATCGTCAAAACATCATTGTCCATCAGATTCCATCTACTTTCCTTCATCTTTTAGTTGTCATCACATTTATCCAAGGATATCTTATACAGCACAAACGCTTGCGAAGGTAGCTTCAGACGTCTTTTTCGTAGTGTTCAGGCTGCTTCTAAAACACGTTTCCTGATAGTCACACAAGGAACGCCGCAACTCTTACAATTAGCTTCAGTCACGACAAGTGCTCGCGTAAGTATGACTGATTAACTATAACCTCCTGACATGATTTGTTCGCGTGTCAAAGAAACCATGATAGATGGGAATTATCAATGAATTATTATTAATATATTTTACAGCTTTATAAAAACTGGAATCACACGCATTTAACGAATAATAGGATCATGAGCCACAATTTACAGTATCCCGATGTGCGTCGAGACGAGACCGTTGTTGATAACTATCACGGCGTTGAGGTTAGATCGCTTTTGGTTGTTCCTGTCATTCGGTATTACGATATGTACCGTACCTGTAATATTTAGTTAGAAGAAATGAATATATTTTTGTGTTGGTACATTTCTCAAATTTATAGATACCTGATCCCTATAGATGGTTGGAGGACCCTGATTCGGAAGAAACAAAAGCCTTTGTCGATGCCCAAAATGCAATTACGAAGCCATATATAGCAGCTTGCAAATCACGCCAAGACATACACGATCGTTTTAAACAACTATGGGATTATCCGAAATATTCATGTCCTGAGAAAAAGGGTGATAAGTATTACTTCTATAAAAATACTGGTCTTCAGAACCAAAGGTTGGTACTCGACTTGGTTATTCTGCATCAGATATTGTCGCTGTTGACAATTACAAGTAATGAACAACAATATTGTTAAATTGCATCCTTTTAGCGTTTTGTACGTTCAGGATACTTTGGATTCAGAACCCCGAGTTTTCTTAGATCCTAATACTTTGTCTGACGATGGCACAGTTGCAATTACTAGCAGCAAGTTTAGTGAGGATGGCAGCCTTTTTGCTTACGGATTCTCATGCAGTGGCTCAGACTGGAGTACCATTCGTTTCATGAACACGAAAACTGGTAATCATTGGACTGCTTACTCTTAAGAGTGCTCCAATATTTCTATTATCGCGATAAACCCAAAATGTTCCAAATATTTGCAATAGCGATTGTACCAAATGTATATAAATTTCTTTCCTTCGTAGGTGAACATTACCCAGAGTCACTAGAAAAGGTTAAATATTCTCCGCTTACGTGGACTCACGACAATAAGGGAGTATTTTATGCTCATTATCCTGAACAAAAGGGTAAAACGGACGGTTCGGAAACACAAGGTAGTCAGAATCAGAAATTGTGTTATCACCGTGTAGGTACACCACAGTCGGACGATATCCTAGTAGTTGAATTTCCTGAAGAACCCTTGTGGATGATGTAAGTAGAAGAAACTGGTTCTGTGATCTAACCAACTTAAAAAGAAACATTAAAAATTGCCGAATTGGGTAATTGGTGATTCTAATCAAACATTCTAAACAGTGGGGCCGAGGTTACGGATTGTGGCAACTGGCTAATTGTCACGCCGGTCAAGGACTGTCGCGATAATTTGGTATACTTCTCAAAACTTGGACCCGATTGCAAAATAGATGGGAAACTTCCGCTCGTTCAAGTTGTTGACAAGTTGGAAGCTGATTACGAAGTATTTATTGCATTTCCTTATGATAAATCGCTGAGCTTTGTACAAGGAAACATTAATTGCATTTTATTACACAGTACGTAACGAACGATGGTACAAAAGCCATTTTCCGTACCAACAAAAATGCACCCAACTTCAAACTCATTTCTATCGATCTTGATGATTACGCGGAAGAATTCTGGATCGATTTACTGCCAGAACATCCTACGAATGTCTTAGACTGGGCCACGGCTGTAGACGGTGATAAATTTATTGCATGTTACATCGAAGATGTTAAGGTAATAAAAAAATCGTATGAGAACCAGAAAATAAGAATTCACGATTAATTGATCTACAATAAGTCTTTTCTATCTGCAGAATGTTCTACAACTGCATAGTCTTAAAAGCGGTGAGGCCCTTAGATCATTTCCTCTGGATGTTGGTACAATCGTAGGATTTTCGGGTGATAAGAAATACTCGGAAATTTTCTATGAATTTACTTCATTCTTGACGCCTGGAATCATTTATAGGACTGATCTTAAGAAGGAGGAAAAACCAAAGGTTAGTTTTTCTGTTGATTACGTTGAGGTATCTGGTAAATCAAATTGCGTAGCCCCTTAGAAAAAAAAAAGCTAATGATAGACAATTATTACGTTATTTATTTCAGGTATTCCGTGAAATTAAAGTGAAAAATTTCAATTCTGATCTGTATGAGACCAAACAGATCTTTTACAATGGAAAGGATGGTACGCGGATTCCAATGTTCATCGTGACAAAAAAAAATGCTGTTTTGGACGGTTCAATGCCAGCCCTCCTGTACGGCTATGGAGGATTTAATGTCAGCATTCAGCCAGCTTTTAGCATTACAAGACTCGTTTTCGTCCAACACTTGAATGGCGTTCTGGCAATACCAAATATACGTGGCGGAGGGTAAGACTAATTACTCGATAAGAGAAGTGATAAGTTCCTAATTGAAGAAACGTAAAAATATCTTTAAAAAAAAAAAAACTAATTGCGAAATCAGAGAGTACGGAGAGAAGTGGCACAATGACGGCCGACTCTTCAACAAGCAAAACGTCTTTGATGATTTTCAATGCGCTGCCGAGTACTTAATCGAGAAAAAATATACCAATCCTGCAAAGCTGACCATTCAGGGTGGAAGTAACGGTGGACTTCTAGTTGCAGCTTGTGTCAATCAAAGACCCGATCTTTTTGGTGCAGTAATTGCACAAGTCGGGTGAGTAAAAGTCGATGCGCGCTCTTCAATTTATTAACGTATAAATATAAGTTCTAGTGGATTCCTGAAATGTTTTCAGTGTGATGGATATGTTGCGCTTTCACAAATTTACCATTGCCTACACCTGGGTTTCTGATTATGGAAGCTCCGAAGATGAGAAACATTTTAAGAATCTACTTAAATATTCGCCACTCCACAATGTCAAACCGCCACCAAACGGTGGACAATATCCGGCGATTCTTTTACTTACTGCGGATCACGATGATCGTGTCGTTCCTCTACATAGTTTGAAACTTATTGCTCAACTTCAATACACATTGGGAAAACTGCCAAATCAAAAGAATCCACTACTTGCCAGAATAGAGACCAAGGCGGGTCACGGTGGTGGAAAACCAACTACCAAAGTGGTAAGTATTTGCTGGAGTATAAAAAATTAAATTCTTAAAAGTAACACAGTTCAGCTAATATTTATGCATTCTCTTTATTTTTTTTATCTAGATCGAAGAAAGTACTGATATTCTTTCGTTCATTGTGCAAGCCCTCGATCTCGAGTTCAAACAATGAAACTTAACTTTAAGTGCGCATTTAAAAAGAATTCCGAAAAAGTGCGACCATTAGGAAAATTCAAATTCCGCGCATAATATCAATGTCATTTAAACTAATTCTATCGGAAACAACAAATGTTTTTGTTATGACTTTTTTTTTGTTGTAAAAGTCAATATTTGTATTGCATCGAACAAAAAAAAATATTAACAATTTTTCACATTTCATTTTCCAAATATATATTATCGTCATTAACCTTGGATTGTATTGTCAGGACATTAATTAAAAAGTATTCTCGTACTCAGCAATCAACAAATCGATTTTATCGCAATAAATAGTATGTTTCTATTTTAAAATGTGCTGTCTAACGTTCAGAAATACCAGTTATTGCGCTTCTCCAGCAACAAACACAAACTCCAAAATTACTTATTCCTGTATTAAGTTAAAAATCAAAAAGAAAATTAATCTCACGCTAAGGCAAAGACAGAATTTTTTAGCTACTAGAAATGCGCGTGGAAATGATCCGGAACATCATCCTACAACGCCAAAATGTTTAACATACATATAGATTACATTCAGCAAATGACCCATGTGCCCTGCACGTTCTCGCTGATAAGATATCAGTACGACTCGACTCTGCGTTGTTGGGCAGACCCCTGTCGTGATTTTATTCTATAGTTCTCGTGACTGGGAGCTCAGTCAATTTATTGACGGCCTACTAAATAGCTAAAGCAGAGGTGACTGTTTTGATCTCTGTAAACAAAACGTATTTTCCTTACGTAACATTAATATAAGATAATGTAAAATTTATGCATGCATCATAATTTATGAAAGAAAAGGTATCGCCGACAATTCTGATTTCAATTCTTCCATTGGAAATTCAAAATATAAAACTTTGCTAATTCAAATATGGCTGTAATCTTCGTTATTAGGATTAGAGCATAGAGGATTTGTGTCACAGATCGTGATCAGTTGATAAAACTTAAAATTAACGCAGGATGGCAGTCCGATAACCCGTATCTGCGCCATGTATTAGTAAGATAAATATAAAAAAATATCTACATTATATATGATACATGTACTGGAACGAAGAAAATCATTTGACGAGATGCGCAAGGACACGTTAAATGTAAATCTACATGATATTGTCATTCCAAATAGGCTTTGGCCAAAAGTGACCAAGTGTGCAAAAGTGCACATGTATATACAGTTCGAAGCCAGAACTCTGATCATGCACGGTTTAAGTGTTTTAATGACGGCAACGTACAAATCGACAAACGTTCTTATCAGAATATTTGCGAATCTTAATAGGTATATTTGTACCATAAGCAAATACCTGCACATAATATGTGTGCCCCAGCCACATGTGAGACGATACTGGCGATAAGAAGAGTTTGAATTGATAAAAAATTATATTCCACTAAAATATTATATCAGAGAGAAATGATTAAAACAGGTCTGACGTGAATAGTAACCTATGGTTTATATTATATAATATCGTTAGCAGTTGTTCCGAAATATTATTTTACTATAATCTACATACGTAACGCGAGTAAAATGAGAAAAGCACCAAAAATTGTCATCGATAAGTATAGAAATAATATTTTCCGTAAAATACTGTGGAACAGCTATCACGTTTATGAAAATAATAGCGTGTGATTTTCATAGAGAAGAAGTTAAAAAAAAAAGCTTTCGCGTCTTATCGTCGTTCGCGCGTCTTACCACGTGGACCGTCCTTTAATTGTTAAAAGAGACTCAGCCAAAGTGTTGCAGTTATCAGAAAATAATTTTTGCAACGTATATTTGTAATATCTGGCAATCCGAATCTATTAGTCTATCAATCAAGATTGATTTATATGACTATAAAAATTGAATGGTTGTCATCTTCATTCTCAAGCAAGTAATATGTCAAAATTCTTCACATCAAAAAGTCAAGAGGACAGGAAACAATCCAGTGGCAAGTAGAGAAAAAAAAAAGAATGAATGTACGAAGGATCCACGTATCACCTGCTTGGGATGAAATGTTGAAAAGAGTGAAGGCAAGTAGTAAGGAATACGTGCGTAAAACGGCGAAAGAGAAATAATTGTTATCTCATGGCCTTATTAATCCCTCCTAGGAGCTGGCAGCACTGAATCTGAGAACCATTAGCTTTCCTTGCTAGCGACCAACCACCCTCCAGGAACATCATCAGCTCGTTGTACTTTGTGCTTCGAACTCAGATAACCTCTATTACTCGTCCCGTCACCGCTCGATACAATAAAATCGCTAAACAGAAGGAGAGTCGACTCATTATCGTTTTACAAGGCGTCGCGCGAAGTTCTCGTCTCGGAGTCTCCTTACAGTCGCGCATTGGAGTTTTGAACGCTCGACAGTCGGGAAAAAGTAGGCAGAGAGATAGAATTGTGGTAGAGAAAACAAAGCAACAGCAGCTGAGCAAAGCCCGCCAATCATATAACCTGTGAAAATTCATCGCCTGGAACTGACAGCACACGGAGGAATGCAAAAGGACTGTCGAGATTGTCTGGGTATCCGGTACCGCATCAACTCGCTGGACCAGACCTGGAAGTGGTTACACCAAACTATTGCCCTTCACGATTATCTTATTTCCATCACGGCCAGCCAATCGGACGTCTCTTGTGACGGCTGTTAAAATTGGACAAAAAAGACTGATTTCATCAAAACCCTCTCACGCACCTAACCTAACCTCTAATTCTTAATTCGACCATTGAGAGAAGGGAAAAAAAAGGTATCGTCTGTTCCTGATTGACTGATCTGTCACGCTCTTCTCTTCTTGACATCTTCGTAACAATGGCGATGATAAGGAACGTGCAAAAAGTGCCCACTCGCTGGTCCATTATCAATCGATTCATTTCCAACGAATCAGTATCCAAGGTACCGGACGAAGCTATTCGCAAGTCCGTCTTCATATCACAGTCAACTGACATCTACCGTAATTTGGCACTCGAGGACTGGTTCTACAAAAAGTCTGATCTCAAGAATCACCACATTTTATTGCTCTGGAGAAATGATCCGTGCGTCGTTATTGGTCGCCATCAGAATCCTTGGCTGGAGGCGAACGTGACAGCAGCAGAAGCAAACTCCGTTGCTATAGCCAGAAGAAACAGCGGAGGCGGTACTGTTTACCACGATGCTGGAAACTTGAATTTATCCTTCTTCACGCCGAAGGAAAGATACAACAGACGTTACAATTTGGATATAATTACCAGAGCTCTTTATCGCGAATGGGGACTCAAGGCCCACGTTAACGAGCGGGAGGATATTGTCGTCCATGGGAATTTCAAGGTATCTTATAAAAATTCAATGTAATTCAAATAAAATTAGATTGCCATTTCTGTATGCAATGGGAATTAATTATACAAGCAACATTGCCATTACAATCAGAAATGAGTGCAACGAATATTATTTATTGTCAAAATGTCATCATGACCAATTTTAATATCGTGTCTTATATATTTGTTGAACAGATATCCGGCACTGCTGCAAAACTGGGTCGTCCAAATGCTTATCACCATTGTACTCTTTTGGTCGGAGTTAATAAACTTGCATTGAGTACGACGTTAGAAAAAAAGGAGGTAATTTCACAAGTCTAGTCTTGGCAACGTGATATACGTTCCATTCTGATATTTGCGACGTTGCTTAATAATCTTATCGCTTACAAAAATATCTATTGATACCAGTGCCTTCTTAATTTCACAGAGCGGAATTGGATTCACGAATGCGACCGAATCGGTACGGTCACCGATTAAAAATCTTACAGAGGTGAACTCGCATATCAGAACTGATAAATTATTGAATGCTGTTGGCTGGGAATATTTGCGTACCAAAGCATTGACGATTGAGGATGGAGGATATGGACTCGTTCAATGTCAAAAAGGTTTTCAGATGATAAATCCTACCGAGGACTGGTTTCCAGGTAGGAAACTAGAATAATTATCATATTCAAGTTATATTCTGATTTAAACCTCGTATTAGTTTGAAATTTTGGAAATTCTATGTAATTTTTTAATGATTTCAGGCATCGATAAACTGACTGAAGAATTTCGTTCCTGGGATTGGACGTATGGAAGAACTCCAAAATTCTCTGTGGTGCGAATTCTCGAGATGCCATCTCGCTCAGGTGAAGTTCATCAGCTGAATTTGACTTTGGAAGTCTGCAACGGAATTGTCGAACAAGTTAAGCTGAGTCTGCCTTCGGGTCTGGTGCCAAAAGATTTTGATAAAGACGCGAGCGTCGTGACGAACCTACAAGGTACTCGTTATACACCGGAAGTAGCAGAAAAGGTGGTTGCTGCTTTGGGCTGCAAGGCCATCATCCCAAAGCTCAATCAAAGCGTCGACAAGAGTAACGTGGCAGCTAACCAATAAACGTTATGATGACTTTTGTAAAGCAAATAGTCTTTCAATCGACCGATTAAAGACGAGACGAACGTTTGTGTGTTCATAAATAACATTGACTTGTGTCAAGTATGATATTAACAATTTCGTAGAATAGAATTTAACAATTTTACGTATAAATAACGACTGTTAACACCAATGCAAAGTCAGTCTGGTTTATTTAATTCGTAATATAGTACGTTTACTCATTAGGACTAGAAATACTGTAATATAAGTATATTTAAAATAGCATAATCCTATGTACATATATGCCAAAAAAATGTTGTTGATATCCATGGACGTACATAGAATTTTAATTGTCTTTAAAATTAAAAATACTTATAAAATGAAATAAGCCGTCATCACAGTAAGAAGTATTAAAGTTTCCCCTATAAGAATAAGTGTTGCTTTCTTTTCCGAAAGTCTCAATGTCGATATCATTCGAAAACATAGAAATGATTGTAAGCGGGATAATTTAATTGACCATTTTTTTTTTTTCTCATAAAGTAATCAAAATCGTTGTGCCCGGACCATGTCGGCTCTGGAAATAATGGCGGTCGATGCACTCGGATATAAACCCGAGTGCAACATGACTTCTCTATAAGGTGGTGGCGGAGTTCCGGGACACGAAGGAGGGTCAGTTCCGTGTTGCCAATTTTGCAGCAAAGATACTCGTTGCGATGTCGCATCGTGCGTTTCTCTAGAATCACGGCGTCGTATATGCGGCAAAGTGCATAAAATTGATTTTGAAATTGAAGCCCATGCGTAAGTCAAAACCATACTAATTATCGAACCGATCAAAAGTCCGGATACAAAGATCCAATATGGAGGTATCTTTTTGAGTCTCGTAGTCAAGATATCGGGCGAATCGGTTACTGTCGTTTGGTTTGAATCGGGACACTCGATTCGGCTCGGAGAATCGGTTATCCAGAAATAAGAATCGTTATTATTATTAATATCATCGGGTTTATCTTGAGTTTGAACAATGGAAATGATCTTCTCAAATTTTCGTGGTTGTTTAGATTTCTGACAAACGTCATCCAGTGCAATTTGACGCATCTTCGTATATGCCTGCAGATCCTGCATGAGTTTGTCGCAGACCCAAGGGTTACTGAAACAAAATAAAGTACATGTGGACCTGTTATAGTTTCTATAAACTTTTAATAACTCTAGTACGTCGAAAATACGTTTTCGTAGTAACCAGGTAGAAACAGCTCACCCGTGTAAGGTTAAATTTCGCAAAAATATCAATGGCTTCAAGATTCGAATGTCCAGGTGTATTATTAGATTTTTCGAAAGATCCAGACTACGTAGACCACGAAGGCCGCTAAAAGTTCTTATGGGAATATGACCAATCTGACATTTGCTCATGCTCAGGTTCTGGAACAGAAAAACATTTCGTCGAACAATCGAAACGTCATTCACTTTATTCGCTGAGTGATCTATTTTATTTATTCATTTATTTCTCGCTACTATGTAAAGACTTTACGTTCTTATATTTCGAAGATATATAGACATAGTCAAATGGATTAGTCCATTTGATAATTAACTTTTTTTTTTTTCCATTTCTCATAGGTTATATGATGTGTACGTTCATTCGTTTCTCTTGCCATTATTTTTCTAATCGCTTAAGGAAAGAGACATTCAGTCCCTCAAGAAATTCAATCGAGTCAGGTTCTTGTAAAATAGATAATCAATCAAAAAAAAAATGCGCATAATAAGAAGCGACCGACATAAGTATATTGAATAATAATTTTGTATTTTTCAAAGTTATCAGACGTACACCTGGACGATGTCTCCGGTGACGCTAATTGCAAGTGCAGCTCTGTGCGGATTAATAATGGTGTCAGGTACAAAGTTGAATATTCATGAAACAAAAAATCCAAAAATGTCTGGACTGCATCAAAAGGCTATTGAAATTTTGAAAGTGACTAGTAAGAATTCTCTCAAGACCGTCAGAGTTATATCCATGGATTCGTCAGCTTCTGAATTTCCTTTGGCCGCACTGACCTCACTGACCTTAGATCAGCCAGTGTCGATTGTCCTAACTCGCAATGTCACCGACAGAGTCGATCTTTCGATCATCCAAGTGACATTTCGCCATGATCACGTGGTTAACGCAATTTCGTCATTGATTCCCTTTATCAATGAAAATGAAAAGGTCATGATACTCGTTGGGGTCAGTAGCACGATTGAGGAAACAATGATAGAGTCGTGGTTGGACACAACTTTTTCAGTTTTATGGGCAGCTTTCGTTCGCGACGTTGCTGTCGTAGTAGAAATCGAAGATTCAAAAGCATCGAGCGTGAGAAAAAAATTAAGAACTGCAGAGACTCTTGAAAAAAAAAGACGAAAAAGTGATAACAAAAATTGTACAGGAGATGCTGAAAATTTTTATGGTCCCTGGAAAGCCGAAGAAAATGATAATGGATCGACAGAAGTATCGTGCGAGAACTCTAGATCCGAGCATAATTCCACTATACTGGTATACAGTTACCAACCGTACAGAACGAAGACTCTGGAAAAAGTCCCTAAAACAAGGCTGAAGACTCTATTCGACGTGAAAGTGGAGAACATGGCTGGTCGAGATTTACGTATCGGGGGTCACGTGATGGATTTGAGCTTCTATAACGACGATACAGAAGATGACTCTCCCTCGAGAAGTTTTTCGTCGTTGATTGGTATATTGGCTGAGAAGCTGAATGCCACCATAAAGCACCTGTACACACAGAATCTTGATACCATAATTCGCAATGGCACTTTAAACAACCTTTATCGCCACTTGATGAACGGCGACCTGGACTTGACCGTGTCAGCCACGTTTATGTATCCTGAACTCAGTGGGATATTCAGTACGACCTATCCAAGAAAAAGAGTGGATCTGCTTTTTGTTCTGCCTAGATACCTGTACGAAGATGTGACATACATGAACGTGTTTGGTGGTAAAGTTAAACAATTTTTCGTGCTGATGATCATTACCTTAATCATGACCCTGACCTTCATCCTGACTACAAAAAGGATCCTGAGACTTCAGATAGAGGTGGACTTCTTGACCAGTCTAACGAAGACCATCTTCAATCAATCTACGGAATTGTCTTACACTGCTAAGTCGACCACCCTGAGGGTCGCCTTGGGCTCCTGGATCCTCTACACGAGTCTATTTGCTCTACGTTTGCAGACTATGGTCACCTCTAGAATCATAAAGCCTTACGGCCAAGAGACCTTTGACACATTGGCGGAATTGCGTGACAGCGACATCAGGATTGTCATAAGGGAAGATCATTTGGAATACGTAATGACTCATGCTGAGGTCGAGATGAGAAATATTGTCGCTAAAAAATCTCTGAAGACTACTAATCGCACGATTTTTGCAACACCCGATTCTCATTTGGGTTACATGTTGCCTAACGAGTTGGCGCATTACGCAAAGTCAATGTCATTTCGTGAATTTAAGGGTGGCTCGATTTTCAAAATTCTTCAGGAAGCAGTGCTGCCAAATTTCGAAACTCACTACCTACGCAAAGGTTCGCCCTTTCTTCGGCCATTCGATAAAATTCTCTCTAGCCTCACCGAGTTTGGGATTTTGCGCTATTGGGATGACAATAGGGATTACAGAATGTTACTTAAGGTCGTCATACCACAAAGTTCAGAAGATACCTGTCCAAGGTGTGTGAAGATGGGCAATTTAAAGTCAGTCTTTTTGTTCTTAATCATAGGCTTAGGCGTAGCGTCAACTGCATTCATTTATGAAGTTGCCTTTGGCACTGGTTCTAACTCCAGGCGTGGCAACTGTTTTTTATTTTAATCATAAAATAACATTTATCCTAACTATTATCATGTATCTCTATATTAAACAGTATTTGTGTATATAGTAACGTATTATCTTAACCCGACACCCATAAAGAGAAAATCCAAGACCTGACCTAACGTTATCTTTGGCCGTCCACCCTTGGCTCGTGCATCCGCAGCCAGGCGGGCGCCAGCCAATTCTTTTTTCACCGGGAACCGACGACCCGGTATGACCTGGGAGTTGGGCTGGAACAGGCCCAGCTCCACCAAAACGAGAGCTCTGACGGAACTTATCGGACGCTGCGATAACATAACGGATCCTGTTGATTTTGGGGACGCGTAAAATCGAGAAACGCAACCGTAGGTGCTGATCTTTGGGGTCGCGCAAGATCAGCAAATGCAACTGGAGCGAACGGTTACGCTCAGGCTGCTAGGTCCAGACAGAGAGGGTCGGAGTAAGCGTCAGGCAAATAGTCCGAGATACAGAGAGCAACTGATCGAGAAGCTAACAGATCGAATCGAAATTCCTTCACCAATTAATAAATTGGGAGTACTCACCGGAGCTGGTGCAGCTGATTCGTCAAAGCCGAGAAGACACTCGGGTGGGCACAACACTAGACCTCCAGGACACTAATAGAAAATCCATAGAATTTCCTGGACATCGCGAGAACTTTTTATACCGTATCGAAACACAGCTAGAAAAACTATCAACAGATATCACGGGAGCTCGAGGCAGCTCGGTCGGTGTCCCGAGACAGACTGGCAATCATTCTGATTGGTCGAGATCCTTATAGCCGATAATTTTTCTTTTCCCTCGAATCGTCCCTTTAAACCAAATCGGGAGCGTTTTTTAACGAATTTATGTGACTTTTGGAAATCCTCCAGGTCATCGGGTGACAGCCGAGCACATCCTTAACTGGGGTCAGGCGGCTCCTCCCCTGCTCTCTTAACCCTATCAAAACTATATCTCATCCGGGGGCTTCTGCCGGTCCGTGGAGACGTCTCCGTCGGTCCTCTCCTCTGCCGGGCAACTGGGTACGTCGAGATTATCTTCCCAGGGCAGATTCGAGCACCTCGACCTTAACTAAAGAATAACGAAATCTTCCGAGCGCCTTGGGGTAACTGTACAAATTAACCCGAGAGCGAAGCTTCTGAACTGGGTGGCGACCCAAAGGGAACCAAAAAGCAAGAAAGTCATCTGAATCGGTAGCCGGAGTCGCCTTGTGACCGTGAATCGAAAAATCACGTCACAATGTCTACATCAAACAGTGTTATTCTAGCTTAACATATCGCTTACCTTGATATACGATGATCGCAGCTGCGGTACATCAGAATTAAAATTATTTTCATCGAGTCTCAGTATCTTCAAATTTTTGCTATTCGCAAAAGTATCTTGCAGTACGTAATACAAATGATTTCTGGACAAGTCAAGCACAGCGAGGTCATCGAGAGCAGTAAATGCATTCAAGTCAATTTGATTGATGCTGTTACCAGAGAGATTAAGATACTTTAATCTCGTAAGCCCAGTATTCTAGAAGAAATTGTAAAAACTTTTTAACGATAATTAATAACCCGTACGTAAGTTAAGTAAAGAATATTTGAAAAAAGAAAAAGAAGCAAACTAATAGATAGTACATATATCAGAAGTAGTTCTAACGATACGTAGATGGCGCTGATGGTACTTCGATACAATGGACATACAATTAATTGTAATATTTACAGCCAGTTCGAAGTTTCCAAGAGACGACACCGAATTCTTCGACAAATCCAATGCCTGCACAATAGCCGGAAGTCCAGTCTGCACGCTGTACAAGTTCCTATTGGCGCAAGTAGCTCGACGAAGTTTCAACCACATGTCGCAGATGCAGAAATCAGGGCAAACCACCTCGTTCATCCTGGCCAGAGCTACGGAGAGGAGAATCACCAGAAGACCAAAGCTCGTCGGAGCAACGAAAAGTCCTTTAGGAGGCTTCATGTCCTCCGGGAGGATCAAAATCCAGAGGATTTTGAAAATTTAAAACTTTTTTACCACCTCGTGAAGTCGAGGCGCCGTCAACGATAAACACTTTACTGATGATTCAATATCGCCCAGGTCTTATCTCCAGGACTCGGTCGAGATTTCCTGTACGCCACGTATCTCAGCTAATCTTATCAGGGCTATCAGCCATGACACATTGGCCGCGACACCAGGTGATACTAGGTAACCTCCGTGTCCCATTAACAATTTTAGATAATCACTATAAAGTATTATTGTTATTCGTTCGTAATTTTCGGTGCAGCGCGCGATTTCGATTAAATCAATAAAATATCGATCGTTGACGTAATTAAATATCGATCTACGAAGAAGATAATTAAGGTGCGAGGAAGAAAGAAAAGGTAGGCGATATATTTTGTTTTTTTTTTACACCGTGATCAATATTTTATTGAATAAACGTGTATTCAATAAAATGCATATATCGTATCGGATTACACGTGTTTAATTCTTTTTTTTTTCTTTGTTTTTTGTTTTCAACGCCAGGGCATCGCCGTAGTCTCGCAAACAGTGCAGACTCGCCGTGATTACAACATTATGTATAGAACGCACAGTATGGTTATTCTTTTTAGGGTAAACAACGCGATCGACCTAAGCGACGATCTCATTATCTCGATCCTCATGTATCATCGTTAATCGATCAAAATAATCTAGAATCCTTAATTATGGATCGCGAGTCATTAATGATCCTTAATTAGGTTCGACTCTCGCGATATTGACTGCGGTTTCCTCTCTTCGTTTCACCTTCGTAATATTCGTCTTCTCTGTCCTTAATTCACTAAATGCAGTTCTACTCACATCGGCATCGTGGCATCTCATTATACAATAGTACAGGGCGTTTCAGTCGAGTGACAAGCTTTTGACTTACCGAGTGCAGATCTTTAAGCTGTTTTCACGCAAGGAGGATGTAACGGAGTTTCATTTACAGTCGGTCGCCCAAGAGAGCTGGAGAGCATTGGGAAAAGAAGATGATCGGAGGCAGCGCGACTGGAACGCCCTGTACTCTCTCGATTGTACACATACTTCATAAATATATAATATATGCGTATGCATACCGTAGCTGGTAATATGTTACAATTAATTGGATATACACGAAGTACACACATGTGCATATTCAGCTTTTTCTCATTCTTTATACGCACACGTATTTATACAGCTTTGTACACAACATTTATTCATGTCCGGTTTCCGCTGAAGTTCCGAATCAACTCCGAGTAAAAGCTGCAGGCGCAGGAGATAAATCGTGACTGCGATAGTCGAGGCTGGATCGCGGGAATGAGAAAAATCTTTGAGGATTATTGTCTTCCGCATTATCAGGTGTCTCGTCGGCCAGTGTGATAAGTAAAATAATTTTGCAGAAAAATAATGTATTTTTATTGGCATCCGACGTGAAGAATTCTTGGGCCTGCAGATTTCTCTGTTTTTTTTTTTTTTTTTTATATGGCAATTGGGTATCCAGTTGTTGGCTGTTGGATCGGAAGCTGCAGTGGACCACATGATTAAATATACATAGTTATCAGTATAGTAGACGTTATTTAGGGTGTCTAACCTGGGATAAACATTTTTTCCATCTACCGTACTCGCGCGTCATCAACTCGGTTCCGAGGGCACTGTATGCTCAGTCAGGCGTTAAGTTTTATAGAAGTGTAAAATTTTTATTGGTCCAGAGTTTCTCACGAGATGAGCCCTCCTACCAGATTCCTTCTTTACTTCGTTCCAACGATATTTTAGGTACACGTATAGCCCGATCGGTGGGTTTTATTAACGCTGTTGGTAAGTCTGGGCCTCTTCCGCATTTAGTACCTCTGACTGCCGTCTGGCGCTAGAGTTTTGGGTTCTGAAACCTATTCTTGGATTCCTTTCGATTCTCGCGCTCAAAACTCGTTCGATCTGTCGAGGAAGATTATCGTGTGGGAGCGTTTTAATGCCGGCGACAGTTCTATGGCGATATTAAGCTTCGTTATCTGTCGAATTTGAAAGGTAAGAAGGTTTTAAAAATTTTACGAGTACGTGTTACAAATCGTCGAAGGAATTTCGTATAAGTTCATAATCGGATTTTGAATGAGGTTAGGTGACAGTAAATTTCTGACAAATGCGACGAGTCTAAATCGCGATTCGATTTTGATCCTTTTTTTGTTTCTCTTCTTATCATCGTTTTGTACACTCTTATCCGAATCGACCCGATCTCTTCATTGGCGCAAGTTTAGCATTCTGTTAACAGTAGGGGGTCAACTAGCAGACAACGACACGATTAAAGACACATACATGCACTCAGAGGATAGACACGCTCGCTATTTAAGTAACGAAGATTCTCGCGCACACAACTGAGGACAAATGGTGAGAATTGGAGAAAGAAAATGAGATGAAAAATATTTTCCGAAAGAAAAAAAAAAGCGACGTTTCACCTAACAACACCAAATAGTGTTTACACGTGGTTCAATCCCTGCAGTCAGTCTGAATCTAATTGACAATGTTGAAAAGGTTCACTTCGCTCCTAGCCTCTCATTTTCACGATCAGCGAATACCGTGACTACAGGCTATTTCAGACGAGTAAAAGGTGGTCGTTTTTTTGAGAGACAGAGAAAAAAAAATTTTCAAGAAAATTTACATTGGCTCTCGTGGAAATTCAACGTTTCAGCTTCCTGAATTACGAATGATACGAACACGCGTGTCGCAATTTCTTGCTGATATGCGAACTTGTACAGGCCGTTTCATCGGGTTTGCAAGTTTCAAATTTTTTTTTTTTTTCTGTCGCGTAAATAATTAACAAAGGTCTGGTGTATCGACAATAGACGCTTTACCCAATCGACCTTAACTGTGTTTTTCCTTTTCTCTCTCTTTAATCCGGCCAATCGATAAATTCACATTTAACTTCTACAGGCCTAACGAATCACGACGTGGTAAAACGTATTAATCCTGACGATTATTTTGAATTGCTATTGCGTGCTGTATTTTTTCTTTTCTTTATTATCATTTTTTTTTTTTTAATTTGCCATCGATCGTTTCCGTATGATCTAATTTAAATGCCGAGAAATCCCAATTAAACTTAATAGTCGGTACTGGCAATGAGACCTTTTAAAAAAATAGTATGCCATATGTAAAATAAATTTTGTCACGATACATACAAGATCGGGAATGATTTCTCCGTCATTTGCACGATTCATGGAAACGATCGATGCGCATTGTCGTATATCACAAGATCACTTTAGCCTCTAAATTACAGCCTAGTCCGATTAACTCGTCTAACTTTACGTGTCATAATATGTTTCCATTACTTCCTCTTTATGCTCAATATATATTTGACAAAAACCTACAGTAGTCTATTCTACCGAAAGCTTCATTTCTCTACGCGAAGTTGCCTTCTTTTCTTTTTATTATCTTTCCTCGTGCCAAATCCCAATATTATTACTCGATAACTAATTGCAAATTTCGATCTACAATAAGCACAATTCTCTGACTCGCCGATTCTCACAGCATCTCAATCTTCATCTTATTAATTGTTTCGTCCTAATTTCACAATAATTATTCTTTTCGATGTCTTTGCGTATTTGTCAATTCCAAGGTTCCTAGTCCCCCCTCCTCCCCTCCTCCTCCTTCAGAGATACATCGATCAACAAGATCCAAATAGAATATTCCATCTTTTTTCTTTTTTTTTCTTCATTGAGTGAGCCTCCTTATCGATTAGTCCTCGATTTCCTGAAATCCTTGATCCTTCCCAGCCGAGTATCAAAAGTTCACGTAGGAAAGACTCGAGGAAGAATCTCGAAAGATCAAAGCGCGACAGAACAATTGTCTCATCTTGATATTAAGTTATCATCACATAAAGCAATCGAACCAGCCTCACCTTTCGAGGTGTAGGAAAAAAAAGCCATTGCAAATGGGTTATCCCATTTGCGAAAGAGCCAACGTCTTCAACCCCTTCAGTCTCAATGATTTAAAATACGAACGAATCATTGTGACTTTTCTTTCTGACGTCCCAGTGCTCTTCAGTCGAATCAACGAATCACGATAAGTATCGATTATTATCATCGCATGATAGCCCTTAAATTATATTTAATGAAATTCCCTGATGGGCTGCGAGGTGGCGGCAAACGCAACTCTTCTAGCTACGGCCAGATAAGAAATACAGGCAAATAATGATAATCAATGAAATTTGTATCCTCAAAGTGACGATTTACAATTGCACTGAACGAATTTTCAAAAAGCAAAAAGACACTCTGCATATATAAGTGTACAGCGATATACGTTATTTTGCCTCTTTTCTAAGAATCAATCATACGTCTTAGATTAAAGTCTGCTGATACTTTTCGCTTATGCCCAAGTAAAGGGAAAATAAGCATAGAAATGATTAATAGAATAAGCCCAAGAGAAAAAGAAGAAGTGCTTAAGGAAAAATGAAAATAAACGAAAAGCAATCTGTAAGGCTATCAGGACTTCGTTGCTAGTGGTCAGAGTTCCTCTTGCTAATTCACAATGAAGAGTAAATAGACTGTCGAAATTCGAACATAATTTTTCTATGACACAGATGTTCGTTTTTTTTTCTCCTCCTTCGTTAAAGGCGACAGCACGAATATCGAATTCGTGATGTTTTCGAAATCAAATTCCCTCTGGACTTTGTAACGATTATTAAATCTCGATGAGGAGCACTTGAAAGAACTTTGCCTTCATCCGTGTTCCTAGACGCAAAATTTCTCTCATCTTCTCGTTACTCTTCCTCTCGTGTGTTCCACATGTAATAGATACTCGTGTTTAATTTTTTTTTGCCATTTATATTTTTAAATCGCTTGAACACGTTAATATGTAGGGCGCAACGTGTTCTGGCGTCTTGTCAATGTTACGTGATAACGTGATGCACAAAATGGCGGATCCGGATTACGTTGCGACATTTCAAGAAGGAGACAAAGGAAAATCCTTGATGTCAATGCGGCAGGCGTGATCGGTCGATGAAAAAATTGACAACTCTTGTCACGATGACAGATGCCGTGAAAACGATGCGCGCCAATTAACGTTTGATCTCAATAGCACAAAATTTCTACTGTCCTCTTATTAGAAGTAATATATATATTTACATAGACTATCTACATTATCTACACATCAACAATAAACAGTTAGAGGCGTTAGCATTTTTTGTTTTCTTTTGCTTCGTAGCATCGCGCGTTGAGTCCGCGTAGCGTGATAAATTGGATTTCAAAAATTTCTTTTTTTCCCGCCGAACATTTCTAATTAAGGTATTCGTGTGTGTATATATAGGTATACCTACTCTGTCCTCGCTAATTTTGACAACGTCACGACGACATCCACGTTAGTGACAGATAAGTAGGATTCTCGCGTAGTCCTAGTTATCGTGAAAATTCTATTCAAATTCGAAAACTCATGTGTGTGTATACGTAAGAAATAAAAGAAAAGAAGAAGGGAAAAAATCTCAGAGAAACGTAAGAAGATCGTGATACAATGTGTGAAAGAAATAGAAAAAAAAAAAGAAAGTAGACAAAGAAGAAATTCGATAAAATAAATAAGCTAATTATTATATGCATATATGTATATATAAAAATAAACGACAATAATTAGACACTAGTCCCGTGAAAACGCGACAGAAAAACAGACTTCATTTTCGCCGAGCACCGCTTCGAGCATCTTCTTGGGCCACTTCGTCGCGACTCGAGTTCCGCTTCGAAGTCACTCTTTCGTTATTCCCCTTTGTTTTTCCCTCCGATCCGAGCAACTTTTCATCAGGAATTTTCAGCGGCTCGTTCGGCAATCCTCTTCCGGTCAGGACTGAGAGAGAGTCTCCGAATCTCTTTTTCATCCGAAATCCACAAAGCACAATTCGAGAGTTTCCGGCCTGCGGGACTCCGCGATCACCCCCACATTCTCTTCTTTCCCATTTGCTCTTCTCCTCTCAAATCTCTAGCCGGAGTTTTTCTTTCTGATTGGCCGATCGACCTTTCACGTAAGGTTGGGCGAGGAGCAGGACGATATGGCCAGTCCTGGCACCTGATCCTATATGAATGCCCAGCACTCAAGGGTCTTCACGACAAAGTCCTCGTGCGGCGCCAACGGCTCGTTGCCGTAGGTGCTGCAGGTCTGCGTTCTGCCCTGATAGAGGTCACCGTCGAGCCACAGACCAAACTTACCACTGAAAGGCAATAAAGATTTTACAATTATTCCTCAATTCTCTTCAACCGAAGATAAGACCGACCGCGTCACGTAAACTTATACGGTACGTGTAATCGGGTCACTAGGGTCACTGAGGTCTTTGAGTCAAGAGAAATTTGAACGTGACTTCAATGCTCATGCGACAACGTGACAATTTAATACTAGCACAGACACAAAGTACCAAGACGTGCTTATTAACTGGTCCCTACTCGGCTACTTACTCTCCAGCGCCAATGGCCAAACTCTCGTTGTTGCCTTTAATGAAGTAGAGGTTATCACCCGTCCAATTGAACGCCTGGAACCTCGGTGTGAACCTGAACAGAAGTGACTCCCCGGTCCCGTAGAAGTGATCGCTGACGTGGAGCGAGCAGGAAGTCAAAGCACCGAAGACCTGAAACGAACAGTTTTGACATGTTAATGATCCAGCATCCACCTCCTCATCGGTCCAGCCCAGGTAAACTTCAGCAAAGATGCACTCACGTTGCCTTCGGTGTCTTCGATGACCAGCAAAATGGGACTCTCGAGTCTGGCCATCTTGCGATACATGCTGTTCAAGCTGAACCCATGTTGACTCGTACTGAATACCAGAGTCCACAGGTATCCTTCGGCTCTGGCTGGCAAGTGACGACAGAGGTGCTCTCTGTGCTCGTCGCTGAGAATTTCCGTTGTTCCAACCAAGTCCGGAACGATGATGTCCGAGTCCAGGGAGACTGCGCTACTGGCATAGAGCGCTCGCCTGAGCTCCTCGCTCATGGACAGAACCTGAAGACCCAAACAGTTGATCATCAGCCGTCTCCCAATTTGTCATTGGTATTCAATGCATATTGGGATGCAAAGAGTCTCAAATTTAATGCTATTTTCTCGTACTGCTTTCACAGTAATTAGAGACTCTCTGCATGCCTCTTTCTCTCTCTCTCTTTCTCTCTCTACCAGGCTAATCTATACAACAACTAATTCTATTTCTAGTTCTAGATCTATACACAACTAGAGCATAACCACTATGCATCCAATATCGTGTTGTTCTGTTGTTCTGTTGTTCCTGTTGGTGTGTCATGTTGTTCAGCCATTGGTGACTTGTTGTTTTCGAATTTTTCGAAATTTCTAGGTTATTCGCTGTTCTCGTATTACGCAGTCGTAAGCGACATTTTTTTTCCTCATATCACACAGTCGCAAGCGACTACTCAGTTACCAGATATTCATCCGAGAGATCAGTTACGCGTCGCGTCGCAATGAATGACGAGTTTTTTTACGGTAAAGAAATAAATGACCCCCAATAAGAACGCTCCTAATTAACCCGCTGAAATTTTCTAGAGTCAACGAGAATTGCAGCAGACAACTAAGTACCTTGATGAGAATGACATTTATGTAGCTCTCGTAGCTTACGACATTTTTCTCATTCACGTTCAATACGCATATGTGCCTTGGCGTTTCTAGGTCGAAACTACTGTTCGTTACAAAAGTGATGAACCAACCTGAAAAATACCTCACGATACCGAAACCAGGTCAAAATTGGAAAAAAAAAATTTCTTAATCATTATTCCCAATTTGTCAAAAGTCGCGATTCCTCGTCCCTAAAAATTCTCCAGTTTAACGCCCGCGCGAAAATCGCCCATGAGA
This sequence comes from Calameuta pygmaea, assembly GCA_031762395.1. Lineage (NCBI taxonomy): Eukaryota > Metazoa > Arthropoda > Insecta > Hymenoptera > Cephidae > Calameuta > Calameuta pygmaea. The sequence continues at coordinate 600,405 of JASANN010000299.1, read as the reverse complement.
ATGAGTTGTGCCAACTGTTTTTCGGATTAGCACCTGAACATCCAGCTGCGATCCGGACCACGAAAGGAGAATGGAAAGTTTCGTAATTAGCGCGAATGACATCTTAGCAAGATTCTGTCACCCCCCTCCCCCCCTCAGATCCTCCTTTCACCTCTCGTATCTTGAATTACGTCACGATCTACTACGCATCTGCATAATACCGGCTCAGGCACCTGCGTGAGATAAGTTTCGGTCCAGGAATCTCCTTTGTTCCTGTTGTTGTTGTTGTTATCACGCTACAGCGTGTTTACGTCTCGTGTCGCTCAGATATTTAATCGTCAGGATCCTCCGGTGATCTACTTGAAGATTTTTCGATATTCAAATCCGTCCATTGATTCAAAGAAGCAAATCAGACTTATCACGTGCTAAGTATTATTCAAACGTTATCCTCTCTTATTAACGAGTATCTAAGACGATTTGCGTCAATAATCAATACCGAGAGCCAATATTTGTGTACACGAGTAATTAGTTATTAACTTATCTCTCCCTCCGTAAATTTCGAGTTGAAGTTTTCCAAAAAGTCTCTATTAGCAGAATTAGCGTCTCGTGAGTAATCGATGTTTCCCGATGGTCAAAAGAATTGACAGGTGTCTCTAAAAAAAAAAACCTCTCGCTGACTGTATATCCGATCAACGATCGATCGTTCGATTATTGAATTACTGGATAATTGATTTTTTGTCGAAAGACGATAAAGTCGTTCTTAAGATAACTTAGGGATCTATTTGACCGACCTCTTCTTTGATCGACCCTATTTCCTTCTGTATTTCAATCTTCTCCCGCGTGCCGGTGTTAACTCGAACAGGGTATATATCGGGGTCGACTGACGTTAGAAATTTGAAATTTATCCAAATTTATATTTTTCGAAATAAATCTTGATCCTCGGATGTACTTTTAAGTGCGTTTGATAAACGTGTAATTAATGTGCGCGAACGATGGTGTTTTTAAGGTCAGACGAACTTGGACGGCTGATTTATTGTCAGATATGAAGAACGAAAACAAGACTCGTCTTTTGCATATGTGATATCATGGCCAATAGTGCTACATCCTCAATAACGAAGATTGTTATTGTCGTTACCAATGTCTTTCGGTGATAAGACCAATTGCAGTGATACCATTATACTAAGCGTACGTGTCCGTTTAATTCCACGTTTACGTATTCCAATTCGCATTGGCTCGAATTCACTGACGGGGGCAGCCGAGGGGGAGGTTAAGAGGTCAAATGTTCCAAGCGCTTCGCTGGATAGATAAGACTGAATTAATTATAGTTATTTTTTTCGCAAGAATTTATTATGCAATACTTTTAAGATAATGAAGGAAAAGAAGAAAAAAAAATATTTTACAATTTCTCAAGTATTGTCGCGATAACTTAGACCGGGTGGGAATCTGCCTTTATTTTTTCCTACGTTTATTATCACTTTTACCACGTGACAGCATCGAGTAAATAGCATTAATACACGTTTCATTGATTCTGATATTTTTTTGCTTCGATTGTCAAGACGCGCGATACACATTTCGTCTATTTTTAAGTGAACGATAAGATTAAAAAAAAAATACAAGCAGCGAATTTCGCGTTAAAAAAAAGAATTTCTTAATCATCGAAACGGGCAATGTGATTTCGAGAATCCGAAAGTTCTCGATCGGCAGGCAGAAATTTTAATACGGAAATCTTCGAGATCCGCTATTTTTTTTATTTTCGTTCGCTTTGTAAATCAGCTGATGATTCCAATAAAATACACAAAAGTAGCCGGACGGAGCTGGCGCGTTTCAAAAATTACGTCTGTCGGCCGTTCCAGTCGAGGATCGACGTCTGCGAAGTTTCGAGCAAGAAGAATTTCAGCGACGTAAAAAAGTAACGCAAAGCAGAGCGAAAAGGCATCGAGAAAAAAAAGAAGCCAAAAAATCTCCACGAAAGCCGACGAATAATTTTGCGCTGCTGCGTCACCAAAAGTTCAAGGAAAAAAGACGGCGCGACGTTAAATTCTGCTAAATGCAAATCCACGGGCGATACAGCAACGCGCTTAATTGGCTGCGTTACGAGTCCTCTTAATTAAGAGCATTACGGTGCTAAGATCCTCGTGAGAATCCGCCTTAATTTTGCCAATCGCAATTTCAATAAACTTCCACCGAGTATACCTATAATACCGCAGCAACTGCACGAACCTATATACTCTGTGCGTCGTAACATTCTCTCTAAAAAAAAAAACAATCCGATCGGCGAGTATAGGGAAAAAAAAACAAAATTAATTATGCATTTCTAACGAACAGTTATTAATCTAGTCCAACAAGTTTATCGAGGGTAGCAACATAGGCGTAATCGATTTCCTGAAAAATGTTCAAGGCTATCGATGTTTATGATAAAAAAATAAAAAAAGAGTCAATGTAAAAAAAATTATGACTAATTCTAAACGCTAATATACGAGCATACCCAGTCAGCACGTAGAAGTATTCGGGTAATCGGTTTAGCCAAGGTCGGATCGATATCACATATTCCTACCAATGCATATAGCCAATGTAATTACAATATATATATATATATATATATATATATATATATATTCTATCCAATTTTTGTCCTACTATCTCGACTGCTCTTTCCCTCGCGTGGGTCGCGCATTCCTAAGTGAGGTCAATCGGAACCGGAAGTCCGTCATTGATCATTGTTATTATCCCACCGACCGGATCTTCACGTTCAGCTCGGATTGAAGCTATTGGACATATATAGATATACCGAGGTCTTTATGCGAACGGTAGGTAACATATGGACGAAATATTTTTTCGAAATTCTCTTACCGAAAGCATCCTGGAGGAATGTTGAAAAACGTAGTTGAGTGTCGCGCACGTACCGGCTGTCATATTTGATTAGATCGAACGATCGAATTTAATAAATTAATTGATACAATTTTAAATCACGGTTACGCTCTGCTTCCTAGGCGAACTGCAGAATCGATCCGTTTCTTGACCGTCTTGCAAGAGCACCGATTCGATACTGACAGGTTTCCCCGCTGATCCGTACCCAAGCTTACTGGTTTACGAACATTCTAACAAGTTCCGCAAAGGTGCGTTGAACGGGGGAAACGAGTGGCCGAGGGAAGAAATCATTGCGAAAGCGGTAAAGTTGTTTTCCGAGATAATAAACAGAAATGACGTTTCAAATTAAAAAACAGAAAATACCGCTAACGACTTCTCTGAAATCTACATACACAAGTATACGGATAATTCCAAAAGATCAATTTGGAAAATTCGTTCTCTCCGATACCCCCGAGAAATCAATAGGGGGGAATTATCGAACGCTGATTTAATTGATATCTGCAACTTATTTATTACCAAATAAATTCGTCAGTAAAACTTCAGGATCGAAGGCAACGATCACGACTAGATTGTATCATCGATTTCGAACCGATTGGCGAATAGCGATTCAAAAAAAAAAAATTGATGAATCATCGAACTACCGGCGGTCGTTCACTCTTCATCAAAAACTTCGTGACACCTGTTACATATCCCGCTTTTGTTATTACGCTGAAAAATGTTTCCATCTGCTCGATCAATAATATTAATTGCACGCGAGTCTTCGATTTTGTTTTTTTTCCTTTTGTTCGTAACGATAGAAAGATTAATATTATTGTCTGCGCGTTATATGACAACGTCGTTCATTGTCGCCGATAAGAGCGCATCAAACGCACAGAAATATTCAACAACAAACTAGACCTTGTTTTGAGATAATAAATCCCGACAATGAACTCTAGTCGAGCGTAAAGAGTATCAATGTGAATTTCCTTCGCATGACGGTATCCCGGATACCTTGAAAAAAAAGAAAAAAGATCAATCGATGATCCATAGAGGCAAGCCGAGAATAGATCTCGAATGACAACAACATTCTAGATTGCGTAATCGAGTGAAAGAGAAATTTATCAAAGTAGATACTATTTTGGCTTAGGAATAAAAAAAATTGAAAAATCCTATAACGGTAACGGGTGAACGATTTCGAGGATTGCCACTTGAGAAAAATTACGAATACGGGTTATGGGAAAAATAGCCTCGCGTGTTAAAAAAAAAAAACTATTTATAAATACTCATTAGCCTAGACGCGTAAGATTCTCTTGCGTAAGACTGGAGTCCGTTAAACATAGTGAAAAAAAAAATGTATCAGGCGCCATCGAACCTCGACTTTCCTTTATGCGTGTTTACGTGCATGTATATACAAAAGATTCTAGTTCGGGTTGGGCTAGTGTAAACCAGGATTATGGGTAAACTGTGATACACGCCCATGGGATATATATATATATATATATATGTATATCGATAGCTGATTTACAAGTTTCAGTAGGGCTTATAGAGATTACAGGGACGTATCGGTAAATATAGATTGGTGAACGGTGCCCGGCTATCCGGAGACGCACAATTAAAACTTAAAGGCAGCTACGCAACCATGGCTAGTATGACGCCGCGATAGACGCTCGACGCGGTACTTGGATATGCGCCTTTTATCGGTATCGAGTAATAGGGAAAACAATTTGTACAAAAATCTATATATATATATATATATAAATATTATGTACTAACAGGCTGTGACGATAACTTATCGGCGGTCAGATAGTATCAATCAATCAGAAAAACGAACGATGGATTAGATGGGAAAACTATTTTCTGTCAATGATAAAAATCACGTCTTTCGCGGGTAAGATTAGACGATAGAAAACAAGTTTGATTACCTTACCGATATTTTGGTATTACGGCTGTAGCAGGAAATTTAAAAAAAAAGTGTCACGTAAGATTTTTGACATTTGTAAATATTTATTTTTTTTGGGGGGTTACAAAAAAAAAATGTTCATTCACTCGTACGCGGCTTGCGAGAGGTGGAAATTTTATCGGAATTTCGTGAAGGCCAAAATATCTAATTAGATCAAAATTCAAATTCTGTAAGTCGTGCATAGAATAAAAATTGCGCCACAAAATTTATTTTTATCATAGTGCCAAGATAGTCCTGATAAGAGACCAGTGGTAATCTGATACATGCACTACTTCAGTATCATGATGCAATTTGAGATTATTGGCAGTGTTCGATAAGAGATATAACAGCCATGAATGTTCTAGCAGATTGATTTCAAAATTTTTGTCCAAGCTTCGTGTTTCTCCTTTCTTTTATGCAGCACGTGTCTTTTTTGATTTCCACACCTGACACCAAATTTGGAACAGTGCTTGAACGAAACTGGAACGGTTTTTGACGTTTCAAGGCTTATAGTATCAATATTGATAATTACAGAGCTAAACTAGCTGGTGGCTTTTACGTACTGCCGATGGCCACGTGTGCACAAACGCCAACGTGCATTTTCCTTCAGGACACACGGTACATGGGATAGAGTAACACGAGAGCTGGAGTGAGTTTCAAAAAAGGCTATAATTCAATTGAATTTCGTAAAAGTCGTTAAGCTACTTCAAAATCTGATCAGCTGATGCAACCTAATCTCCTTGGTACGTATAAGACTTATTTATGTAGCATTATGATTATTCCGATAGCTTTTAAAATTTCTGACAGTTACACTGTTATCACCTCTCGTTGGCTGATGACGTTGGTGGGTCTGTGCTGGTTACAAATAACGCGTGATAAACGATCAATGATACATATTACATAGGTGTGGAAGAGAATTGGTCTACTCGAAGAAAGAAGATGGACGGAGAATAGCCAAAAAAAAAATTCAAAAATTACTTAATAAGAGACACCCTCCCCTCTTGAATCGGCCTTGCGAATGTTTTCGTTTAATCGAAACTTGACGACACGTCAAACCTGTTTTTCTCCGGGCTACAGGGAAGCATCGGGCACTTCGTTTCACTCAAGAGCAAAGATGCAGCACGTGAGAATCGCGAACGAACGAAGCCCGCATGTACAAATAAATATTTCCAGCATCCATTTTCATAAAAATTAAAATCGGAATCCTAACTATCGGGTCTCGTAGAGACGCATACCGATTGTATAAAATATTGAAATAGTAATACGATAAGTAAATTAAAAGATGACAGTCATCAAATGCGTTTACCTTGGTTCTCAGCTTTAAGAATTTAGCGACCTTCGCGATCGAATTGAGCATCTTGGGCTTCGGCATTTTTGTCAATTTCAGTAATAACGGTTAAACGAGTAATGTCAGATGATTCTTATTGTTCCTGCTGTCTTCTCCTACTCCGTGGTAAAAAGTCACAAATTAAAGAGACTGAATATTCACATGACGGCAGGCCGCGTCCACCCTGCTGCCTTTTACTTGGATTCTTCTAGAAGCTGGGCAGCCAGCCAAAACACACGGCTGTCAACTCGATCGCGCTACACAGTCTTCTGTTGCTTTTGTCAAATTGGCCGACGTTCAGGCTTCGCTATTAGATTCTACGGCAGCACGATATTTCGAAATACGTGAATACTTCGAATATTTCACGTAAGGTTATCACTCGTTGTGTAAGACAAAGTCACAAAACTAACAAAATTCACGTTCTACCAAAATGTGTAATTCGTTGTTTCGCAACGGTATCTTTGGTGCACTTCCACCGACAGACAAAACAAAGCGTCGTCCAAAATCAATAGGAAAACCCAGTCAAAGTCGAGCAACTTTGAAAATCCTTTGTTCGCTCCCCGTCCGCGGATGCAAATACTTGCTAGTTGGACTGTTGAGAAATAATAAAATCCAAACCTCGCAACTTAAGCAATGACACGATATTATTATACGTATTACAGAAGCTCTAACGTAGTACTTTACTTCCAGAGGACTAAAGTCGTACTGAACTTCAAGCCCTGAGCGTCCCGGTACATGTAGTCTCTGCATAAACCACTGCGCACGTTCGTTGCGCAGCACGTGCTACCCGTTTGTTGTATTTACGGATCTGCGCAGTCGAGGGTGGTGGACAGATTCTGCTGCCGCTCGTACGATCCTACCTAGGAAACTGGAAAATGATCCAGGAATTCTTTGTTCGCGTGACGGGAGTCTAAAAAAGAATTACAAAGAAACGTAACGAAAAACAGAGACGACAGTCACGTGATTAAACGTATTAAAAGTCAATGGAACGATTTAATCGACCTGCCACACGTTCTTCAACCTAACCTAACCTCAAATTTTCAACCGTTACCGAAGACAAAAACGGTATGTCGATTGTTTAACGACTTTTCGTCAATCTGCTTTTTGGCTTTATGAATTTAGAAGTATAATCATATGTCGAGACTGGTGCTCATCTGTATAAATATTTTCGATCGAATACCGACATGTAATAAAATTCCTGTCAGATCGAAAATCGAGTATCTAGATTAGGTTAGGATGTAAACATTTCCTATTTTCGTGTATATATCGATCGATCGCGACGGATATCGGCAAAAGGCGAATGATACGTCTAGATACGAGACGCGCATATTGGCAAGTAATAAAAATCAAAGAAATCAACATCCGACACAGAGACCTTCCACACTTCGAAGATTCAATAATTATTATTGCCTTTCTCGTTCATCGACACCCGACGCTACCACACAACACAGAGACGCCCATTGGCATCCGACGCTGAGCGACTCCCGAGAGACACGAACGTCCTTTCGCTACGTGGCTAATTTCGCCCGAGTCGTTTATCGCGTCGACCAAAATCTGGACAGTTGGAAGGCACAAGTAACATTGGGCGAAGAGAAAAAAATTGAAAGGCAAAAATGAGCGCAGGGTAGAAAAAAAATGCGACCGAATGACACGCAACTGAAATTTAAGTCGTCACGTGCAGGTCGGTGCGTCCCTCCCACCTGATTTTTTTCTTATTGTTCTCAGATGCCATATACCAGTTTTCATATATTTTTTACCATCACGTATTTCTATAATAAAACCATAAAAACCGAGAGCTGCTGCCGTAAGACGCATGTAACTGCCGAGGCGTATACGGAAATGACATAATTCCCTGAGCCAATGACGATGATCGTTTCGATCGTGAAAACAACAAAGTTCTCTAAGAATGTCACTTTTCGCTGCTGTTTATAACAACACGCGATATTTCGATAATGGGTGCAGTAAGTTGTTTTGCGTGCGTCGCCAAGACTTGACGAAGAATCCCAACGAGTCCAGGCTGTGAGAATAATGGGAATGACGACGGTTGAACGAGGAAGAGGCAGGAGGGGGCAGGCAGGGGTCAGTGGTCAGAAGCGACAGGAAGGAGTCCCCATCGGCATGTTTAACACAGGGTTTCAGGTTAGTAATTGTAATGGAAAAGTCGCAAAACTTTCCACTGGAAAAATTCCTGCGACACGGAGAAAGTCGAGCCTGAGATTGAATTCGTATCTGGACACGTAACTTTACATGTACGTTTTGCTTAGCATCGAGAACCATGAAACGGAGGCTAACCTATTTGCATTGGCATTGGATTCTTTTTATTGGACGATGTCGTCACGGATTTTACGCATCGCCTCAAGACGTCCGATGTGAATTGTGCAGATTTTGCGACGCGACGATATTTTCAATACATCGAACCTCCCTCGCACATGATTAAGGACTACGGCGGCACTTTTACGAACAGACTTCGAACACGAATTTGATCCTTGAAGCGCCAGCTAAGTTTCGAAAATTCAAGTTACTCCTAGTTGTCGAATAATAAAATTAATTTTGTCGATAATATAATAAATTTTCAAAATAAAATTATACCCGCCAAAAATTATGGGACAATCCCGTTTATTGCCTAAATCGTAAGCCGCCCCCGCGCCCCCCTTTTCAGGGATATCTTCCCACTATTAAATTCCCTAGAAAAATCGAATAACTGTATATTACTCGACAGCCATAAACATCGATAGACTCTTGGATCAGCTGATATGGTAAATTCTCTCTGACTACACCATAAACGTTAATCAGGTAGTTTTTCCAAAGTTCCACCGGATAGTCATTAATGACCCAAGTCACGTAGTGCTCGGGATCCGATTGGATAATCTTCGACCGAGCTATACAAATTTCCTCGCGCGATACGAAGTCGTGCGAAGAAGCACGTACCACATGCAAAAATGCAATTTGAATGATATTTATGGAGAAAAAAAAACAACGCATCGTCAGTAAAGATTATCCTGGCGGATCGTCCCGTAAAAAAATCATTATACGAGCATAAACGTTAAAAATAAAGATGACGATATTAACGGTGCAAACCGCCATGAGGTGCGTTAACAGTGAAACGGGGGGGGGGGGGGGAATCCAAGAGACAAAGAGGTCACCAGGTATTCATGAACCTTGGAAGGTCATCCTCTTTGAACGACCTCTGGCGCAAGGAGGTGGGCGGCTTATGTATTTCGGAAAAATTTTCGCTCAACGGTCGTAAATCAAATGTGCAAAGACACCGAAGAGAAACCTAATGTTTTAGAGAAAAAAAAAAATGGCCGTACAGAAATAAAGGACGATCACATTATTTACGCGTGCAAGAGCACAGCCGGGCGATATGTATAAGGTGAAGTTCCTATGAAACGATCAGCTATAATTAGATACTGCGAGTAAAGCCAATGTAAAAAGCTTCGGTTGGCCGTAGGCCAAAAAGGTTGGGAAGCTAAAAGTTTCATCAGCTCCCCCCCCCCCCATCCCTCCCTGCGTTTTGGAACGTACGAAAAAATATATATCGCAAAAGCTTCCCTTTTCAATTACACCAAAAATGGGCATTGCTCGTGCAGAGCATCGAGATACGAAGAGCTTGATTCAGTAATTAAAAAATAAAACTGAGCAATTTACTTGACTAAATTCAAATATATCGATAGAATCGGGGAACTATTGTTTTTCGCGTGACCTACGTCACTGGTGATAATCGCCAACCGTAATAATCAAAGTGACGTAGAACCGTTCGGCTTAGCCTGTGTGCCGGAATTTGGCAAATGAATGCACGTGCTTATCGCTGGTTTTCGGTGCGACACAGATAAATATTTCACGTGGAGACAGTTTGAGCTTTTGCCATACACATTGTCATAACAATAATCGTTCTATGCAAAAACATTGACTACTCGGTGTGGCTAGAGTACAGTGATAAACTTTGCACGAGGGATCAGTGCGAACGCAGAAAAAGCATCATTCGGTGGCTAATTAGCTGATAATGATATTGAATATCGTGAGAATGATTTTTTTGTTGATTGTTTTAAACGGGTATACATATAGTGTGTGTAATATATACATATATATGTATATATATGCGTAACAGTGTGGAACGTGGATTTGGACTGGATTTTAGGTCTTGAGGAGTACCTCGGGATCCTGGGCCTGTTCAGAGTCTGCAGATGCGCTCGAGGTCTTCAAGATGCTGTAGAGCTTTACGTAGGGTGCCTTTATCAGCTGATCGTCCGGAATGTCAACAATTCAGACAAAGAGACAGAGATTCGTCTCGTGAGCAACGTTGCCAGTATAATTTTTTGTCATGATCGTGCTCAATGTTTTTTTTTTTTTTTTCTCTTTAACCAACCACCATTTTCGTACACGTCCCGCCTCGTCCCGTTAATTTTTGTAAGTTCAGGAATTGCGCTTGAAATTGGTACACGCGTCTTCAAGAAGCCGAGATTCGTCGAGGATTGGAATTTCGTGACAATGGAAAATTACGATCACGTAGGCGAAATCGCATATAAATTCGTTCCGGGATCCATGAATGGAGATTTAAAAAAAATTAGGAAGTCGAGGTCGACGCGACGAGGCGAGAATTCTTCCTTTCGACTTTTATCTTCGAACTGTTATCCGTATTTTCCTTTCGATCGAGGTTCCCTGCAAGGTCAATACTCATTCCCGGTATACTTGAATTTACGTGAAATCTGAACAAAGAGATAATAGGATTTTAAGTATCGCCAATTGATAAGGAGGCTCGATCTGAATAATTTTTCTTGACCTTATCAGGATTTCATATGGCAACCATAAGGAAGTCACGTAAAAGAGGGAACCGTCGAAGTACGAAATACGAGCGACAGTTAAAAAGAAAAATTTAATTATCTCATCTCGGCTGTAATCAGTTTCACCGCGAGAATGATAAGAGCTCTCGTTCCGGCTGATCAAAGACTCAAATAGATGCACATTAAGAGATGATATTCGATTGAGCGATTAAACGAAACGAGCGGCGACCAATTACAAAGACAGAGACAGTGATTTAATTCTTTAGTTAATTATGTGCTAATCATTTGTCGAGGTAACCAATAATTAAAAATGATCCGGGAAATTGATCGATCGTCATCGATGTACGGACGTCATAGAATTAAATATTCAGTGAATCAATGAAAAATATATATAGATATAGATATCTCTCGTACTAACCTCCCATGATTCACGAGTCAGCTCAGAGATGTCGTCGGTGTCGCGTGGACCAGTTTTTCCTTCCTCGGCAAGTTCACTCGGGTCGCCGTCGTGAGGTGACAATTCGGGTGAAAGGTCCGTCTCTGTATCGGAGAGAATGTAGCCACGTTCACGCCATAGATTTTCGTCGAGTTCTCCATAAAGAGCAGGAACCCATGCGTGAATGAACCTATAAAGGTCATCGACCCTGCGAACAAAAATTATCACGGTGCATTAGATTCCATATATAAAGTTAACGGTACGAGTAAAAAAAATTTGAAAACTAGATTTATAAAAATTTCACAGTAAATCTATTTAAAGTTGTTTTTTTGCTATTTCCTTGAAAAATCTAAAAACTGATATTCAATATTTAATAACCACGTGCCACGTGCTGTCCTGTTTACCTTCGATTCAAAATTGGCGCGATTCTTCGTACGAGCATCCTGAGTGACGGGATATAAAGAAAATCGAAAATTCGATTAACCGCGTGATTCATGTTTATCGCGTGTTCACGATCGATTTCTCGGATTGTTTTTTTTTTTTGGAAAATTGTTTTCTTCAAATTTTGTTTTTATTCGATATTTGAAACACGGCCCACGTGGGTGATACCGTTAAAAAATATTCAACAATCTGCTCCAATTAATGACCTCGGATTAGGAGATTAAGTAGATTAGGCAAATCTTTCTGGAAAAAAGATTTTCGTTATCAAATTCTCAGTAGCGAAATTCGTTATCGAATTTATTCAAAATTATTATCACATATCAAGAGGCAAATACATTGAAATTTGCAATAGTCTTTGTCTGCGAACGAATGAGAATTATAGCTCTATATATATATATATAGCAAAGCAAACAATATATATATATATCGCTGATGTATTCACATAAATATCGAAGGACATAGACGCTGCTGTGCGAATCTGCTGCTTGTTAAATTTGTGTCAACCTAACCTATTTAACCAACGACAGCGAGCTCTTTCACCAAATTAAAAATATCTTATACTTCAAGATTACAAAAACATAACAATTATCGTTGATTATTCGATTAATTAGAATCTTGCGCAACAACACAAACGATTCGATCTTCGAAAGAATTAAGGATGATAAAAGTCCAACGCGACGCGTTTACAGGTGTTACGAAGAGACTGTGGGGCACTGTGGGCGTGACCTGGATACCAGCCATATGACTGATATGGAATAACGCATGTGCTGGTGCTGAGGACGCACGTGCTCTAGAAATTCGCGGGAAAATTCAAAAAGATTCAAATCAATTCATAATGTTATCAGCTGAAAATTGTCATGAAAATCAATCTCAGCTCAATCTATAAATTAAAAGATAATACAAAGTAATCTCCAAATGGATAATAAACATGTTTTCTAACGTACAACGTACGCAGACGATAACTGATATAATCTCGTACGTAAGCAACTACCGATGGTAATTAAAGATTAATTGTATTGGATGGCAATAAGTAAACATTATACGATCGTTTTATCTTATACTTAAAACTTTGTAAGATTTTCCAAAAATATATATCAAGTCACTGATAACGATACAAAGTCGTATTACGTAATCTCGAATCTCCCGCGATGGTAAAACAGAATGTTCTACTTTACCGACCGATGTTCAGTAAATCTTCAAGATTGTCAATTAGACGCTCAAACTTCCCATGGTCACGTGATATCTTCCAACGGCAAATTTTCGTAAATTTACAAAAAAAAAAAAATTTCTACAAAGAATCAAATCAACACACGACTCACCTATTACGCGGAACGCTGAACCAATATTCCGGTCGTAACTTTTTCTTTCCATAGCTCATTATCGGCGTCGATCTTGGTATCTTCTTTCCCTTTGGTCTTCCTGTGCGCAGCCTCAGGTAAAGGGGTGGGTCCTCGCAGGATCTCGCGGGTCGTGGTATCAGTTCTGTCATTTTAAAAAAGCCCACCGCAATGCCATAAAACGTCACACTTTTTAAATACCAAAATTAGCCCTTCCACCCGCGCCCTCCTCACCGCGACCTATTTACTTTTTTTCAAAATCCATTCCCCGTCCCCAAATACCTTCGAGTACGAACGAAAGAAGCTTTCGATATGAAAAACAGCCCAGAAAGATTCATCCTATATAGCACATTTCGATCCCACTGATATTTACTATAGCATTATCATTAAATGCAACCGAAAAGCATTTTTGATTTTCTGGACCACCCAAAGTATGATGCTGGATTTTTTTCAAGTCAAAGCGTCACTGATAACGATTCGGCCAGAAAACATTGTAAGGTGCCAATGGACAATAAGGCTTACGAGAAATCGTTTTTGTGCATGAAAACGAGGTTAATTTGGTTTTAGAAATTTTTCAAAAATTCCTCAAAAAAAAAAAGCTGCTAGTCTTTAACGTTTCTTTATTTCTCCTTTTTACCACAAAACGTATTCACGTATCCTCTGGCTCCCGTTAATCTTTCTATGCGTTGACAAGAGCACGCAAGCACACGATTGTCACACTGATCGATAATTTAAAATATCAGATACACATCATGGTCAATACAGTCAAGACAACATTGTTATAATCACTATCACCACACACACCCAAAAAAAAAAAAAAGATGGCGTCGATAAGGCGAAACCATTATATAAATTATTATAATTGAATATATTTTTTTTGCGAGTGCATGTGTTTGTGTTTATATATATACATACATACATATATGTATACGAAATACTTTTCGAAGAAAATAATTGGCAATCGAGATAAATAAATTTTCTTAACCCTTTCCTCCGGCATGCTGTCAACCGGAAGCTGATAGTTCGAGGCAATGCAGAAAGAGGGGGAAAAAAAAAGGTACCAATTGAACGTAATATAAAAAAAGAGTACAGAACAAGTAGAAAGTCGAATGTATAGACATTTACAGGCTGTACAAAAGTACGACAGTAGCGTTACATTAGAATAACATTAGATGGTAAAGAGTATATAGTGTACGAAATCGGAATTGAAATTGGTAGTATATGTGCTTGTGCATGGAGACAGCCAAAATCAAAGTAAATAATTATAAACAATCAAATATAAACGTTAGAAATTTATTTAAAATCGAATCCCGATAGATTTTTTTGTTTTTGGTTAATTGCATCAGAGCAAAGCAACGAAGCAAATCAAAAAGACAGCAAAACTGGATCGATGAGAATATTTGTGTTAAGAGAATTTGGGGTTCGGCGGTGAAACTTCATGGAGCAATGCTGAGACAGGATGTGATGGGCGGGGGGAGGGGGGGGGGATTGCGTAAAAGATAAAGAGAGAGAAAATAGTGAAGAGACGAAGTGAACGAGTAAAAAGTAGAGAGCAAGCAAATACAGTATGAACCTACCGAGGCCTTCGAGTTCGGGAAAATTAGGTGCTTGGACTAGAGGGACAACAGAAACAGATGAGAATTACTGGATTAGTGTGAATTACTTTTCCGAAAGTGAGTTTTGGTAAAATTTACGTCATAAAGAAGATCCTCATTTTTTAATTATTATTATCATTTAGCATTGAGATTGTTTTTTTTTTATGAGAACTAAAAAAAGTATTTAGATATATATATATATATATATATTTTTATCCGAAAGACTAATTACTGTTTGTAAGGAATTTACGTAGGTCTTGGTCGTAGTTGTGTCAATAATTAAATTTTATCATTAATTATGTATTTTTTTCGAAATTTGTCTATCGTGTCAGAGCGTCGAATTAATAAGAGAGAAAAAAAAGGTACCAAGTAACCAATTGCTAAGGAGCTGTATAAATGGTTAAGAACAAAAGTGATTGTTCAAGGATAACTGGAAAAGGGACTGAAGATCAGAGATAAATTTACGAAGATGTCAAACGATAAGATTTTTTTTTGAATTTTTAATATCTGTCGTTTTGACGCTATTAATTTGTAAAGTTTGTGGATTTTCGAAATTTCATTCAATTGTGTAACCAAGGACGTTATCAGGTCCGATAATCAATAACTGATAACAAGTATAAGTGATTCGTCCTCGAATCAAAGTATGACGTCAGTCAGTAAGTCAGATCAGTATTTTGGCAAATAATGAAAATTTCACTAAAATTCGGTGCGAGTGACGATGTTAGTAGGAAGGGACAGAATAATTCGAATTATGATTAAACAAAGACCCTGAGATAGAAAAAAAAATTACTGATAAGGAATGTAAGTCAGGTAAAATTTTTTTTCCCCTCAAAACTACGAGATTAAATCCAAAGAAATCGATCGTTCGGTCGTAAACCAGTCGAAAGTGGATATATATAAAAATGTGAAAGAGGGCAAAAAAATTAAAAAAAAAAAAAAAGAAATCTCGCACAGTAAGAAGCATTGCTACGTAGCGTGTGCGAGTGTCCTGATAAGTAATATGATAATTCTGTCGTTGTATGATTCTTGTAAAACGTGTTAGTCCAAAAACCTGTCTCATTCCCACGACATAGTGTGTGTATAGATTTGTAAAAAAAAAAAAGAAAAAAAAGTGATAAAACTTTCTACGTAAAATTCTACTGACTAAATGAAAAAAAAAAAAAAAAAAAAAAAAGTATTTACGTCCTTATAGGAATCGCACGCTTCGGATACTCACTGTCAAAGCTAACGAAAAGTTCTGGCATGTCGTCGACAGACACCATGCTGCGATAATCGAGTCGCGGCGGTGCTGTAGACGTTTTACTTCCACGACTGCTGTCGACGCTGCTGCTACCGGATGACGTCAGTGGTTGCTGCCGTATGAAAGTACCCACGGACGAACGTCTGCGAAATTTATATTTATTCATTAGACTTTTTTTTTTGTTCCCTCGATCGCTCCTTCGGGATCTTTCCGAGCTGCTGACGGATCTGATTTACGTGGTTCAATGATAATTAACGTGAATTTAATTGTTCAATGTGATCTTGCGTAAATTTACATTACAGAAGTTAAATCCGTACAGCTTGGAATACAATTGTTCTTTTGCGAGCTACGAGATTCGTATTCTGAGCAACGTTTATAGGATAACATTTAGTGACTAGAATATGGCAGAGTAAAGGCAATAAATAAGCAAAAACGAGTAATGCGTTCTGCGAGGATTTTTCATGATTTTGTGTGTCGCTTTGTCTTCTTTGTTCTGCAAGGCGTAAGCGATTAAGTAAGAGAGAGAGAGAGAAGAAGAATCAGAGTTCAGATGCTACAGTTTTTCGTGGTTTACCTGGAGACGTAAATTGGATATCCTATTTTTACTGTTAGACTGACTGAGTTTTACAGTTGGCACGCGATGCTGTTCGTGTGTGTAGTAAAGATTTATTCAGGACAGATTTCCTCTTTCAAAGATCAAATTTTGAGTGAACTGTCGCCTGAATTTCAGTTAGTTGTGTTTCTCGAAAAATTTCGAGGGGACATGGACATCCGACAAAACAACAACAACGGGACCAAGACAGTATACAAAGATTCTAGAAGGACAGCAGGAAATTGTAAAAAAAAAAAAGAAAACAAAGGAGCCAAAAAAAACATATTAGATAATCTCAAAAAGTATGTGCCAATTGAGATAAAAATTATTCGTCAAATCTACAGCAATTCTTGACATCGATAAAGATTCGAGATAAACAAAAAAATTGATTTGACATTGTTTACCCGTTGTCATTATTTCTATAAAGATCAGCAAAACTGATAAATAACAGTGAACGTAACACACGAGCAATGCTAAACGATAACAATGGACGATCTAAGCAAAAACATTGACTACGTATCTCAAAGTTATTCTCACGGCAAGACTCCGGCGGACGTTTGCAGAGATAACGCGAAACATCGAGCAGAGCAACGAAGGGACTATCAAAAAAATAAATAAGAGTTTAAGAAAGAGACAAAAAAAAAAAGAAGAAGACACGCGCCCATTGAAAGAAATTAAAATTCGAATGAACCGAAAAAAAAGGCCAGAAGCCAAAATAGAGGAATGACATTTGAACAATAAGAATATCGAGACAACGAGAGACAGACATTCAGGCAGAATTGAAATAAAGTATAAATATAGTATAGAGAAAGAATACTTGAGGAATTCCTAAGGTAATACCAGGGGAGACGGACGACATTAGGAAGTAGGATAACGAAGTGCAGACGAGATCATCCTGGTCCGCTGACTCACCCGATGAGGCCTATGGGACCTGGTGAGAATTGAGGATTGGCAGAGTCCTGAGAGAGCGAGGCGGCGCCTAACGGCGGAGGTGTCCCTCCGGCCCGGCCGCCTCCACTCTCCTCGCTGGGCGTTTTAGCGAACAGGCCCTGGCTAAAGTCACTCACCAGGTTGATGGGCGAGCTTCGTCCGACACCATTACACATTGTAGGTTAGTTGCGGTGGAAAATTAGAGTTAACGCAAAGCGAGACTAATAAGTCAATCGATCAGGGACCGCGATAATAGATTTAATTAAGAGCGACAAGGAATCACCCATTTAATTATTAGTGTAATTTATAGCGCGACAAGGAAGCGTTAATTGTTCCGTGTTATTTCACGTGGCTACTCTGTTTCTACGGGTTGTCCCTAATAGATCATTCAAAGTGCGAACGATCGTCTCGTTCTTCGCTTCGTACGTACGCTGACTCGAGCTTCCCTGTCGGAGACTAACGTGGAAATTCTTAGACTTAGCCTAGTACTAATGTTCAGCCTGGTTTTTTGGGAATCTGCTAGCGAACGAGACGACCTTTTCGAAATTCGATTTATCCTCGGCGTATCGTGATTATATCTTATCTAGGACGTTAACGCTATGATAAGAGTAAAAGAGGCTTTTCATTAAATTTTCATTGAACGACGACATGGAAATATTCTATGTAAAGATATAAGAGTAACCTCGGATTTCAATGGGACTTGGAAAAAGAATTACCTGGAGAATACTTTGCTGAATACGGAGGAATGATGTGCGTCCGCACTGTTCGGTAAGCTGGATCCCTTGTCAGGCATTGGTTTCGATTCGTCGTCTTTCTCGGCAGTCAGTCCTTCCATCCAGGAAAGCGGATACGATAGTCGTTTTAGCATCTGGAAGCAAAAATTATTTATCGTAACGGGACATTCTGTGATTGGGGGCTCGTAGAGAGAAGATCGGTAGAAAAAGTGAAGAACCTTATTCTTTCGTGTCTCCTGCCTATCGTCGTCCTTGTGCTCTTCGTCCTTTTCGATCTCCTCGGTGTTACTGTCCAGACTGAAGGACACTGAACTGGCTTTCTTGCGGCCGTTGGTGGTTGCGTGTCGACTGTCGGAACTAGTGTTGGTGACGTTAGTGGGAGCGATCGTAATTGGCGGCACCCAATCGGAGGAGAGGACAATGTCGGCATCCGAGTAAACCTTCTTCGATGGGATTGGTTGAACGATCGGAAGAGGAGGATTAGGATCACGAATGTCAATACCCGAATCGTGGCATGACAACTTGACTAGAGATCCTTCCTCGTCTTCAGGAATTGCATTGACTTTTACGGGCTCGGCCTAAGAGATGAATATGAGAAAAATTGGTAATCAGAAGGTAACGAAGAGACTTCCGAAAAGTACCTTGTCAGAGTTCAGTGAATCCTGCTGCTCGTCATCGACGGAAAATGAGAGTCGATCCTTGCTTGGAACCGCCCAATGATGATCGAGCATCGATCGTCTGCGCTCCTCCAGAGTTCGACTGGCCTGCCCGCTTGGTTCTTTGTCTTTTGACTTATCTAGATCCTTTTCCTTGTCTTTGGTCGAAGCTGATCCTTCATCCTGGACGACGGTGAACAATGCAAGTGAGACAATGGAAATACGAATAATGCACGAACACTCGAGAATTGTGTTTTCTTACATTTTGAAGATTGGTAGGCGTAACAAGATCTCTTTCGAAAGCCTTGGGAAAGGCGTCGCCGTCGCGTTCAGCGCAGCTGCAGACGGATTCGCTGTCGTCGGCAGTCAATTCTGGAAAATGTTCGTCCTTCCCAGGCGATTGACACTTGCTGCGTCCTTCTTGATTCGGCTTCTTCATATAGTAGATTTCCGGTTTCTTGTCGGTCCCGTATGACTCTGTATGTCCGACACGCATGTGAGCGATGTCATAGTAAATGGCGGCATTGACGACGAATTCCATCGGCGCGATTACGCCGTACGATTCAGCACCGTGCTCGATCACCAGAGGATCCGAGACGTTCGGATCGAACATGACAGCGTTGGGTGTGACCAATAAAACACCACCTACCACGCCCTGTTATTCGCAAGACAATTAATTAACACTTGGCACAAATCTAAGTTTATTGTTCTTTCAATTCCTTTAATCACCTGTCCGTCCGTAATATGGCGAACGTTAATTTTGAGGAATCTCTCCCGGTATGGCTGCTCCTCATCATCCACAGTGGTCGCAGCACTGCCCAATGGCGTTTTGACCCGGTCCAGGTGGCTCGGCTTTGGCGAGACAGGCCGCAGATTGTCAAGAAGTTCTGGAACAGGAAACGCATTGCTCGGTTATAAATACAACCTGAAGTAACTTTCAATAAGATTTTGAAAAATCCTTCGACTGTTCAGTACTTGTGTCTCTCGTGAAAAACATCGATGCACCCAGATGGCAAAGCAAGAATAACTAGAACTGTGCCTGAACTTTGACGAATTTTCGAGTCGCACATATCTAATCGTTCTTCCTCTCCTCTCGTGGCTCATTGGCCATTCGACTATTGATTTCTTTTACGACTTTGCACACGAGCGACAGTTGCACGCGATGCAGGAGACACTTGACGTTGCGTCATTTGCATTTCGTACCATTGACGGTGGACGTTGACTGATATGCTGACTGTTTGGAAATTTATAAATTAACGAAATCAAAATCAGACAAGCTTTTACCTTTTTCCTCGGGTGGTAGGTCATCCTGAGACTCATGATCCTGATTAGGATCAGGACTGGGTGCATCCGTTGTAACGTTACCGCCTAGACGACCTTCTCCCTTTGCAGGTACCCACAGTTGCTGACCCGCATAAATGAAGGTGCTGCCAAGTCTGTTCAATTTCGTGAGCTCGGAAGGTGTAGTGTCAAATCTGGCCGCTACCGAAGTCAGCGTGTCCCTGTCGTTCACCTAATATGTAAACAGGAGAAAATAATTTTTTCAAATTTTCAAAATCTAGTCCCAAAAGGTTCTTTTGGTCGTGATATATTTTTTTTTATTAATAACTGCTAACTGCTCGACTGACATTTCAATTGCTGATTATAACCATCGCATTTCAGATCTGCATTCTGTAGCTCAGGAGAATCTCTAGAATTCCTGTTACATGCTCAGGGATTCGAAATACTAAGGGAGGCGTCATTCGATACACTTCTCTGGGTATTTGCCGACCTGGATGCCAGCAGCTTCCTGTCCTAGATAATGCAACTGGCTGACGAGGGAACCCGAGAAAAAGTGGCCTTATCGGTACTAGATTATAGACTGCAAGGAGCATCCATTGTTCTTAGTTCGTGTCTCTCAACGTGGCTTCCCCTTCCGAATTATCTTATTGTTTCGATTTTAAGAATTCTATACCCGAATCTCGAACCGGATGCCACCCCCGTCTGCCATATTAGCATTGTTCATGTTAAAAATAATTATAAAAAATTTAACATGACCTAAAAACTAATAAAAATCTGGAGCGTCTTTAGTCGGGATTCGAACCAGCGACCTTTCGATTACCAGTCGACTGCTTTGACCACTGAGCTACGTCAGCCGAACTTTTTTCGCCATCACCTTCTTAATTTCAATTAACATGAATCATATGTATACATAATAATTATATTTACCGTATAGGCGATCGTATTAATGGGCTGAGAAACACGACCGTGTTTCTTCTCCTGAGTCGTCGAACCATCCTTGCTTTCGGTATCGGAATCTAGAACATCGAAGTTTAGGGGTACTAAAAGATTATTCGTATTAATTTCGAATTTTGACAATAGCTAAATTATTTTGGTTCGACTGACGAACGATGATAAATTGACACACCTGCGTAAGAATGAAAGATTTTCGAAGCGCCGTGCACCACGTAGTAGACAACATAGTCTTTTACTTCTTTTTGGTAAATATACACGTTATCAGGCTCGTAATCCGCGCTTTCCCATTGGGAGAGCGTGCCTGGATATCCGTATTCCATGACTGTTTTTCTTTTTATATACAAGATAGATATTAAGTACGCATCAATCACTCGTATTGCGCGTTAACGAGAAAACTGTAAAGAATCCTTGTACCACGGGGGGGTCAAGGTGCCTCGCGTCGCGACGCTCCCGAAACGTCGGGACGTACTGACTTCTTCGTGAAAATTGACACTAATTTTATACTTCATCGAAATACTTTGCGTTCACGATTGCACTCTAAGGAGAGACAAGAAAATGGAAGGATGCTGACGGAGAAACAAGTTCGAGTCTTTGCTTCGAACTGTGATGACATGATGAATTCAATGGGCGAGGTCAGAGGTCATACCGTTTCTACACTACCCACGGGAGGTCAAAGAGGTACGAGACGCTATTGAGCACTAGTACATTGGTACGATTAATATAAATTCCTGTGTCTAATTCAATGTGGCAGCCGATAAGATATCGAATAAATTTTTTTTCAATGACATTTTCAAATTATACAAATATTAAATTTACGATTAATTAACATAACGGGAAAAATTAGAAACTCGGTAAGCGACTAATCGATTTAATCGTGAGAAAATTAAACACGTCATTTTACTTGGTTGACAAAAATTTAATATATCCGAAAAGTCTACATTGGAGGTTATCGAGGTGCCAGAATGACTTGGTTGAACGTACAGTGGACGTGAAAAAAAATTTTTGTTTGTCCCTAACACAGTATTTTTTGGCCTGAAATTATCGTGGAAAAGTCCTAAATGATATTCAAAAAGCCACGACAATGGAAATGCAAGAGATAAATGATTTTATTCGAATCAGCGACAACGCAAAAGTATTTTACTAATACGAGTCCAGTGACGCGGAGGCTGCTACGGAGGATGTCATTGGACACTTCTGTACTTTCGAATAGCCATGAGTATTTGGCGGAGACATTAGAGTCTACAGAAATCAAACAAACATGACTCACAGAGACGCAGGTCCCTATTTTACTTGAGAGAAGATCTCCATTCCCACTAAACACAATGATATTGCTGCTGTCCTTGATCCGACTATCCTTAAATCGTAGAAT
Organism: Calameuta pygmaea; assembly: GCA_031762395.1. Taxonomy (NCBI): domain Eukaryota; kingdom Metazoa; phylum Arthropoda; class Insecta; order Hymenoptera; family Cephidae; genus Calameuta; species Calameuta pygmaea. The sequence goes on along the minus strand of JASANN010000299.1, from coordinate 577,967 downwards.
AGCGAATACGTAAGTAGAAGAAATGACAACAAGTCCGAGCTATACAATATACACGTAGGCACCAGTAAACGCGTGACATTTCTCAAAACCGTTTACCGTTAATGATTTACGATATCCGACTAGCTCCCTGCGACTGTGTCACAACTGTGTTGATGGCGACGCACGCGGTCGCCCATGGCGGCCATTTTGGTATTGCGACACTAGCGCCACGGCAGACGCGTGAACCATCGGCCGATTCGAACGGGCCGTGTAGACCAAACAAACGTAAAGGCGATATTCAAATCTATTACGATAATTATTATCGAATTGATATATTGGTCAGTTATATTATTAATAACACGTAGGGGTCGCGATATTGATACAATGTGATCGAAATCTTTAAATAAACACAATAATAACCTACAATGTATAGTCTTATGGACACGTTGACAGGCCTCACGGTAAAATGCATTATTGACCAAAGGCATTCAGAGAGATTACCTGGCAGCTTGTCCTAGCATAAAATCATATACATATATACAAAGAGAAACTAGAGTCTATGAAAATGCCAGACAAGAGTCTGGAAGTGGGACGAGCGATTAGTTTCAACGAAAAGTTTGGTTATGTTACTCGTACTCGTATATGTATACGAGGTATCAGTTCCGCGAAAGGTTACCCTATAGATTGCAGGACTGATTGAAAAATAGACGTCCGCATTGACTGGTAGGTCAATCGAATCTGCCTGATATTCTGAATTTGATTTGGAAGATTATTTCGCGAACGAGTAGGGTAATTCTAGAGGTCAGGAAAAAATATTACGATCGATCGTTACGTTCGCCGGATTAAGAATTGAGGAAGGAGGCTGCTGTCTTCCTCGTTGCTTCTCTTTGTTCTTTATTTATTTAGATTTTCAAGAGCAATCTAGTCGATCTAGGAATCCGCTCCAGATTGCGAAAGTAAGTCAATGCGATGCAACCGACTGAGGTCGAGCCAACCTAAGGTCGTCAGGACCTTCGCCCGGACACTCGGCCAGAACATTTCTTTAACAATGTATCGTGTGTTTACGTAAATCATATTTTCTTTCTCTTCTTTACTATTTTTTTTTCTTTCTTTCTTATTTTTGTCTTAGCTTTTTGTACCTTTCGAAAGCTTGTCGACCGACTCGAAGCGTCCTTCGACTTTGTTGCGAAGTGCGTCCAGGTCGAACGGTGCTGTAAATCCATGATCCACGCTGCGACTCTTGCTCCTGAAAAAAGATAGAGGAATTAGGTGAAAATTATGTGACATTTATTGAGTCGGTAAACTCGTTGAAGAATTATTTTTATTATAGTCATTGACGTTGTTTCATTGTGTGATGGGATCATTTAATTGCCTTTGGATGAACTGTAGCACCTATCGGTTTTTTTTCTGCTGTGTTTATTTACGAGGAAACTATGGAAATCGTTGAATACAGTGATAGTGCAGGGAACTGTGATAACCATACGGATATTTACAGGCCAGAGATGCAAGATTGGCATGCCAAAAATATTCAAGATACAAGCATGCCTTGTGCGAAAAAATAAGAAATAAAAATCTAATCAATCACACGAGCGATATAGCAATCGAGTCATTAATCCTCGTGTTATTTTTAAATTTTTGATATCCGTAATAAATAGTAGCGATCTTAGTTAGAGGATCAAGGATCGAATTGCTATACGGTGCGCATGAAAAATAATATAAATAATATGCATTTTTAGTAACAAACCTGAAGTAAGGCACTGTGAGGTTCTCGGTCGACCTGGAATGTGTCACATCCTGAGACATCCGTCGGGACCTTTGTTGATGCAAAACCAAAAAAGAAACGAAAAAAAAAAGGCAATCAAACACATGCTACATGCTTAAGAAAATAAAAGGTTGAAGCAAAATTGTATAAAATATTTACGGGTAATAGCAAATAGAAAACGTAAATATATTCACGAGCCGATGCATTGTAAGATTCGCAAGCCAAGCTTAAAGTATGTGATAACATTATTAGATTGTGAATCGATGAATAAATAATTGTTTTAATAAATCGCTAAAGGAATTACCACAGCGTCACTGAGTTTGCTAATCGTTTGATTGCTGATCGAAATCAGTGCTCTTAATATACTTTGAGTTTTGAAACATTGACAAATGGGACGAGAGTGGATAATGTCCCGAGGGAAAATTTGAGTCTGCATTTTACTGCGGTTAAATCAGCTTTTAGCGTCGTTCACGGTGACGACGCTCGTCGCGCAATCTGTATGCAAATGTCAGTTCCCTCGGTGGAGTTTCCGCGCGCGCGCGCGCGCTGCTTTACCGACGGTCGATAAAGAAGTTGCCTGCTACAATTACTCTTTCTCGCATCGAATCGAAAAACGAATCTTGGAATACAAAGTAGAAGGAAATAATGCATCATCCATCCGAGCGGCTGGTCGTTTCCCTTCTTGCCGGTAAATAGTTTATTACGACACCTAAAAATATTACACTGTTTACAAACAATTGCGAGATGTATTAACATTTCCACGAGCCAAGTCGAATAACCTAAATTTTCTTTTGGCAAAGGAAGCTCGTGCAGATTGTCTACAAGAATCTAAAGCGTAATAACATTTTCACGCTTTATAAATAGTTTTGAACTTTTTCAAAAATTCCTTGTGCAGTTCAAGGCTACTTTTCAACTGAATTTAACAAAAGTCCTGCCAATGCATTACTCGTGAGACGTATAAATATGAAACTACGAGATTAAAATAAATATCTATAAAAAAAAAAAAGTTAAAACAACTTCCAGAACACACTATTAATTAATTATAGCGAGCAAGAAAAAGCAATCAGGTGTGTCGTTAGAAAGAAAAGAAGACGTTAAGAAAGAAAAGTGAGGCTTAAAATATATTCGGGGATGAAAGCCCAAGTTGTTGTACTCGATGCCGACATGGACCCCAAAATCAAAGCATGAGTTGGCAAACCGCCACAACGGCCATTGGGGTCCTGCTCGACCATTCATGCTACAGTAATTCTTTTTTTTTAGAAATTCTTTACTCATGAAAAGTTTCTTTTCTTTTTCATCACAGAAACTCTCGACTCCGCGCAATAAAAATAGGAATCGAACAGTTCTTCCCAGCACGGACATATTTATTTTCCAAAAGTGTCAGTCAGAGAAAAATTCAATACACAAGAGCAGAGTTCCGCGCAGTGCGCAGTACATTTGCACCGATTTACACACGTAACTTACCCGCGATAATGAACTCGAGAAATACTTTATCGAGCATACGAAATCTTATTTTTGTCGCAGCTAAAAACCATAATAAATTAAACGTCTGCTTTATAAATTTTTTTTACGCAATATTGCCCAAGCGTCACTCTGCCGTAGCACACACGGTACAGTCAAGACAAAAATACACGAGGCTGCGTGTCTCTCGATAGAAAGTGGATCCCCCTGGATGCACGTGCAGAGCCATTGTAGTTAAATTCTAAGCCAAACAATGTAGACTGTCAAGTTTCATCTTCGAATCAGTAAAAAAAAAGATCAAGAACCAGACTTGAAAATTATATACGTAACCTGCAACGTTAGAAGATCCTAGATCGCAAAACCTTTCTCGACTTTCTAGGGACGTAAAAAAAAATCCACCAACATGCAACGATTTCATAAATCCCATGCGACTGGAACACTTAGTAAAATTGTCAAGAGAAATATTTTTCTTTTCAAATGAATATGACGTTGATATACGAAAACAAAGTTTGCAGCTCCCGAGATCTATGCCAAGAATGCTTTCGGTTCAAAAATACTCGTATAACATTTTCCGATCCTGGCCGCACGTACTTACGTTCCCAGCACAGGAATTAAGACTCTAACCGAATTTTGATTATTTAAAAAAATCCCGATAAATAGTGCAGGACGTATCGTCGAAGGTATTCGAATAACGAAATAAATTAGCTTCGTTTATTTGTCGACAAAGTCTGATTTTTTTTTTCGATTCCACATTTTACGTAACAGTCCGTTAATTTCCGAAAAACGAATGAAACACGACGTACGATTTCATTGTCAGAAAATACTAAATTAACGTGACTGATTGCGCCTGCGTGAAGTTCGCAAAAAAAAAAAAATTATCCAAAATTTCTTTTATCCTCCGACCAGGCATATTCGAAGCTGCGATTGCGCTGAAATATTAATATGCAATTAGAGTCAAGGACCATTTTTAAAAATGTTTCTTCGGAGGTCTTCCATTGTTTTGATTACTCCATTTCTTGCCACATTCCCTCATTACGTACACGTACCTTCTTATTAAGCAGCGAGTCCGGCAACGTCGCCAGGAGGTGTTGCCTGTTACGCCATGACAACGTTGCCACAGACTCTCGTTAAATTCAAATCGCACGTACCCTCCCCTCCCCCCCCCCCCCCGGTCTTCGTTATCACAATAAATTCGCCTAAGATCATTAACGACCCAGAATTAAATTAATTATTCGCCGTAAATTCGATTCGAGCGATACCAGGAAAAAGAAAATCTCATTAAATCTCAAGACTCCACGTGCTAGGACATTTTTCACCTCTGCCTCGCGTTCGCTTTCAGCACAGACCTACGTACGTTCACCTTTCACCAGGAAATGTGATCTCAAATGTATCATTCAGCAACTGCCTATCAGATTCCAAGACAGATACGATCAGCGAATGTTCCATTAAGAAGAAAGAAAAAAAAAAATCGTAATCGAATCTCGACAAAATTGTACTTTCGTCCATTTTCAAAATCTGGGTCCACTAATCAACGATCTAAATTTCTATGGCAAACGTACCAAAGTCAAGTGCACTGAAATCCAACGTATTCAGGCTGTAGCAGGAAGTTCCAGTATCTTCGATCACGCACAGCAAAGCGTCCTAGCACCTGACTTCCTGTGACCTATCGATAAGCAATCGGTCAAGTTCAGACGTATCCAAGTACCAAGTTCCCCATTTATCATATACCGATACAATTCCTATTTACCATGTTTCCCTCTAGGTACTAACCTAATTCCTTATATACAAGTAGTATATGCTTCGGTGTACTGATAACAAGGATCGCTATACCCGGCTCACTCTATGTTCCCAGTAGAGCAAGAAGCGTACCTAGTATTAAGGATGTACGAAAATAGTCTAAGTCACTAGGGACACTAGAGACCCTAGATACAAAACATAGACTACAGGAATGTTACTAGACGGTAGCAGGAGCGTCGACTGACGGTCTTCTTGTCCATGTGGAAAGTACAGGGAGAGCATCGACGCGTGACCGGACTCACGTAGAGAGACGGCAGGCGTCTCCTACCCGACCAGCCAGCAACAGTACAGTCCACCTCAGGCGTATTGCATTATGAGTATATAATATACTCCGTGCACAAAGTTTCTCAAACGCGCTATCTTGCGCTCACTGTGACATTTGATGTATTTACAAGTCTGTTGTATGTACGTGGACGATCAGAGACAGAGATAAGGTATACCCCGGAGGATTGATAAGTGCTAATAAAAATGTATTAATTGAATTATAAGATAAGAGAGATATAAGATAACCTGATGGTAACAAGTTAAAACATCATTGACTCCCTTAACCATACTGTACCAGTACGGTTGGCTCAGTGGAGAAAGGAAACTAGCAGAACCCGAGCGCGCGTCCCGTCTTGCGGCGAGTTTCGAAACTATTATTGTGACAGAGACGCCTTAAGCAGCATCCACACTGTACGAAAGAATGGCAAGCAAAGCCCGTGAATTGACTTCCGCTGTCGATTTACGAAATCGTTCGTATAATCCGTTCACGTATACAGCGGCGAGGCGTACGAGGGTCCCCCCAGTCGGTGGGAACGCGTTAAGCTGTTTCCATGTAGCTACAACTCGGGAAAACGTGTTTTTGTTATCGAGAGTTAGGACGAACGGAGGATCGACCGTTTGGGATTCCGATATCGTAGTCGCGATTTATATTCCTTTCTCGTAGTCGTACTATATAATACCTATTGTCATATTGATTGTAGTTGATCTAGGAAGCGGAGGCTTTTGTTCGGTCGGATAAAGAAAAAATAAAAAATCACCCGGTATTATAATTCGTACAGTAATCACGGGCAGAACTGTCGTCCATTATTCACGATGAATATTGTGTGACTGGCATAGATGCGCTCGAAGCTTCCAGAACCATCCATTACTCCGAGTTAATCTGCTATCGTTATAATTGTTGTTTGTCGTCGGCCTGAATGTCCTGCATAACCGAAACCTCACGCGAAGAGACACGTGATTCGGTCTTCGGATCGATCCAGGAATTCTAATGGATTTTAAGTGACACGTAGAGGCGACCCAAGTATTTTCCATTCCAGACATATGTAGACCAAGAAGACCGATATTTGGGATTAGGCTCGATGACGATGAGCTGCCATTTGCTTCCTTGTTAGTCATCGATTCGACAATTATGCTTAAGAGACTATAGTTTTAATCGCGATTCGACGCCGATTCGAGAATCTTCTACGGTAAGCTTGGCAACAGCTACTAATCTGATAGCAGCAACGTCGATCGATCCGATCGGATCGATAACGAAATCTTCAACGGGCCCGACGAGCGGCCACCACGCATTCCTATGGTAATTCGACACGCGACAGCAGCGACGCGCATCGCGGCTCCTCGCAATGCTCGACGGTCCTGACCTTACGAAAATGTAAAATTCGACAAGCTACAATTCTCACGGGCATTGACGCCTACGATCCGATCTGAGGGAGATTGTGTGGATAAGGAAGCGAGACGAGGTCGACCTCCTTGAACAAGGTCGAAGGTCGAAGACCGTACGATACGGGAGGGCGAGAAAAGGGGGGGGGGGGCCCGAAGCGGACCCTCCAGGCGTGGCCTTTGCTCTCGAGCCTGAACCTGACATCGAATAAGTCCAGTAACCTTTTTCCTTCCTGCTTCTGGGACTGCTCCGGGTGGGCCTCCCCCCCTCCCCTCCTCCTGGCCCATTTACTCGATTAACGTATCATTAAATATGGGCCTTACGGGAAGGGCCCTCCTGGCGAGGCCACAAGACGGATATCAAATTTTAATAACAATCAAATCGATACCCGTTCCTTCGAAATGTCACGAGTTTAATGTGTATCGCGTGCGTAACGATGTATACCGATATAAGGACCCACGTTATTGGGCAAGGCCCAAAATCTTTTAATTAAAATCGACGGCCATCCAGATATTTTCGGGCCCGTTATCGATCGATACGAAAACAAAGAAGAAATCATCTGCGACGTAACCAATCGTTCGTTCGAATATTTTAAATTGGGCCTTATGCCATTCGATTGGGACTCAGGTGACAGTGTCGTCCGTTCAAATATTTCGTACGCGCCTGATATCGCTTTGATAACCAATTCTGTCTCATAACAGGCGTAACGATAACGTAACGTTATTACACATAACGCACGTGACGTAATTTCAGCAATAAATGCTTTCCATTACGCGACGGCCAAATTTTCGCACGGAATGCCAATTGCCAACGTGCTATCGATCTATATGCGAGTCTCGAACTCATAAACAAGACCGTAGTCGGCGCAACGTCCGTCTACGTATTTGGCGTTAGACTTCCGTTTCGCATTGCCGCAAGCTAAAGGCTTACGAATCGTCGCTGTCATTCCGTAATTTATATTCCGCTTATGTGCTCGCGTTGATTCTACCATTACGCCTACTTCCTTCGTTGTCGTTTTATATTCATCTTATGCAAAAAAAAAAAAATTGACCAAGCCTTAACGGGTAAGAGTTGAGTGGGTGGGAGGATGGGAGATCAGTGTCCTATCGCGGAGCAAGTTAGTCACCGGCCAATTAACTCACGGCTTTAATTGTCTCTAATTATCATACTTGCGCCTTGATGTCGCGCTAGAGTCTTACTCCCCATGCAATCCTCCCCCCAAAATAAGCAAGACCCCGTAAAGCCCTTCGGCACATATGCATAAAATTGCATCCCGGTTAACAGTGACTTCCATTGATTGAAATAAAAAAAATAAAAAAAAATTAAAAGCCACAATTTCCATAATTCGCATTTTCAATCTGCATCCCATTCACCAGAAATCCGTATGCGCGTGCGCGAATCACAATACGAATTCCCACAGCTGTTGCGTTAGCCTGACGCATTTTCATCAGACTGTGGAATCCCAAGCGCACCCTTGCGTCACGGTAAATTAACCAGCGTGGAAGTTAACGGTAACGACGATTAACTCAGAGAAACTATTGGCGAGAGCTGCCCTGCATATAAGAATTGCATGTCCGCGTCGATATTTCAATTTCATCAATTTTTTTTTTTTTCTTCAGTTCGTCACGTACCGCCATTTTGAAAGTTATTAAAGGCTCCAGGATCGAAGGCTGGTTTCATTGAAATTCCCAGCGAGCTCAGACCTCCGATAGTTGGTACTGTGGGAAAGAAATGTGACAACCTTAGGCAAGACGATGACGGAGGATCGAGAGTATAAAGAAAGCGCGAACGAAATGCACGCCCGTCGTGCACAGTCCTGAGTACCGTTTATGTGGGCTGTTAACGGGACAACGTCCTAGCTGCTACTATTGCTGGCAGACGCTGCTCCTGCTATACTGTATATCTGTGTCGGAGTCGGGTTGCTTGCTGTTGCTGCTGGTACTGGGATTCGGTTCGTCAGGGATTCCGTATCCTTCTTTTTCTTCTTTTTGATACTTTACTGTTACCGTGAATTCCGTAAGGCCAATATCAATCGTAGTTCGTTTGCCTTCCGCGCGATCGAGGCGACACCTACAACTTAACTGCAGGTTTCAAAGCTTCTTGCGCTTCGTTTTAACGGTACGAATTATTAAAAACGCACGTTACTAAAACGAAATACCAAAACGAAATGCAATATACGTTAAGTTTATGGTACAGTATGAGCTGTAACGAATCAATATTTCTTTTGATGACGGAGATAAGCAAGAACTAGTACGGGTCATGTTTGTTGCTGAAAGTTTGTCCAAGCAGACATTGTGCCAATGTTTAGCAAACAAATTAATCTGCTGACTGATTAATCAGCCAAATGCGTAGATGGCAGATGTGTAGTGTAATCGAGTGTGTGTAATAGTAATAATAAATATAGATAGATGTGTACATATATAGTATTTTATGTAGATATATGTATACAGGCATGGGGTTGGCTGTATAATCACGAAGATTGATTATTCCTGATCGTTAGAAAATAAAACGTGATCGGTATCTTCCTGATGGAACCCCGGAAGGCTGTTTTGACCAATCTTAAAATTAATTTATTCAAATTTCGTCGTTTGAAGTCTCGTTTTGATAATTCCTAGCAATATCTATCAGTCGAAAATTCTGCTATTAATTTCCTAATAAATGATCGTCTCGTTGACGTGATAACCGGCACGAGTTATTACAGTAATAAAAATGTGTATGATTCATTTGAATTAAATAATCAGAGTAGCCCAGTTGGTAATGCGTTAATGAAGAAAATTTTTTAATCGTCCAAGGTTTCTTTTAATACGATATCAATATCGGATATCGGTGATCGATATTTATCGATTCCTAATGAACGACGTACGAATGGCCATGGTGTATTATGAAATTAAAATACTTATTTTTCTAGTCCATAATCAGCAATTCAGACATCGGACGATCGATACTTGCCAATTCGTATCTTAATCTTAATCAATAGATATTGAACCAATCGGTAATTATGCTTGTTATTGGATCCGAATTGTTCTTAATGGCTGATCAGAGCTGTCGATGGCATCAAGATTCTTAGTATCTTTTCAGTCCTTGCGAACTAAAAAAAAAGACCTTATTTTAAATTTGTGAAAAACAAAAATACCTAAGAGTTATCGTAGGCGGTCATAGTCGTACGACTGTCGAAAGTTTATCCCCTAGTTATGCAAATCGGAGACTCAAGATCGGCTGTCCTTTGACAAGGCCAGCTGGTAAGCCAGCAGCATGTTCATAGAAATGCGTGTACACAATGGGGGCCCCTACCGGACAAAGGGAAGCACAGCCCTGGCTGTTCTTGTGGCTGGTATGTATCAGGTATTCTCTACTCCACCTTATTTGCTGCCAATGCCAATCGTGAGTTTTATACGTGTTAAGTATAGCTGAATGAAAAGACCTACTGGCTGGTGGTTTTAAAAATACGCAGAACAGAGTCAGAGGAGACAACGTCGGCGGGTGCGTGGGTGTTCGTAAATTTGAAAAAAAATGTCTCTCATACCTGAAAATACATCTGGGAATCGTGTGTTCTTGAAACAAGACAACAGAGAACTAGGTGGTTTATTATAATACAGTGTGTACAGAATGTAGTACGTACTGAATACTTGTAGTACGTACTATCTAGCGTGGCTTTCAGCTTGGAAGGTCAGCGACCTAATCTATCGCCTACATCTTGCCAGTCGATGTTGCAGTCGACGTGCCTCGACTTCATTCGACTCTCAGCTTGATTCTACTTCAGTCATCTGCGAGTTCACGTGAGTAAAGAGAGAAAGAGAGAGAGAGAGAGAGAGAGAGAGATAGTCAAGGATGGAAGAATAGAAAGAAGAGAGAAAGGAGCCGGATGGAAGAAAGAAGAAAAGCAACGGACGTGACTCGAATCGCAATACCATGACTGGCCGATTCTCAAAGCGGAAAAGAAACGCGCAGCCTTAACCATCGAAGGCGGACATGGCCGTTTACAAAACTCGACATTTTGCCCGGTTTTGGTCCATCATGGTGAAATCGTAAGATGCTTCAAGATGGAACGAATTACGTCCGGCGTTGACGTTACCGTTGATAAAAATTCATCTTGCTGAACCCTAAAATCCTATTGCGAGGGTTCGCGATGTCTTGGAATTTATGACTGCGACTAAATAATTCACCAGAGGATCCTCGTTTGTGTTTACTGGGAATTCAGAACGGTGATCATGGAATCCCCAGAGGCGACTCCTCCTTCGTTTCTCTAATTCCATATTTCCCGACTCGCGATTAGTCATATATACGTAAGTGCGCGGAGCGAAGCGTGCAGGTCACGAGAGACGCGGATGTTATCTCTTGTATATTAAGGTAAAATTAATTAGACGGGAAGGTGTTAACGATTATCTTGAAATTTCCGTAGTTATCGAAGATAAATGATTCTCTCGCGTATTTACACATTATAATCGCAAGAGCCGCCTCTCGCGATTTATCATAAATTCTCGAAAGTGGCTGCCGTAGGTAAATCGAATTGAGCAATAGAAAAAAAAAAAGATCGTTCAAATTGTGTTTACCTGCTGACGGAGTCTGGCACGAATATATTCCACCAGGATGGTCTCTTCTGTCTGACGTAAATTCCGTCGTTGCTGCCAGGTTCGTAAGCCTGCGGTACGCCGGCGACTCCCTTGCGACGTTTCCGATCGATTTTCGGTGGTTTTGCCAAAGGATGCCAAGATTTTCGTCTCCCCTTGCGATCGACGAGTCCTGCGGCTGCAGCCGCCTCCGCGTCTACGGCTTCCTGATTCTCCTCGAGTAGATCCTCGGATACGTAAAAGACCGAGCCGCGACGCCCGTCGTCGCTACTCCGACGCTTCTCCTCGCTCTCGATCAGACTCTTGTCCCTCTTGCTGGTCTTTCCCTCGTCGAAGGTGCTGGCCCTTCTGGCACGCTGGAACAGAGAGTCCCGTCGCGCGCGAAGATCATCCAGGACGCTGTGTCGACGACCTTTGCTCTTTGGTATTTTATCACGGTTATCCTCCTCGAAATCATTCAAATCCTCCTCGAGCAGCGACGGCACGGAACTTCCTAGGATAGAATCCTTCGTCAATATCCGCTTTGGCTCGAGGAGGCTCCTTTCCTTATCTCGTAACTTCACATTTTCAAAATCCCTAGGCGGAGCATTTTCTTTCGCTGAATCATCGTTGCGCGACTCCTTTTCGCTACTTTCAAAATTCTGAAAATTATTCTGCTGCTGCTGCGCTATGGATTCCTCGACGAGAGACGGCCTGGATCCCGCGAGTGCACTTTGCTGATCCCTTTTTTCGAAATTGTTGCGTTGCTGGATCTTCGCGTCCTCTACCAAGGACGGTATGGATCTTCTCGGCGTTATCTCCATTTGATCGTCCTCTCTCAAAATTTCCTCACTCTTGGTCAACGTCTCCATGATCAGGGAAGGTATGGATCGCTTCAAGGATACGTCCAATTTTGAATTGAATTGATCCGAGCTTGGTTCCTCCTTTGCGTCATTGACTTCCTGCCGCTGCTGATCATCTTCCTGCACCAAACTTTCCTCGACTAGAGAAGAAATGCATTTTCTCGAATCTTCTATCGCGCTGGCATGCATATTTTCGACTTTTTCTTGCAAAATTATCTCGTCCTCGTTCGACGGCTTCCGTTGCTGCTGTTCCTGCGGTTGATCACTTTGTTGCTCCTGTTGTTGTTCCGTCAGCGATTCCTCGACCAGGGACGGTATGTTTTCCGTCGATGTGAATTTACCGGCTGCCCGGTTGTTGTTCTGTGATTCCGTTATGTACATCGCGCTTTCCATACTATCTCGGCGCGAGTGTAATCTGCCACGGCTTTCTTTTTTCTTGGATTTTTTATTTATTTTTTTTAATGCCCTAAACAGTACCCCCGCAATCACTCACGGAGTTTCCATTATCGTAGCACGCATTACGCTTCTTAGAAGTATTTTTTTTTTTCATTGGAAAATGACATGCGAGAAGGAAGCAGTTACTATGGCAGTGACATGTTTCTTTCGAAGCACAGTGGGTTCTCTCTTTCTCTTTCTCTCCCTGCCGACTCCGATCTATCGTTCCCGCGATGATCCTGGCATTCTTTACCGTTACTTTCAGTCCTCCGGTTGACTCCGCGTGCAAGAGAAAACTTCTTGACGATCTTGTCACTTTAACGGAGGCTTTCCCAGTGACCGTTAACAATTCGAATTTCTTACGACGCTACTTTCATCGGGACATCGAAATGTCAGACGCCGAGGAACGCTTATTCGAGCGTAAAGAGGAATGCGAATAAAACAGGCACTTCTGGAAACGATGAAGAATGGTCCAATCAAATGTCCACAAAATAATCCTTATCGTAGCGATAAAAGCACCGTAAAGACGAGGTTCGACTCGATTAAAAATCGAGCGTGCGTCGACGCACTGTGAAAACACTTTTGGACTTGGAGAAAAAGAGGTCACGAAACTAATTGGGGGAGGGGGGAGGGGGTAATACCCGACAAAAGATAACGAGCAAATGAATAGGCAGTCGCGTTGGAGACAGGAGGGATCACTGGAGTAAAAATGAATAACCGAATATTCGACACTGCACTGGCGAGAGAGTATCTCGGGCTTTGCCGATGTCTTCCTTAAGGCGCACTTTCACTTTGTGTATTTTCCACCATTAGCAGACAAGGAGAATAAGCCGATGCGATCTGTCAAAGGAAACAACTCGTGAATCCAACTGTTACGTTTTCTAACGTAGACTTGACTCGTCATATTTTCGTTCCACCCTCCTTCTTTTTTTTTTTTTTTCGACTCGCCCGAAATATTCCGTTGCGCGCACCAACTTGTTCCTCCCTTCCGATTTCTAATTGCAATTTCAAATCTTCATATAAATAAAGGAACGAATCGAATCGACAAAAACACTCGGGGGGGCCTTTCGACGAGACTGAAGCTGACTGAAGCGCGTGCGGTCGAATCGCTTGTATTTATACAGCAACTTGCTATACCCAGGACTCCCCGCACTCCGACCTCCTCTTCATCCACCAGACGCTGCCCGACTGACAGAGCCTAACAAACTGGCAGAGACTCGCAGAGACCAGCAGAGACGAGTACAGGCCGGGACACACAGTCGCCGGCAGGACACGTAGACTCTTATTGTAATCAATAAACTCACTTAGACCTCCTCTATTAAGTCCGTCAAGCTTTTCTTTGCCTGATGAAATTTTCTTAAGAAAATAACAACAGTCTCCGATTCCTCGTCGTATAAAACCCATGCCGAATAAAAATGGCGTCTCCTGTTGTCTGCTCCCTTTACTTTGTTCTCCTTTAATTCACCACAGAAGTCAGTAACGAACTATATATATATATATATATATATTTTTTTAAATTACCACCGATCCCTCGTGCGAAATAAATAACGAGCTGTCTTTTTTTTTTAATTACGACCTCCTGCGAAATAATGCTTAGAGACACTCGCAGCCAGAACTGCTTCTACTGCGGAGACACAATAGTCCCATTATGTAACGTCTCTGTACGTGCGTACATCGTAAGTCAAATAAGTCATTCAAAAATTCTAGATCAATAAAGAATTTGACTTTTCTTTTTTTTCATCCACACTCGCTACCTTCCTCTTCTCCGTATTACACGGCGGACACACGTTAAGTAGACTCAATTCGTTAATTCGTCCCGAGCGTTGACAATTACGGAATTGCGACGATCAAAATACCAAACGAACTTAATTCAATTGAGCCAATTAACCTCGCGTTACTGCGTCGGTGGATCCTCTGGGCAGGTGCATGTCCGTGCATCTCCGTGCCTGTCCGTGCATACCAATATACATATGCATATAACACACGCGTTCTCCCCTTCCTAATAAAATTCACTCGATGCAACTGCACACTCTTACGCTTTTGTTTTTCTCACGCAATGACTATTCAGCGTTTAGTTTATCTCCGTGTACACCGAGTTAGCGTGACTTCCAGTCGTAAAACTTTCAGCAGCTATTCGTCATTAGTCACCCTGCAGCTACCGTTAAGATTAGACCCAGATTTACCAAGCAGTGTCTTCCTCCTGCTTCAAAGTTTCGCCATGAGTCATACAAATAAAAAGGCACCAGTCGTCCTGACGATATTAAAATTTCAATTATTTTAAACGACAAAACACCAATGCTTCTCAGACCTCTGAATTACGCTCGATTGCACACGATGCGAGCTCCATTACCCTAATTAAAAAAAATTCAAACAAAAAAATCCATCTGTCCAAACTAAGTCCAACCGCGGACGCGAGAGGCACACGTGTACACGAACATTTGGTCGTAGAAGAAATTGCCGAATGGCACCGAATTGCTAACGGGTAACGAGTGTAATTGTGTATAAGGGGTATTGTAATCTACGTAAATTACGAAGAAAAGCCTAAAGACGTAAACTGACAGTTATGTTTGCACGGGCTGTGTTTACAGCGAGAGACTCTGTTTACAGACACGTGAACCGATTGGCTAAGAGGAAGAAGTCGGTACGTAATGAAAAACCGTCGTATCGTTACGCAGATAATATTCGCCCACCCCCCTCCCCCCCCCCTCCTCCCCCAATCTGAACGACATACGCCTATGCACCTACACGTATCTATTTCTCCAGTTTCCTTATACCTACGGTGCCATCTTCTTCCGTGAGCTTTGTGTGTACTCGACGGAACTCCGTGAGATTGTGCAATTATGCAATCGTATAATCTACGCATGCCTGCACTCTACGGTATGCGTGGATGCACTTCCGCATGATGCATTTCCAAAGTCATGCATCCACGGATATTCTTCCTATGCCGATTCGAGCTTTATAATCGCGTCTGACTTGACGAATTTTTGTATCGTTTTTATGGAAAAAAAATTTTAACGATCTTCCTTCACGTATTTTATAGATCTATAGCTACTTTTCGAAAGAGCATTTCGCGTGCTTCAAATATATATATATATATATATATATATATATATATATCTGGGTTACTTTATACCTGAACAAAAGTCCATTCTTGGTCTTTTGTCTTGGACTGCATTGGAAAAACAAGAAGAAAGAAAAAACGTGTGGCAGGAACCGGAAGCTGAGAAAGGCAAAGATAGAGAATTCAATGGAGAGTGTGATCGAGGTTGAGTGACGTCACTACTCGGGACGAAATACTCGAGGTACTTCCGGTACGACGTATCGAATTTGCTTTTGAGTAATTTTTTTGTATTCTTAAATAATGCTCTGGACTTTTTGGAAATTTTCAAGAGCGCGATCGAGCTGCTCTTAAGAAAAAGTTTGAACATTTTTTTTTTTATATCCGTACAAATTGAAGAAAGCAATATGACAATATTATGTGGGATTGAATTCCAGTGGCGGAGCACGAGTAGCTCGGTAGGTCGAAAAGTCGTAAAACCGTCGGGTACTAAAGCGTAACTGTGCTTGTCCGATAAAGAAGGCTTTTTTGATAAAACAACAATCTCACGAAGCCGTAACTGTCTTATGATAATTTTATGTCGCATCTCAATGAACCCCAACTGTTTAGTAGTTTGAAAATAACCTGACAACGATCCACCGATATATATATATATATATATATATATACACCAGGCTTCTCGTTTCAATTTTAACCTTCGATTTCGTTGCCCCCACATGCGTTCCAGTTATTGCCGTCCAGTTAGTCACATCTGTGACTGTCGTCTAATACGTATCACTATATCTATATGTATAAGGAGCACACCGTCTGTCCACCTCGTGACTGTGACTACTTGAGGATTTTTCACGCTGTCAGAAAGTGTATCGATGATCGTCATTATCGGTTATATGATTGGAATAAATTAAAATTATAAGCACACAGGCAATTAGATGGCTGATTAAATATTGATTTTTTAATAATTACATTAATTTTCGAGAATTACGAACGAGGCTACAAACTAGCTTAAAGTTACTTTTTACGAGGATCAGTCTCTATTATATGGAGCGAAAGGTGCCGAGGGGGAGGGTTCGCTTTCGATGCTATTTAAAAGTGCAATCGATACGGCCCTGCCGATCTGAACGTTTGTGAAAATTTAATGGAGCAAACTTACACCGTAGTAGAAAGTCGTCGCGAAGTAAAAACCAGCTCGAAATTGGTCGTATTTGCGCAATCGGTATGGTAGTAAGTATTACTTCGAGAATCTGAACAAAGCGTCTAAGAGATTAGGCTAATCAGTATTGTCGTGGAATAATTCTATCGGGACTGATTAATCGATGATTTATCAGTAAATTTATTACACGTCGAAAAATTGTATTGGTCGTTTATTCGTGAAAAAAAAAAAATATATCCTAGTTATTCGTATCTGTCGTAATCAAAGGGTTAAGCCTAGTTACGACAGATATGATAATCAATAATTTTCCGAGGAATTAATGAATTTTTTTTTAATTAACTAATTTCGCACTAAATATATCATATATTAGTATAATTGACATTAAAAAGAAATTTGTCAGAATATTCGCGAAATTCATTAATAAATCTTTTAAAACTTTCCGACAGCTGCGCTGGAAATTTATATATAAATTTACAGTATCAGCAAAGACTCGTCGCGATTACTCGTTGTCTCTCTTTGTTCTCCCGTGATAACGGCCAGGAATTTACATGAAAATATTTAACTTTAAACATAAATCAAAAAGGCTTCCAGTATTACTTCTCGCTATCCCAATGCCCCTCGGCTGTCAACTGTCAACTACGTGCTGTCAGCTGTTCGCGGCGGTTCTATCGGGTCAAGGCCCACGCGCACTTCGCTGCGATCGCAGATTTGTCGATAACTCGTGAAATAAAAAGAAAAGGGAAAAAAATATTGACAACAGAAAAATATGGAATAAATTTGAAAATTATATATAGATATGCCTTTGTCTGGATCTTCAAAAATATCCAAGTTCATGAGAATGCCATGTGAGTCGCCACGTGACCTCGATGAAATCACGTACGAAAATGCGTAGAGAGCAAGATTGAAAAAAAAAAGAGACACACTTTATAGCAGCTATTAAACTTAATAATCTTGGAAAACGTAGCGTTTTCTTTTTTTCTTCGGTCTCGTTTCCTTTTACTTTACAAACGAGAGTTTCTCCTTTCATCAAAACACTCTTTGAATCGCTTTTAGCTCAAAGACTAAGTACAGTGAATCGTTGGATTGATGCAATAAAAAAGAGAGATTACGCTGTACGATGTGATAACCTTTTTTTTTTATTTTTGCCAAAGGATTATCTTTTATCCTTTTTTTTTTAAGATTGAAATTTTTTAGGATGGAAAAAAATGAGAATTTGTTTTTACATATCCGAGCATTTCGTCGCCATCAGGAGAAAAAGAAACTGGAGCAGTCGCCAAGGTTCTCCGTTGGATATCCGACCGTACGATTCTGCGACTCTCAAGAGATCGTGACTCCGGTTAGCAAAGATTTATGCCCTTATCTTGGCAGCCTGTAAAAATCGCTAAAAACTGTCACGCGAAAGGGCCGTCAGTTTCGCGAAACGTCGAAGGCACTGGAAGGTTCTGAAAGCTTCTAGAAGCTTCTGGAAGGTTCTCGGACGCTTGGAATTTCTAGAATGGAGCATAAAATTTCTGCGATCGGTCGCAAAATTCCCGAGATGCACCTCGAATTCTTAGGATCGGAAGTCTCGATGACGTCACTTCAAGAAATCGCATTTTCATACATGAAACATTTGAATTTATTCGAAGGACAGTCAAAGACAAAAATTCACTGCTGTTAACGAAGTAGACGAGCCTCCTTTTGGGTTTACCTTTACGTCACGCGATGACATCACGCGAGCATCGTAAACTTTCGCCTTAGCCTTGAAAAATATTGGATTTCCGGCTTCAGCACATTGCGGCATATTCGCTGGTGAATTATATATTTTTAATTATTATATTCATTTTATTATTTCATCCTTTTTAAAGCGAAACGTACCACGTTTCATTGCCATGACGATCCATCATGCTGAGACTATAATGCGTGTTAGTCAGATTATCGAGTTTTTGTATTTTTATTATTTGTAGCGGGAGATCCGAAAATCGTGTAGGCGCGGACGGTGGGTCGATTCGAATTCGTTTTTTTTTTCTGTCATTAATTTCGCAATGAACGAACCACGAGATTCTATCAAGATCGATCTGAATTCAAAACGAGTTGCGAATCGCAAAGGCGTGGAATTACCCGGAGACAGGTTTTCTGGTATTTGACCTGTTTAACTATTGGACCCGTAATAAAAAAAAAAATTTTGAATATAGTTCAAGATTTTCGAAAAACACAAACAGTCAATCAGTTTATCATAAATTTTATAACACAGCAAAGATCAACGGCACTGCTTGATTTTTCATTTATAATAACAACAAGTCTTCGCGGAACCAGTTGAATTCCTCAAGTTCACAGACGTCGCCATATACATCCAACTCTTACGAAATCTACGCTACCGCGACACAGACCCACCGCGTCAATTGAAAATTCACAGTCAGACATTGACAGCTGTCATGCGATCATTGGCAGTGGTTACAAGGCACATTTGGCAGAGTCTTATTGCCAAAAAGTGAAAGAATTTTTCCTTTTCTTGAGGGCAAGTGGCCAAGTCGATCTACCAGCAAGAGCGAAGAAACCATTCGAATTTCGAACGTTGCTATACCCACCGTGAGTGCGAGAGAGACGAACCCATGGGCACTAACGTGCACAAGACAAGGACAGACATATGTTTCATAAAAATCATAAAACCACTTGGGGGGGGCCCTTTCACAAAATAACGAATGCCAGTATCCACGCAATTTTTAATATATCAAAAAGTCACGCAAACCCCGCCGTCATTCAAAATATCGAATCACTTGAACCTAAACTCCACAAGAAATTGCAAAATTTTGACATTTTCGAAATCTCTCTCAATCTTTCAACGACAAACGTCACGACAGAATCGAGCGAACGGTAGATTTTTTTTAAAGGTAAATTTCCTCACGACCAGCAGTCTGGACGAGAAGTCAACGACGGCTACCACCTCCAATCACTATTAATAGAAAACTTTCGAGAAATCCGCTCAAAAGAAGATGCTACTTAGCTTTGTGACCCATACAGAACGTAATCACAGACGTAAAAAGCCGTTGAGGATTCTCCATTAATAAAATCTATTGGGAGGATATCTACAAGGGAGGGTGCTCATCAAGGTCAATTGAAATTTCTCCTCTCCCCCCCTCCCCCCAGTTCCAATCTAGAGATTAAGCTCGTTACTACAATTACAGGAAGTTCAGGACTCTCGTACACGCAAACTCCAACTAACAATAAGAACGAAATCGGATGCCCAGACATGAATTTTCCGGGAGTCCTACGTGCCAGAAACTACAGCTGACGACGCTGGCGCGGAAGGATAATTTTCATAGGCCGGAACGCCTGGTACACAGAGAAATCTTTATACGAAATTTCAAGAGCATGGAAGCTCTTGCAAATCACCGAGTTTTTCTCTTCTCGAAGCGGAACTAGTTCGCCATTATATTTATAGTCGCGAATCGGTTTTCTAGCCAAGAACAGCAACCGAGCCAAACCAATGAGACACCCGTTGTGTGCCTCTTCCAACGTGCTTTGGCAACTTGCTGACTTACTGACATCGTCAACGCGGACCTGAGACGGGAAGGTGCCATTTTAAATTTAGCGCGTACTATTTTTGTCTTACGAACGATTAATGAGCAAATTACACTTTTATGCTCTTCGTATCAAATCCTTCGGTCCTTGTGGAATTGGCCAGTAAATCGTGTAACAATTTGTACAATGGTTCGAGCCACGTATTGAAATTTATTATATATATATATATATATATATATATATATATATATATATATATATGTATGGTGGGAGAGAGCAGTAAATGAAATTGGAAATAACAAATTATTATATTAAGGAAGGAGATATAACGTAGAGTCAGTGCGTTAGGTTAGGTTAGGTTGCTATGGAGACCATTCGTACACGAGCACTGCAAGAGAAACAATGGGCTGTGGAATTTCATCGGGCAGTCATAACACATTCTCTCCAGCGTCTATTGTCACGGCGTGATAGTCCGACGGTTCGCTGCTAGTGAAAAAGGGTGTGGCGGAGAATTCTCTGTATAATATATGCCTAACGGGCGTGTCGTTTGCTCCGTAGAAAATCCCATGAAACACCATAAAATTGTTTGCTGAAAAACCTGTTTGGTGGCAGCACCAGAGAATGGCAGGCGGAGTACGACGAGAGGCTCGGTTCACGGATGCACGTAGAGTGACTATTAATAGGATTCTCGGAAGGGGAGACTCGGCGCGTTATTTAAATTAAAAATCATGAATTTGTCAGTGTAATCATCGTAAAGTTATTTCCCAACGATCGATAGAGATTGCGTAAACAAGAAGAGACAGAAATATGCTTCGCGCGGTATGCGAAAATATTTTATGCAAAATACGAAAGGCCGAGTATAACGACGCGTGGCTCATTCTCGATTAACAGTATCGTGATAATCGATTAAAGATCTTTCGATCGATCGTAAATATTCTACGAGCGAAATAGTTATAACAATGACGCGTCACCGTATCGGCAACTAAATCGATCGGCTTAACATCCGGCTTCCTCGCGTAAAAGTTGATCAGCCCGAAATATAAATTTTACGAGGCTACAGGGTCGTTCGACGAAAACTAACGAAGGAGCGGAAAAAAAAAACGAGTTCTGCGCATGCGCGAGATTTAATTCCGTCAGGGCGCGCTGACGTCGCTCCAAGTGGCTACTGGACGTTCGGATGAGAAACAAGAGGCGCGTAACGTCGGACGGGGGTGTCTGCGATGTATCGGCAGATACGTAAATCGACGTGAGGCAGGACGGCGTCCCGACGCCTTCTAAACTTAGGTAATATCGTTAAATTGCGGTCGCAATTTGAAATGGCTGTTTCGAACGTATCGTGAATATTTATCTGACCGACGTCCTTCCCGATGAGATTCTCCCGAGTTTCATGTCGTTTTGCAAGGGTTATGACCGGTTTCTTGGCTGTTTGTTGCTCTTGGCTGGTGAAATTGACTGGAGTCGATGAAAAATTTATTCGTTCTTCCGCTCGAGCAATGTTCGACACTAGCAGGATATTTTTGTTTATCACAGCCTCGACGCTTACGAGCCGTTCTCATCGTATACGTGAATATCGGCAGATTCGTAGAAAAAAATATTCGTCGCATTATTTATTACCGAATTTATGACCTCCGACAGATACGCCCGGCAAATTGTATCGTTTGCTCGTAACTCGCGTTTACGTTCGGGCGACTGGAATCTGCCGATTTCTATGGCTCGAACTATTTTATTAATTCGTTCTTATCGCCGAAATCCAAATAGCCAAACGGACGTTCGAATTTACGGAGGTTTTAGGACTCCGAGAATAATGTCCTTTGGTCACGAAGGACCGTGGCTGAGGCCTTCAATTATCCTCGACTGTATTCAAGTTATAGGACGAAAATGGCAAATTTAATGCAGCACTATATATGCTCCTAGGTAAAGTCTTACCGACACACACACACATATATATATATATATATATATAGTCATTTGTTTAACCATTACCAAGATCATTTCCAGACCATTATCAAAAACCATAATCAAAAGCATCGTGGCAAGGTCTGCACAGACGTACTTACACCAGCACAATATACAAGATTTCTTCAAAGACAATATCAAAAAGTCCATGGACGAAAACCACTCGGTCGATTGTTCTAGTGTGAATTGGTCTTAGGCTCACAAAGTGCGCCATTGAAAAATGAACCAAGCGGGCATTAGGCGGTATGTACCTAAAAAATTTTCGCAACTAGGATAATTCATTGACACGAAGCAGCTATGTAAATTGACTTGAGCGAAGAAAGGAGCGAGAGCAGGTCGAAGGTGAGAAATGCGCGAGCAAACGGAAACGATTAATTAAGAACTTTCGCATAAAAATTGTCATACCGAGAGTAACGATCGTATGAGATCTGTAGCCCTGGAATCGGTGTTCGAGCCTAAAACAATGTAAGCAAGGCGTCACGGAAATTTCGAGACACCCTGTATAGACGCGAAGTAAGTCGTCGTTGTATTTCCCGTTTACCTCGATGTCAAAGAGAAATGAAAGATTTATCTAAATTCGGTCGAGACGCCTGCGCGTGCCGGATGTCAGGAAAATAAACGTTTGACGTTAAGAAGCTCGAACTGCTCCAGCAGCTGCTCAATGCGGCTGGGACGTCTCTCTGGCTGATCCTTTGGCTGCGCACAGACGTAATCGTGCCGCTGGCGAGGATGCGTCACGATTTCGATCGCTCGAGGAAGTTCGAAGGCGCTCAGCTGACGTCACGAGCTTATTTGAATTCTTAAAGAACCGTTTAAACAGGTGCAGTGCGCCGAGTTTAGTTGAAAGCAGCAAAAGACGAACGAATTAATTGAACAGCGTGATTTACGTGTTTAAATACTTTTTAAAAAACAGGCGACTCGTCGAGATGCTTGAAAACGTGGGGGAGTCTTATGGTTGCACGAGGGGCGGCGGACGGAGGGAGGAAACTGAAGGAGGCAGGAGGACGTAAAGGTAACACCGGGGGGGACGCGGAAGGGAAAGTGAATTTGTAACTGTGAACGAAACTGACGCGTGAAAAGTTGGCAAATTTGAAAAGCTGCTCGCTTAAACTTTTGAGAATTTGAAAACGACTCAAGGATAAGCGTCCTACCGTTACGAGTTCTCGTTTACGTTCGGCGCTGTTTCCGAGGGCAATGCGAATTTCAAATTTTATTTTCAGGACATTTAGTTACCCGCCTCAGAGTATATATATGTATACAAGCTATAAGGAAATTACATAATTTCATGTTGCTATTGCAATCCTTACGTGTACGTTGGGACTTAACGTAAGTTTATGAAATTTTATTCCATACGCGATTCACATTTTTAACGCGATTCCTCGCGTTTCAATGTTTACGAGGTCCGATTAATCCGACTTGTCATGATTTCAGGGCCGCGTAAGTAATTCGGGGGCTGGACATGTTACCATTAAAACTACGTGAGGTTTCCATTAAGTGCGATTTTTGCTATGCACGCTGTGGGTAACCCACATCAAAGAGAATCCTACATTTTTTTTTTTTTTTTTTTTTTTTTTTTCAAGAGATTGGCCCCTTCCCCCCTCCTGTCTTCCTCTACAAGTCATTTTTTCTACATTTTCATGGTCGTTCGCGTCACTGGGTTACCTTGTAGCGAATTTTTATGCGAGCCGCGAGTCATCTGGCGGGAGTCGACTGTAACTACGTTCACTGGCCGATTTTTGAATTGGAGCGAAATTCACTCGTGACGCTCGTATCGAAAATCGAGTGCAAATATCGGTTGACTTGGAGCTTCTAAAAAAAAAAATGTCAACCCAGTTACAGAAACACTTAGTACAATTTGAGAATAATTTTTATGAGAATTCTGAACCTGGTCCAGAAAGCTTTCAAGAAC
The DNA here is from genome assembly GCA_031762395.1 of Calameuta pygmaea. NCBI lineage: Eukaryota > Metazoa > Arthropoda > Insecta > Hymenoptera > Cephidae > Calameuta > Calameuta pygmaea. Next base: position 553,904 of record JASANN010000299.1, on the reverse strand, counting down.
GTCTGCATTCCTCGTGCGAGAACCAGATCCTTCCTTTTCCCTCAGCCCTATTTTTCCCTACTGCAAACCTGAAGATCACGAGCAAAAAGTACCAAGTCGAACGAATAACTTTATCGACCAATGCAGAAGTCGTAATTTGATAATCGTACCGCGTCGATGATAATATTTTTTTTCATTAAAAAAAGGTTTATGTACAAAAATGACGTTTCCAAGCACGAGATCCAGCAGCCTGTCAAAGGATTTAATTGATCCTCATTAACCACCGGAGACGCCGACTACGTCACTGCTCGGCAACGTGTCTCGCTAGCGCCTTACGCTTTTCAACCCTTTTACAGAATTTAAGTTCGGCCAATAAAAAAAATAATTTTCAATATTTCCAAGTAGCCATATGTACCTATAACTATATGCCTGTAACGCCTAACCTCGCTAGCGCCTGACGCTTTTCAACCCTTTTACAGAATTTAAGTTCGGCCAATAAAAAAAATAATTTTCAATATTTCCAAGTAGCCACATGTACCTATAACTATATGCCTGTAGCGCCTAACCTCGCTAGCGCCTGACGCTTTTCAACCCTTTTACAGAATTTAAGTTTGAGCAATGAAAAATCTAATTTTCAATATTTCCAAGTAGCCACATGTGCCTATAGCTATTTGCCTGCAGCACCTAACCTCACCTCCTACAGCACTGGCAATGAGAAACGTACGGATCCCAAAGAAGACACATCTGTTCGTCACATGATTCTGTCAAATTACGAGACTCCCAAGATAAAAAAGATACGCGTTCGGCACTTGTGAAAAAAAAAGCAACGAGATACCCAGACGAATAATAACCACAGATGCAATCGGATTACGCGAATATCACGCATCAGCGCCCCGTATCAATCGTCACTTTGAAGAATAATTAAATTTCTATACCAGAGACAAATAATTAATCGTTACTTGACGAAGATAAGATAATCCTCGTAGATAAACGTCTTATGCCTCATTCGACAACCACTCACGATATCGTTATCACTTTTTTTTCTACATTTTATGTCCAATTTCAATATTCCGTATTTCGCACTTTTTTTTTTTTGTATTTTCAGCCAAATAATAATGGCAGACACTCCATCGTACGTAGCCATGTATGTACAGCTGCATTCGAAAGTTTTAATGCGAGATTATATCTTCGCCTCGTTGCTTATGTATTTCTTAATAATTCTTTTTTTTCACGATTACTTAGACAAAGAAAATATGAATTCAGGCCAATTCACTTTGTTTTTTTTTTTATTAAAAAATATCTCTCCGGCACTGTCTTCCGTTTATCTCTGACGTGTCTAAATTTTTTTTTTCGTATTTTCGTTAATACATATTCGCTGACATATCAACCGCGAGGCAAACACGAGTTATCGTGACCCCGTGAACTCGGTATAAAAAATTATCACGTTACGCCGAAATCTGTAGATTTTTCATTGAGAAAAAAAAAGTTTTCATAAAAGATAACAGCCTGCTCGTTAACCTTTTATCAAATTGTTCGTTGCGACCTAGGGATTCATTTCTGTGTCACGCTTATTTCCATCCGTTCTATATTGCCTCTGTGTATTTATCTGTCGTCCGACTTTTAAAACTCCTATGTAAATTTAGTGGGGATATAATATTCCAATATTTTGATACTCCCAACGTATTTCCCCTTACGCGTGATCTAAGTCAAGGACTATCGATGAAAAGAATTAACGATCCCAACACCTGCCAAATGACGTTTCGCGATTAAGTGCGAGTAATTCAAACAGATGTTAATTTCTTTCTTTTTTTTTCTTCTTCTTCTCTTTTTTCCCAAGTATCACTTTGTAAGCAGACACGTAATCCACGTGTGTCGGCATATACAGATGTCAGAAGTGTCGCACGTAACTAAGTGACATCGTGTACGAGTAACGGGTGCAACAAGGACGAAGCATACGCGAGAAATTGATTGGACTGAAAACGTCCTTCCACGTGTATTTAAATTCGAGACATAGAATCTTTGGAATTAAAAAAAAAAATAAAGTAAATGGCAGATCGTCGGAACGCAGTCAAAGAGCGAGTAAAATTTACATTATCAAGTCCGTAGATGGGATAATTAACGAGTCGTAAAGAGACGCGGACTGCACTTTGCCTGCAGATGCAGCTGCAGCTGAAACTCGCGCTTCGACACTGCACACGTGTCAACTGTCGATTCTTCTGGCCTTGAATCATATTTCTCCGGTTGATTTGCGGGAGGAATGAAAGTCCCTAGAAATATGGGGAATATTTTTTTTTTACGTGAAAAAAAAAGAACACCCGTTATATCGCTCATTCTGAAAACGAGAAAAAGGTCAGTCGTTTTTTTTTTTTTTTAGTCGTTCTTATGGAACAGAAAGGGTCCCGCGATTTATTGTAATTAGGCCACGGATTAACGAGACTGATTATTCTCGTTATCGCTCTTAATCGTTCATCAAAGAAAATACGAGGACTCGTCCAAGCGACTTTGTCACGTCGCTACGTTGAAAAACGAGCCTGACGTTGCTGTCGATAACAATGGAACATTCTCGAACAATCCAGAAGCCTTGCACATGCATACCTAAATATATCTAATCGGTATGGTTGGATAATTAATTTTTGTTTTATTCAGCAACAACGTGAATGTCACTAGGAAATATTTTTCGCCCGATGACTTCGTTTTCATTCTCGTGAAATTATAGGTCATGTATTTTCGGCACGTCGCAGAAAACACTTATCCGTCGGTAATGTAGAACTACCACGTGCGTCCGATATTACCGACTGTGTCTTTAAACGCGATGAAATTTTCTTAAAAATAAATAACGTCACTGCTGGAAACATTCGATTATTTTACCAAAAATTACATCGATCTTCGGAAACAGCTTGATTTATCAATATGTACGTATATATATAAATCAAACTATATACCTATAATGACGCATAGGGATACATTATTCGCGGAAGTACGTACTTATAATAATTCAATGCAAATCCTAACAGAGAACACAACATGTCACTGACCCATATTCTCCAGGGTCATCAGCCAACACATTTCGAGCGAGCGAATCAGCCTTTCTTAATTCCTCGAATTATTTATGTTTTAACGTTAATCTATTCCAGTGATTTATAATTAGAATTATAAATATGTAATCCGGCGTGAGAACAAGATAAGCATTTTTTTTTTTTTCTTCAATGACCCCGACTCGATTTCACGATCGATTAACAAAGTAACTTCGGATGATGAACGATAATATAAATTTTACCTAATTCATAGAAATTTATTTCAACGTTCAGGCGAACGCTATTTTTGGATTATAATCGTAGGTAAGAAGGGCCGAGACCGGGAGGAGGTTCAGCGGTGAATTTATGTATATGATAAATCAAAGTGGCAGTGACTCGCCGCTCATTCCTTGCTCGAATAAATAAGCCAATAAAGGTTCCCACCACAAAGTGTGCGCATACGTCAGGAGTATGTGGAGGCGACGCAGAGAAAGTGTTTGGTCACCGTAAGTGCAACCTCGTACATTTATTCGCAATGATTTATAATAACGACTGCCGGATTTATTTATGCCATCGTCTGTACATGGCTTGACGATTGTCCATGAGCCTCTCTGTGTTATTTCGATCCACAAGATTCAATCGGAATCGATTTTGCAATTTCGCAGGAACGTCGGACACGGCAGATCAGCAGGGCGTGGTCACTGGATCACGAGTGTGTTCCAGCATGAAAGCTATATAGACCTAAAGGTACATATGTAAACAAAAATAAATTTCGATACGGTATACATAAAAATGTCGTATTTCGATGAAATCTACAAAAATCATACAAAAAAATTCCGATAACCCTTATCAGTGTCAAAAAATGTTGTTTGGGAAAGAATCTAAAATTTAGATAAGATTAATGAAAAACAAGGAGGCACCCAGATGTTAAAGGGGCAAAAATTTTTCCTCTTTACCGAGTATGTCTAATTGGTTAAGGTTAATCTTCAAAGGATCAAGGTCGACCTCAAGTCTCTCGAAGATCTCAGGATTGGGCTCAAGGATCCTTAAGAGGTAAAGTGTTCGGTTGACGTTGATAGCTGATTCTGAGAGCTCAGCTTTAACCATTCGAAACTCATTGTCCAGCATCCCCCCCCCCCCCCCCCTGTATCCTCATCAGTCAATCATCCTCGAAGGTCCAGCCTGTGCCTTTCCGGGAGCAAAGTCACTCTTTACGTTTTCCGATATGTAAACAAAAATTTCATCGCGTTTCGTAGCGAACGGTTTTTCTGAACGCCGATAAAATTCATCGTATTTCGTAGCGAATGGTTTTTCTGAACGCCGATAAAATTCATCGTATTTCGTAGCGAATGGTTTTTCTGAACGCCGATAAAATTTTGCTCCCGAGTCACCTGCAATCGGTGACAATGTCCGATTGGACGCTGGACGCTAAGGAAAGTAAACTAGAAATTCCGTTCCGTCATTTATGAATATTGATAACACACGTGTTCGGCCGGAACGACGGATCAGAAACGCGTACCGGCTTTATGAATTTGCCTGTACATATTTCATTGCAGCCTCCTCGGCCGCAGTGGGATTTTGTGATAAAAAATTTCACAGCCAAAATTTAGTCACGGGATCGACCTGTAATCTTGAACGTGAAAGAGCGGAAGATATTCCGTCCTCCGAAGAGCGTTGAGCAAATGTTTTTTTAATGCTCACCCCGTATCTCTTTCTGGTGGCCAATAACTGCGGCAGCCACTGCCCAGCGTGTATTTCGCAGGCAAATCCTGATTGCGCAATCTGGCCAACCCGACACGAAACACAAATAACACCAAATCGTCCGACCATTCGTTCAGTAGCTACGCAACAATTTATTCTTTCGCCATTTTCAACCGGAAGTCACATCTACTATGGTTTGACAGGTCCACGAAGTTATCTCAAAGCAATCTTTTATCTTGAGATAATTCGGGCCCTAAGAATCCTATTGGTGCGTCGTATCTAAGGAACACGGGGTGCATATACCATAGGACTTGATAGGGAAAAATGCATCGAGTGCAACGCAATGCATTTTCTATGGTAAAATTTTCATAGTGATTTTACCATAGAAATCAATAGGACTAACTTCGTAGTCGATAATTATGGGGTTTTACTTGTGATAAGGCGACAAGGATGGAATTGCGAAATGGGCACTGATAAGGAAATATGAAATTCGTAACGATGCCAGAAACGACGATCGAAGGCTATCGGGTCGTTGGCTCGTATAGATCAATGAGATATAAGCCCACGGTAAATCAAATTGATCCATAGGAATGATCGATCGTTGGATTGGAGAACGAAAGTGCCTTAGCCAGGAGCGAGACAAAGTTCTAAGGAGGCCAAGGTTAAGAATCCGCACGCCCATTTTAAGATAACGTCTCTATTAGCGATCGAACATCTGGAAATCAGCAATAAGTCATCAGCATCGTAACAGTGATAGAAATTCTTATCAAAGTCACTGATTATTTTTCCAATGCCAATTAACTGATATGAAACTTATTGTCGAAGGGTTCGAAATATTTCTTCGTGTCTGTTGAATTTCAGAGAATTTTTAATTTTTCAATTAAAATTTATTCGGTCGCTTCTTTTTTCCCAAAATATTCATTTATCCACGCAAAATCCTCCAAGTTTCTACTAAAACCTGCTAATCTCATTTATAAGGCAACAAATTTTTTTTTTTTTATAATTTTCTCAAGTTAAAAAAATACTTAATCCATCAAGGAATCATAGTCGAGCTTGTGATTTAATTCGCAATTACTATTTAATGCACTAGAAAATAATCCGACCGTAACAAGTAAAGCTGCAAGCAGATCCCAGCTGTTGAGCAGTATAACCACGAAGAACTTTAGTTATAATCAAAGTTAGCACACACCGACTAAGTGGTTAATGGATATGAGAAACATGACGAGAGTGCAAAAAGAAAAAGAGAATAAAAATATATAAACCATTAGCATAATGCAACGTGGACAAAAACCACAGACCAAAATTAAAACCCTTCCGTACGTCCTGAAGGATTTCTCAGACCCAAATGACACGGATAATCAGCATCGCAATTTTCGACGAAGCCTGCCGAGGGCAGATAACGTTATCAAGAATAATAATTAAAAAAAAAAAGAAGTCCAAAAGTCCGATGAAAATTCTCACTCCCCTAAATCGAATATCCCCCAAGGGTAACGAACATATGGAAAAAAAATTCACCGAATCAAAATTCGCAAATTCCTCGAAGAAATTCGCAGTATGTTTTCGCGAACGCCTACACGGATCTTATTTGATATTACGTCGCAGCCAACACAGCTGGATCCATGCGCAGACGGGGTACGTAAATACTTGGACTACCCAGTCGAATTCCTGTCTATCGATGCAACTGCACCAACTGCACCAACTGCACCAACTGCACTCCACTATCTAAGCGTCCCGGCACCTGAAGTCTATTTCCTGGATTTTGCATTCGCTCCACATCGAATTCCACGTACTGGCCGTCGTTGCCACTGGCCACCAGGATCGCTCGGAGAGCAAAGAAGGATGCAGCCTGAAAGATGCTGCGCTCGATACAGACGCAGCTAAAAGAATTAATCGAATTCTCATAAAGCAGATTCGACGATCTCGCTCGGATCGGACAATAATTTCCCAAGGTCGTCGCCCGATCGAAAACGCATCCAGGAGGCGTCGCTGCTCGGTTCCTACGCAGGAAACACAGTAAAGGCTAAGGTCGCGCCAGCGGAGGAGTTCAGAAGTTCAAGAGTTCAGGAAGTGGGCACCGGGTACCACTATACATATACATGTATACCTTAACGGCCAGGATACGTATGCACACGTAGCTGCGCTTCGACGTTTCGCGTCTTGTCGCGAGGTCATTGGGTAAATGGGTCAACCAGACCCAACGTAACCAGGCAACCTTCCATTTTGATCCACGCTTCCGCTCGCCGTGCCATGGCCCACGGAGTGGCTTAAGACTTTTCAGGATCCTTTCTTCCGCATGAGGAATTACAATATTCTCTATTGTCGCGCTTTGCGCTTGAATGTATCATTAATTCTAGTCATCCTACATATATATATATATATATATATACAGACACGTACGTTATACACGGTGGTCCTCGAATTCATTGCAACTTCTTTTAAGGAATTTCCACCTTGGAACAATTAATTTGGTCAACCGTAATTATGCGCACACATTCCGGAACAATGGGAGGTTTCGCACCAGCCGACCCTGGCTGTCTCCTCGCATTATTCCTCAAAAGTTTATCCTCCCGACGGCTCAATTATTCGCACGCAATTACGTTTCAGCATCGCGAAGGGTCAAAAGTAAGTCCGATCGATACGCACGATATAGATACGCGTATCTGCGTATACGCGAGAGACTAAATTACAGTGAACCTTTAAAATAATAAATGATAAGGATAAACCAGCTTGCGGGAAGCCGCCATGAAATTCAAGGGAAGGGAGGGGAATTCAGCAGTCACGAAAAGTCCGGAACGAAGTTCATCGGGATAAGCGACAAGATAACGAGGACTAAATGAATAATATATTCGTTGAATATGTATTGGGGGAGGAGGGGAGGGGGGGGGGGGCTACGTCTATCTTCTTTGTTTTTTCTTCTCTGTCTTATCTCTCACTCTCCCCCACCATTCGGCTCTCTCGATCCTTCCTATACTACGCCAGGACTTTTATCGTTCAGGAAATTATCGGGATCGACGTAAAGGCGAGCACCCAAGTGCACGACAAGACAGCCGTGACGCTCTAGTACGAAATTGTATGATCAGCATGTTAATCGACTGCCCGAGTATTTAGTTAAGAGCGAATCTCATTATCGCGACGAATTGATCTTGGAGAATTTTCAAATTTTGATTTGTCAAATTTTTTTATACTTTTATCAGGATTATCGAGTTTTTACATCGATTACGTAAGAGCGATGTCTGATTAAGTCCAAGATAAATTCTCTTTGCACGTGTGTGTCTCTTTTTGTTGTTCGAGATTGAATTCAATAGGGCACCAAGAGGCGGTGCGTTGGTTTACACGAGTATAGACTTGACAAAGGGGCACGCAAAAGGGCCAGGGGTCTACGGCCCTGACTTACTGACTGATCCAATTTCGGAGGTACGCGTATCCGGTCAGGCAGGCATGATAATTCGTAAAGTTATTACTATTTGATTAGTTAATGCCGGTGACCGTCGTCATTACTGGGCCGTCCTGATGATTCGCGTGAAAATTCGTTACGGCCAGTAAATTCAAAAAGACAGGAAAAGCACGTGTTCCCAGTTGCTCTGAATATTCCGTTGGTTAAAAATTCCATATGCTTATAGGCACGCAGCGGTTTAGACTCGTGTAACGTTGACTTGGCCGATTCCGCGGAATCGCCTGTCCGAGCGGTTTCGCGAACGTAGCGACTAATTGGAAAATTAGCCGGGCAATTCCCGATGACCTCCCCCGCTTTTAACGAAGCTCTAGTTTCCTAACTGATCTTCGAGTTGAAGAGTAATTAGCTGTAGCTTCGATATCGACGTACTTTCCTAACCAGACGATCATTAATAATCAGGTAATTTATGTCCGTCTCTGGTTCCCACGGAACAGGTTGAACGTAATCGATCGCACGAGAAATTTACTTTTGCCCGAGAGTCTTTGTCGCGTCGCTGCCGGACACGGTGATCTAATTTAGTTACGACGTACGCGAACGCAATAGACTCGAAACGAAATGTGGTTATCAACAAGTGAAAAAAAAAAGGAAAAATATAAGATAAGCTCGCGAAAGAAGGAGAAAGTAAAAGTTTTGAAAAATACACAACGTATTACAGGCGGATTTTGTTACCCGATGAATTTCGTTTCATTGTATTTTCTTGTCGGTAAAAGATCCAGGCTGTTTGTAAGACGAAAGCGAGTCGTTCGGTTGTGCAATATTTTACGGGACTAATTACACTGGACGTTTTAATTTCATAGAAATTAGAATTTGAATTAGATGCGCTTTGTGTATTGGATTCGGTTAAAGATTTGAAAGCGTAAGAGAAACGGCGGACTAGTGTCGCCATCTGTCGGCGATCGTGCGAAACTATTTTTCCATGTGGCGACCGAGCAAAATACGAATTGATTGGTCGATAAAATTGTCGGATGGTTATCGGTTAATCTACACAGGAGTTAAATAAGAGAATTTGATGACGTCTAACCATATGGATGCACAGCAGTGAAAATAAAGAAAAGAGATACTTTCTTGTAATTAATCGAATCGTAATTATGACAATTATAAGTAACGACCAAAATACTCACTGCCAAGTAAAACCGCCCGTGATGCCCTCGCGCAGTCGATCCTTGAGACTCCGCTGTCTGGAAGGTCCTCCGGCAGGACCTGGAGGATCTCCTGGTCCTGCACCTGGACCATTGCCACCTCCCGGAAACAGGGCCATCCTGCTCGAACTTGATCCCGAGCTCAGCTTTATGCGCGACAACGAGTCAGGACTCTTTCAAGACACTGCCAGATCACCGACGCACGACATTTTCCGGTAACTTTGTACTCGCGTGAATTTTTAGAGTTTTCAAAAACTTTCGAAATATAGATTTTAATGGAAAGTCCAATTTTGTCGAGTCTTCGGTTTTACTCCCGGGAAAAAACTGCGAGGGACAATGTCGATCCGGCACTAACGTTCCACGTTTACACACTATTCCAGTCTCGACGCGACCGAGCCAGTCGCTGGAAACCTATACATAGTGCAACGTGAAATTAGCCAATTGTCACACGTCACGTCACTGGCTGAATCTGAATCACGAGAATGTCAAATATTGGTTGTCTTGTAATTGTAAACCAGGCGGGTTTCCTCGCAGACACGTTACATTATACTTTTCTATCGAACATAACAAAAAAAAAGCTAACTTTGTATTTCCTAATTTCACAAAGTACAAGCGAAGACAAAAAAGATTCGAGAAATCATCTCATCGAAGATTACGGCAACTGTTTGCGCAATGATTCTACGTACTTGATCAATCTGACGAATCTCATTTATTTGAACTCGAGAGTGCGCTCGTGTTCCAGCGTCTTCGATTATCTATAATCGAGCGTTATTTATACACTATAGAACGAGCCGCCCAGACGACGAGCATCGCTGAAACGTACCTCAGGCCAAGAGATAACAGAGTCCACTGACTAGAGTAAAAAAAATTCTAGCCAAAATATTCATAGGAAGTAACAAAAACGAAATTTCAAGCGTCGTTCCGTGCACTGCATGTGCTCGGCGACGTGACGTCACGTTACAGTCCATACAAAAAAATTAACCGGATTCGCGTGACCCGAAATCAAAGACGAAACAAATATTCTTAACGAAACGTCACGAATGACAATACCAAAGTGCATAAAAATATTCCATAAATTTACAAAATCCAAAATCAATCCGAAGCGTCCCTTACTTTGTATCAGTTTCTTGTCTTTCGAATCGTTACCGTTCCCTCCCTCGGACGCGCTACACGTAGTGGCATCATGAAAAACCAACGCGCGCAGTCCCACGTACCGTGTTCCACGTGGTAAGACCTAGTTACATTCCAATCCACAGGACGTAACTCCGATCCATGTGTCTTGCCGCGTTACATGCATATGACATATCCAGGAATATCCATAGTCTCCTCGGAGGGTGTAGCGGCGGCGGCGGCGGCGGCGGCGGCGGCGTCGTCGTATGAATAAGTAATAGAGGTGCACGTGCGAGAGAGGGAGGCTAAAGCCAGGCCAGGCAGTCCTGGCAGCGCATCGGCAGGAATGTGTGTCAGTGCGCTAGTGGAGACTAAAGGAACCAAACAGCTCAAGGTCACCAGCAGCACCAGCATCGCTCGACGATCGTAGAACCTGCCAGTCTCTGAACTCGGTTTCCGATGGACTCCAACACCAAGGACCAATCACCGGTCTACGTTGTGGAGGACCAGGAGCCACCAGCTCATCCACCTTGAGACTGGTCTCCATTGGCGAGGATGTTCTCCAGGTCCGAAGCAAAGAGAATGAGTGTGTGTGGGAGAGAGAGAGAGAGAGAGAGTGCGTGGACTCCCTTCTTCGAGGCAAAAGGCCCGTATTGATCGCCTTTCGGTGGCAAACTGAAGAGAACGAAGCCTAACCCACCCGCTTCATCCCCATGAGGTCAGCCCACTTCCCCCGTTGCCACCCCGTGAGAACCAATACGATGGCATTTCGTGAAGCTACCCCACTGCGGCCTATTTCTACTCCTCGATCCACGGTTCCCTTTGTTTTACGTTCTTTTCTTTTTACTCGTAATTCTCTATTAGCTGCCCTCGCGATGCAGCTTTGATACAATCGACAGGGACAAGAAAATTATCAGGATCAGATCAGTCTCGTTCAAGACGAGGAATTCCGTGTAGGGGGTGGTTGTGTAATTAAAACTAGGGTAAAAATATGCTCGGGGGATGTGTAAAGGAAGGTACGCTACTGAACTAATATTTGTCACATCAATCAAGCCGTTTTTCATATTTGCCATCGCAGACCTGATGGCTCGTGCTTTGGCTGTCCTACATGACATATATTTTGCACGGCCACTGGGGTAAGACTTTTCAGAGCAGATACTATTCGAGCGTTACGTATCACGCAACGTACGTCACGTAATGCAGAGGTAGGAAGGACAGCCGAGCCCCTCCTCGGTCGATCCACCACACTTTTGATCCACAACAACGAGCTCGCGAAATTGCTAAATTCTTAATTTAGAACAAAAAGTTGTATTCAGGGCCGGGGGGGGGGGGAGATGGCCGAATTGATAAAACATTTAAACGGCCTTTGGCCCGGTTGCGTAAGAAAAATAAGACTTTCAAAGTGGCTGACAAAAAGTTTGGGGACCAAAAAAAAATGTGAAATTTTTTCTCGAATAAAAAGAATAAAAATTCTAACGGAAGATTTACGCTCGAATAATAATAATAATAATAAAGAGAAAAAAAAAGTTTGAAATGTTTTTCTCGTGAGCGAGACAGTCTCCTCCTACCCTCGTCTTCCTCCCCGACGTCCCGGATCATCCGACTGCTCCACATTGTATTCTCACGCGGAAGATTCCTTCGAACAGGGACAGTTGCAATTCGTTCGCGTCTTCGTGAAATAATTAAAGCGATTCGCCCAGAATCGGAACTCGGTTTTCCAGGTTATATCGATCCGCTTCTTACTCGAGGTAGAAAGCAGTGGCGTAGCGCGGCAGCATCTTCTGACGAAAGGCCCTTCGGGATTGGGTCGTAAAGTTTAACAAAATTTACGAGTCGTGACTTCCTTCTCGTGCAGCCTCGGCGTCACGACTTTATTACCGGTCTGGGGATCCCCTTATCCGTTACGAGACGAGAATTCCTGTAGAATTTCTACTAGTCTGCCATGTCTCCCCCCCTCTCTCCCTCGAGGGACGATACCGAAGCCACCCTTAATATTTGACTTTGCCAACGAAAAGACGTCGACCGGTCTGGACTCCGGTGCATCCGGTATTCTCGAATATTCTAATCCATTCGATTCGTGTACAGTCTGACCAAAAGATTCGCAAGGACATACGCAATCTTGCATTACCCGGCAGACTACCTTAATAACGGGTGACATAGGTATTTCGTAGAAACGGACCGTTTTTCTCTCGACGTTCCACAGACGCTTCGGCTACGTATCAATAATACATTGTAAAAGGATTCTTCGGTTAGGGTGTGTACCTGACAGCCAGGGATTCATCTACGACGCTGAGAATGCAAGGGAGGTGGTGGAGGTGGTGGAGGTGGTGGAGGTGGCGGTATCAGTGGCGGCCTACTTCGCTAGACAATCGCACAATGCCAGGATTGGTTGAGTTGTTGCCAGGGGGTGTAAAAGCTGACTGAGGGTAGGTTGAGGCCAGCCGAAGGGACTACCGGAGGTTGGTTCGACTGTGAGAAGGCTCGAGCAACAACAAAAAGCCAAGGGGATGGTTACCTGACTTCAAGGTCACCCCCCCCCTCCCCTAGTTACTTTCCATGCTCGTCACTGTATCTCTTTTTTTTTCATTCTCATCCCCTGACCTCCCCTCGTTCCATGTTATTGGGCCCTCCAGCTCTTCAATGATTACAAGAGTTAGCTCGGCCTGCTCCAGACAAAAGAATCAAGAGTAAAGAGAAAAAGAAAAAAAGTATTAGCGTTGCAAAGAAACAAACGAAGCTCTGTATTTTATTGAAAAATTTTCTTCATTCCCTCCCGATATTCGTATTGCCACTGGGTATTAGCAATTACGTAAAAATAAATTGCTTTGGACAGGACCAAAGAGTGATGTACGCACATTGTTTCCCTTTATCATACCGATTGATTAAAAAAAAAAAAGGTCATGCTAAAGGCTTCCGAAGAAATTTCGAAAAATTCAAATCGACATTTTTGCCAAAAATCATGAATTTCACGAATCTACCTACACGTCGTGTAAAAGTCTTTTATTCGCTGTAATGGAGACTCGTTCGATATAAAAAGGCTGGTGCTGACACGACGGAAGACTAGTTAGCTGCATATTGGATTACCAGTAAAATCCTCTTACGATGCATCCACTATTCACGGTCACGAGCGTCCTCGAATTAGACTTCTTCTTTTTTTTTTTTAATATCCCAACTAATTCAAAGCGTTGCTAAACTTTACATTCGTCGCTCCGAATACATAGGGTGAGTCCACATTGCGCAACAGAATTCTCACGAAAGGATACGGAGAGCGCAAGGAGTCGAATTTTTACGTGTAAAACCCATTGGTGTATTTAAGTACGTGGAGTCTGTCTGAAAATTGAGGATTTTTCTGAAAATCGAAACTGGCGCGCGCCTTTGTATTTTTCTTTTCTCTTCCGATTTCCCGTACGTTTCCGCGTCTACGAAGTATTTCACGGTTCGAACTCCAGACTACAATAGGGCGCCTTTTTCGCCGTGTGCACAACGCAGCCGGATACACGTCGAGAAACGCGCTGGAGAATGGACGTCGTTCAGAGACTTTTTTATTTTTTTGGAAAGGAAGTAAAATCAAATTGGGATCGTATGGTTTACAGGAGATTATCCTTGCGCGAGGGAGCCGAGAGAAAGAGTGATGGACTTTTATTTTTTTTCAACGATCACATATTTTTTTCAAGCCTGAGTATATAATCTGTGGATATGAGAATTAAGGTGGCTTTTCATGTTAATTTTTCGCGAATCCCAACTGACGGGATAAAAAATTTTCCGTGCGAATGACAGAAATATTCCCCCATACTACGTACTGAATTTTTTCATCAAGATATATACATATATATATAGTACGTGATACGAAGGTATATTTGATATATATATATATATATATAATCAGAGTACATAAATATAAAGTAGAAGAGCACGTAGCGTGAAAGTATTTTCTCTCGTTCTCGAGATGTCGAAACACAATAGGAAAATTTGGACCAAGCTGAGTATTGATCGGCCGAATCCCCAGTTGGTAAAAAAAAAAAGTCAACCAATTGCGTATTAAGAGACAAATTTTTTTTTTTCCTAGAAGCCAACAATTATCCGTGATCGAATCACCAATCGCGTTAATCTATAAGTCAATTTCAATAATGAAAATGTCATTATCTCTTGTCCTATCAACACGGTAGTCATTATTAGCGCTGATAAGACCCGTAATACATACAAGCTTGAATCTTGTTACTGGGCTGATCTCAGACGAGAGAATTTCAATCGGCCGTCATTATCAGCGCGAAGCTCTACAGGATTCAAGGCGAATTAAGCGAATCAAAGGTTAAATTGCGAACTGCGAAAATCTTGTCGTCGATTGAGAATGCGGCCTTCGCTTTTTTCCTTTCTATTTATTTTCTCACTTTTTCTCAATAGCAACAGGACTCGATTCGTTGCTCGATGGTCTTTTGAGAGATTTTCAAAATCCAATCCAGAGTTTCTGGACGTCCCTGAGAAGATCAAAAGAAAATTTTGAGAATTAAAAAGTAGTAAAATCAAGAGAGACTCCATCGCGAGTGAATTTCTTTTTCAGGAAAATAGGGAATTCATCTGAACGTTTTATCCTCCGATTTAATCGATTTACACAGCATCCCCCCTTTTTTTTATTGGATATGCAGATTGCGAGGTTGCAGCTTCAAATCTTAATTGACCGATTGTGCTACAGGTGCAAGGTTGAAGAAAAAAAAGTTACACGATACCATTAACACTGATAGCCGGGACCTAACGGGTTGCTGGAGGACGATAAGAACAGAGACGAAAAAAAAAGAGGTTAGGATTAACATAGGACCATTAGCAGCGACAACCAGAACATAATGGTCCAGCAAGTTTCGAGGACGAGAAAAAAAGGATGATCGACCATTAGCGGAGACACGAACCATGCGTGAACTTTCCAATGGTTTGAGTCATGGCTATCGCGCTAAAAAGACAGAATCTTGATCGAGCTAAAAAGTGGGACACGTTAATGAATTTCCTTATCAAACGCGGCCCCCTCGTACCTTCCATTACTATTATCATCATTCCCGTCGATCAATACGTTCGACCGTAGAAAATGTATCGGAAACGATTATTGGAATTTTTTCAAAATTTTTTTTCAGTCCTTAAAATAATGAAAATTGTGAATCTAAAAATATCTGCCACTTGATTCGTTCTATGCATTCGCTTAACACAGCTTATCAGTGGTCATGGTAATTAAGACTATCGTTAATAAGGAGACAGAGAATTATTAAGTAACTGATCCCTCTCTCTCATACTGGAATCTCATGTAAATTCGTCTTCCAATCGATTTCCCAATTAGATACTCACCGAGCCCAGCATCCCATCATCGGGTCCATTGAAATGCTCAAGTGCTATTTATCACAAGACTAACGTGCCATGGGGAAATGGGAAGTAGCGTTATTTGTCATGGTTTGGAAACTATCAAGGATTTTATCTCCTCCTTGTTCTATATATACCAAATATACTGGGTGGGATCTACGCCCTTTGTGTTCTAAGTAAAATGGCTTACACAGTGGCCAATGCTATTTCGCTATCTTGATGATAACAGGCGATTTTCTATAATCTGAGGCCTTATAACGTGCGACCTACTATTATATTTGGTTAGAAAATTAAAATAAAACATAGGATGAGAAAAGGCAGCTTTTCTTTTTTTTTTGACATAATTAAGATAGCATATGCTGCACGTGCACAAATTAATCTTTTCCTAGATCAATCGCTGTATGACGGGCCTTGATTAATCATTAGGCTTCATCCCCATATACGGGCTTATATAGGAGATTCGTAGGTGGCTGCTACTGCTGCCACCTATAAAAAGAAACAAGATCGCCGGGTCTAGCACCAAAAAAAATAAACTAGGATACACGGGTTATTTCCTTTTAATTTTCTCTTCCGTTTTTAGATTTAAATTAACACCCGACCGATATTCTATCGATTCGACGGAATAGGAAATAAAAGAAAGTAGAGTTATTGATCACCCTATGTACTATTCCAACCTTTAAAATGATCGATCACTCAATAAGGATATTGAACAAAGGAGGTAGACGGGTAAAAGAAAATAATAAATTATATAAGTAATTTTGTCAAATAAATATTTGCATCTATAAATAAATAATATACAAATGTATAATGAAATTATATAAATAATGAAATTATATTAATATAAAAAAAAACTGCCTTGCGGTCTCTTACTATTTATAATCCGACACAGCCCTCTTCCTTTTTTTTTCCTGCTAAAATTCCATCGCAAAGGCGGGTGTTGGTAATTAAAAAAAATAAAAATGTTTCATCAATTAACATCGCCCGAATGAGAAATCCCTAAGGTCCAGGCGGAGTAACGAATTTAAAGTTTGAAAAAATTTATATAACGAGCGAAGCCAAGTAGCAGGCATGAAATGACTTTTACGTTAAAAAAAAAAAAAAATTAAATGCCCGACAAATGTGAATATTCTCACGCGCTACGAAACGTCAATCTCCCCATTTTTAGTAATACAAAAATTGGATCCCTTATTGGCTCTATTTACCGGGACGCAGCCAGACGAAGTTTCGAGGAATAAAAGAAATGAAAGTCAAATAAACGACTAACGGTGAGTGTTGATTACACTGGAAGTGATGTTACCCGCTGGCGGATGGATGACAAGCGAAGAGAAAGAAAGACAGAAGAACAGAGAGCAGACCAAGTGAAGGAGAAGGACAGCAGTGAAGGTTATCATCCAATGTTGGCTTAGATCCAACAGCTGAGAACTTTCGAGGAGCTTTCTCGGCGCACTTAACCGCAGATCTGAAAAGCGATAAAGTTCCTGGACGCGACTGCGATTATACAAATTCATTCGACGAAATTCCGCCCATGCCGATTCTCCTCGTCCGCCTCCGCCCCGAAAAGATTTTCAACAGAAGCTCTCCAGCAGAGTTAATCCCCTTAAAGCTTCCAGCGAACAATTTTCCTCTCCCCTAGATTTATCTTTAATTCGCCTTTTCTTTTCCCGAGGCCTCATAAATCGTGCCGCGTTCCTATAAGCTTTCGTTTTAAATTTGTCGCTTGTTCGAAGTATCGCCTGATTATTTTTTTTAACCCATTTTTTTCTCCTGAGAAAACTTTTAAATGTCACTTTTCGAATCTCACATTGCTACCACCTTTTAAGTTCTGCCAGCATGTAGATAATTCGAGTGCATTCCAATCACGTTTTCCTGTTTCTTCCATGATAAGAAAGAATTGTGCCGATAACTACGAGTTTCTTGTGAAACCGTTGCTAATCTTTGAGATAACCATTGACGTATTGTTGACAAAGGTACAATGCTGTTTACCTTGGTCTTGACCGAGATTCGTATTTGTATTATGTCCACCCTAAGGCTGGAGGTAAAACCCGCTTGGAATACAAGAGTAAAGTATTGTCGTCTTCGGGATTTAAATCCTCGAGTTAAACAAGCCAGAGTAAGTGTGTGTCGAAGCAACGTGCGTAAAATATATTCCAAGAGAATTTCAAATCAAATATTAATATTTCTCCTCGTAACAAGTCTTTCGTCAACATCCGAGAAAGAGTCTTACCCCTTCGCATAATCCGACCGATATAGAATAAAGATTCGAGGCACAGGATATATTGACTAGCTTTTGTTTTGCCTTTGGTAGAAGCGCGAAAGGAACGAAGAAGCGAAGGGACGACGCAATTCCGGCGTCCCGTGACGATACACGAATTCAAATTGAAAATCTAACGGTCTGACGGTCTCGAAGCAACTGAGGATGTTTCGAATCGAGCGAATTCGGCTAGTTTCAAGAAGAGGGCACCGCCCATCGACCAATCACCGAGCAGGAACCGCTACCATTAATCCCCTCCAGTATTCCAGATCGCCAGCAACAGCGCCCCTCTATTCGGGAACGGCAGTACAAGGCAACTAGTAGACCACGGAGCACAGCTGTACGGAATGTAAAAGGCAAAGGTGAGGGAATAAAGTGTTTTTTCAGTCAGAGGACTTCGACCCTTAAACGTTTTTCTAAAGCAGTACGACCTCTTATCAATTCTTATCCTGAATATCTTTCCAAACATTTAGCGGGAGTTACGTCCAGATTGTCTACTAGGGCGGCTCCTTAGCCCAATAACATTTTCACAAAAATCGGTCTGAACTTTATTTCAATTAGAAAATTTGCTTTCGCTACATTTCAGACATTGTTAAAAAAAAAAAATAATAATTTTAATACAGCCATTCGTCGCCTGAAACTGCATCTTCGAGTTTGCCAAAATATTAAAGGCGACCTTCGTACTTATAGGAAATCGCTCGGCCTCTCATTAGTAAACGACCTTGCGCAGCCTTTTGTCCAACTTCCCGCCGTATTTTCATCCGAGGAGAACCGAAACAACGTGTTCTTCCTTCCGTTCGTTCCAGCCGAGAGAACCCGACTGGTTCGTCACTGATTGCTGCCCTTGACCTCCAACCCTCCAAAAATTCAAGGTACAAGAATGACAAAAATGCTCAAAGTCAACATAATCACATCGTAGACGCTTCTGGAAAGTTCGCCCGCGTCCCTCATCCTGATTGCCTTTGTTTCACGGCTCAGGAACATTTCGTACTGTCGCCGTGCTGTTTCAGTGCCCTGGAACGTCTAGCAGAATCCAGCAGACAGCAGAAAGAACCGCAAGGGCACCCGAGGAGTCGAGGGATGAACGGGTGTGGGTCGTTGGGTTCAAGGGAGACTCGGGATAGGAGAGAAAGGAGAAAGGAGAGAAAGTGTCGATACGTAGCGACCTTGCGGCGACATCGACCGGCCCTCTTCTAGTTCTGGCCTTCTTCTCTCTCCTAGCTTCACCCTCCTTATTTCTCAACCCCCCCTCCCTTCCCCCCTCTCTCTTTCACATCTACGTTCGTCCATTCCCCGTCAAGAGGATTCTTATTCGAAACTGACGTCTATTCCGTGCAAAAATCAAACAATTTTTTCGATGACTTCAGGGAGCTACCCAAGGAATTCAGCATGCAGAGTCCAATTCATCTTGGTCCTAGGACAATAGCATGTATAATCCCGTGACATTAGCTTTAGCCGAAAATTATACAAGACCCCATATAATATTTCCGACCACTCGCCTTTCACGTAACGTGTCCGCTTGCAGAGCCACGTTGAACGGGTCAGGACGTTTTCTATGTTAACTATGAAAACGAGCCTAATTTCAAAACGGACGTAAAAGATAAGGGCAGCTTGCTCCATGTTCAAACAACAGACCGCTTGACGTGTCTTATCTCCATTTCCAGCTGGTTCGCACTTACACCGTAGTTTCTTAGCTGAACGTGATTAGGTTTCCCTTGAGGACGACAGTTACCTATACCGGGTGTAACGGGCGAACCAGACTCTTAATTATAATCTTTTTTTCAGCACCACTGACAGACTCCAAGGATGTTGGATGAATCTTATTTGATTATGTAGACTGTCATTGCTGATTTATTAATTGTTAGATATTTTTAATGGCGAGCAGCAACTTTTTGAAGAGCGCCGAACAATCAGTGAATCGATCATTCTTGTTTGCCTGATAGTAAAGTGATCAATTATTAAATGCCAGGGTTCAATCGCTGATATTCCTCAGCACCTTTTGACGCTTCGTGCGACGTTATTTTTTTTCTTTATTTTCTTAGCTGCTACATCGAATCGAGTTCCAATATATTCATGATGATTATGACGCTGGATTGTTTAAGAATGCACGTGAATGATCTGCAATTTCTTAAGTAGCACAAACTGTTGTTTCATTGGGTCTGTCAGTTAAGTAATGACCTGGGAAAATTCTCGAACATTCTCGTGACTGAAATTACGAAAACTGCTTGCGTTCGCAGATCGATTTGGACCAGTTTGTTCCTTCGCCGTGCGATAACGATTAACGAATACAGGAACATGTTTTTATTTCGCAAAAAAAAAAGTGAAAGTTTGATCTTGATCGAGTCAAGGGGCCGCCTTAAAGGTGACGTGCATTACAAGAAGAAAGATTGGTAAACTCAACTGTATTCCAGAATGATGTAAAAGGAAATCAGTTGTGAATTTATAAGAAATGTCAAGGGTGTCGGTAAAGTAGATCGACTATGGCACAACGGGTTTAAATAATTAAGCGAATAAAATGAATCGGCATTGAATATACTGTGAACAATGTAGGACAGTCAGAGAAACAAAATGCAGGAAACAGGTGAAAACGAGCGTAGTTAAAAGGAATCTTAATATTTGTTTAACGACAATTAACATAATTATCTCATAGATGTGCTACATCGAAAGATATGATTGTATAGAGTAGAGCTGACTGCGCTAGTCAGCCGAGATACTACAGATGTTTAATGGCGGCCAACTCGGACCGGCGTGTTTATCGATCTACTCACATTTTCCTCTGGTCAGCCATCCTGTATTTAAGGATCTTCGGTTTCGCGTGAACGCACCGTTGAACCTCCAAGTAAAACGGACGTTTCGCAGGCTGATTTTTCTATTGGATTCGGTGGTCAGTGACAACATACAGTCAACACGCGCGACAGGCCTTTCGCGAACTTCCCGAAAGGCCAAAAGACGATTATGTGATAAATTATACGTATATTTATTAACACGATCACTAAAGACTCGTTCGTACTTTCCAGATCGATATTCAAAGCACTCACTTGTCGCGGAGCGGCAACCGCTAGACTTTTTCGGCCGCTCTATCGTTCCGACGACTATCATCGATTTTGTTGACGACTGCTAGGACCGATCCACCACCCCCGGTATAACGTACTGCTAGCGCCATCTCTCGGCAGTCGACGGTTTGCGGCAATTGCTTTCAACTCGCGATATCTTGCGGCATCTCAATTAAACTGCTCGTTGTAATTAATAACACTTGGAACGTGTGGACGTTTCGAATATTATAATTTTATAATAAAAGATTGGCAGTAAATAATTACACGACTTGGTACCTCATATGCCTTTTGTATTTTCACCAAGCATTTTCATCAGCTTTACAACTTACGTTTTTTGCAGTGTGGTGATTCTTCGTAAAACTATCGTGGACTATGTAAATTTTTTCGCGAAAGTTTTTTAGCCTGGGAATCATCGTAGATGCCATTTTGTGTCAGACGGAGTTCTTAGCTTTGCTTTGATTTAGATGCATCATCTGGGGACGTTGCCTGAAAAGAAATTTATACCCTTAAATACGTTTGTCATTGCACGCTAGTCAGTTATTCATATAAATTATTTGATACCTACGTCTTTCTTTGATTCCTGTAATGTTTCCGAAGCTTTGCCTGCCAGTGAGCTAACAGCTGCGATGGCAGCTGCTCCAGAGTCAGTTGCCAAACTTACGAATTCCGACAGGGATGTCGGCAATTTAATTTTTGGAAATTCAGGCCACTCGATATGCAATTCATTTTCATCTCCTGGTTTTACTGAAATAGAAAATCAATAAATACCATGACTTTTTAATATTATAATTCTTTTATAAAACAATAATAGGGGGACAATATCTTTTTGCACTTTGTGTACCTGATACTCCATGCTTTTTCATTTGCAAATCTTTTTAACATTTGGACTCAGGCTGAGCTTGTACAGGCTTGCTTACGCAGGGATCAACTGATTTATGGAATTATTAATTAAAGGATGTATAAGGGTTGTTATGAATGAATACTTATAACACATTTATTTATTAAGGTAATTGGATCGTGGAAAATTACTTACCCCCGTAGATGAAGTTGTAGCCAATGTTGACATAATGCTTAGCTAGTTCGACACCTTCTTGGGCTTGTTTTGGATAGCACACAGCACCTGCTGCAAGAGCCCCCGTGCTAGAATAAACTAATTTCTTAAATTTTCCACCTCTTAAACCAAAGATTAAGCCAGTTAAGCCACCAATTCCTACAGCACCCAATCGTGGTAGGACGTTGCTTTCTTCCTGTAGGTAGTCTAACAGAACTGCAAAGAAGTCAGTGTACACAAAGATTTTAAATATTTTATGCAATAATGAAAAAATGTTGCATTATTAATTTCAATTTGACTTATTTGAATATAACTTACGTTGACTGTGCTCTAGTCCAGTATCATAAGTGTTACTAATTGTACTTGTTACAGCTGAGTATTCAGAAACCAAGCTATTGACAGTTTTTCGAACTGTTCCAAAGCCCTGCTCCAGGTATGAAGGTGGACAATTATCATCCTGGCTAAAAAAAATCTACAGCTGCAATACTTTTGGAAATTGTAATTGTCATTAAAGGAATCAGTTGCAAGGATAATTATCTGAATCTTAGAAAAAGAAATTGTATTTAGAGTAACAACGATCCCCCCTCCTCCCACACGAATTCCAAGAACAGACACTGTTTAAAAAATTGAATTACTTGTGCTTTACCATGGTGTCTGCCTGGTGCATGAATCGTCTGCAGAATAAATAGGAAGTTCCGATGGTCTGATAAGCTTTTTGTCCGGAAGTTTATTACTGCAGTTTTCTGGACAATCTGGCGCTGAAGATGCAGGTTTTACTGCCGGGATTGCAGCACACAATCCACAGGGCATCAAGAATTTCTTGACCAGCTTTATATAAAAACATAGTATATACTTGAAACTACATATAAGAAATCTATAAAGAATTAATTAATTATTACCCTTATAATACACAAAATATAGCAATAATTTTTCCTACGAACTTTATCCACGAATTAGTAAAATGTAAATACATAATTACGTTACATTTATTATTTATATTACATAATACCCAATTGTTCGTCTCTATTACATCATAGAAACAAACTGGACTGTCAAGTCCACTAAATATATCGTGGACTTTATATAGTAGATCTAATTGTTCAATAAGTTGATTATAAAAGAAAATTAAAAATATATATTCTAAACGATACGTGTTTATTAATATTACATTAGAAAATCAGAAAAATTGAAAAAATATTCTAAATTTCTATTCAGAAAATTATCTCGGTTGCCAAAACCAATTGACTATCTGTGAAGTAACGAGGTTAGGTTTGATACTTGATAATATGTCAGTAATAACTGAAATTGCAAATTTTAGAAACCGCAATTACCTTAAACCCGTTCATGTTTCGAATTTATCTGAAATTACTATTAACGCGAATTAAGGATATCAAGATTTCAGCATTTCTAAGCAGACGAAAATTTCGAAGAAAAACGACAGCCCTCTTTCAATCCACAATACAACTATTATCAGCTGAGTTGAAACATTACCAGCAGCTGTATTGAACACGAAACTTCGGAATTGAACTAACATTTATCAATTTGGCAAGATTGAAAGGAACTTTGAAATTAATACGAAGGAAATTGACAAAACTATTACAGAAAGGAGAAACTTTAAATTCATAAATAATTAGAATGAGCATTAAACGTTATTTTACTCTGAATTAAATACTTACATTAGATGAACCCATATTTCAGCTAGAATTTTAAAATCACACGCACTATACGGAAACCCGACCCGATAACTCAAAATTCTTTCGTAACTTTTGCAATTTGTTTAACGGACTGCATTTCCTATTAGAAAAAAGAAATAGCAGCTTTGATGTGTGACGAAATTTAAGTTAAATTTGAGATAAACAACGAGATAAGTCACATAACTGACGACATAAATGAAGGCGAAAACGAAACACCGATATTCGCAACTGTTTACGTTGTTATTATATTAGCTACGAATGCTTGGAAACGCATGCTGTGATACGAATTTTGGCTTTTATTATATATAACATAAAAGCATGTAGTACGCAATTCTGTATATGCAATACATACGTTAATACCGGTTCTGCCAAATTCTACTAAAGTACCAGGTTGATAATCGTCGCATCTATCGACAGGCTCCTTGCAAGTAACGTCCTTTCCAAATAAATTTCCTACGGTGGCCTCTAAAATTTTGTGCACAGTATTATTCATTATCAAACATTACCGCATTTTCTTCAGATACCACAAGTTTTTTTTAATTTCAAAAGTAAGATTTTCCGGTTTAAAATTTCGAAGGCTACATGATTTTACCCACGTTCTACTGGGGTTCGCAGGGGTTGGTCGTCCCGCCAGAGATAAATAGGGCGATTGCCAATCGGCCGATATTCTTCTTGAAACCAATTTTATTTTGGCGTCGACGCGCCACCTGCACGGAGAAGCCTCGAACCATACCCACCATTTTTGATTCGTCGAGCGTATCTACCAGAATCCCAAGAAAAACTTAAATGTGGATAATAACTGAAATAGAGGTTTTTTAATTTAAATACCACAGTGAATAAATTGCATAATTGCATAGTAACGTGTCAACGTATGAGGATCTGGCGTTCGAGACTTGATTGCCATTTTTATTCCTTTTCATTCATGAACTATGCGTACTGGATCTATTAATTAGCTCAAAATCTAGCAAATGCATGATTTTATTATACTATATGTATACATTTTATTATATTATTAACATGTATATTTTTATGCTGTAGATACGTTCAAGAGAAAACAGGATATAAAAAATATAAGAGGAATCCGAAATTTTCATGAACCTTCAAAACTAAAAACTACTGTAAATATCGGTTACAGGAATCCCCCAACAATGATTTTGCAGTAATATCGAAATAGAAAATATCACAAGACACAGCCATACGATTCGCAAAATTATTTAATTCGTTAGAGAACGATACGAGTGTATAATTTTGAAATTGCAGGTGCAGCAGCAGCTACTTCTCGCATCTTCCATTTTCAATTACACATTTTTTACGCGTTACATTCACTAACCACGGATAAAATAATTCGATTTTATTATTAAATTTTTGACCCGGTTTTTAATTATGATTTAATGTTTTGTAAAAATTGTAAAATGGGTGTTTTAATTTTCGATCAGTATACCGGTAATCGAAAATTGTATTATAACATCATTGACCGAAGCGGTGGACTTGGGAATTTTTTGTGATATATCGTCACGCGAGCCTACGTGTCATGGATACCTACAAATAGACTTTACTCATTGAAAGAAATACATGTACGGTTTCTAAACATAATTAACCAATCATTTGTAAGGTTTAAGAAGAGCAACCCAAAGTGATTTAATCCTTTTTAAAACCCGTGAACGAAAACGTACTAACATGTACTACGGCCAATTATGGCCAATTAGGGCACGTTAATGGGGAATCATTATTAATACAATTTGAAATCCTGAATCAAAGTTTCAAATGAGAAGTTTTCAAGGTAGTTTGGATAAATGGAAAACCATGCATTTTATGCATTAAAACTTGTGAAAAAGCTTTTCAGATGAGACTCGAACTTGAGGCAAAGACTACTGCATAACTAGATACTGTAGGCATAATATAACATGAGTACGGTTTAATTAATTTTTCAATAATTGCTTACCTTAGTTCTGAACAGTAGACATTAAGTAAATATACAATTTTCGATTACTACACATATCCAACTTTGCAGTGACGTACCACTGGCTAAACAGAATTTTCAAAACTCCAAAATTATGTTGTTAAAAGTACTTGTACAGGAATTCAAATGGCAGTTTGTTATATCCTACTCCTTCCCAATTAGAATGAACTATAACTTATCACGAAAATATTTAAAAGCTAAACGGTATGATAGCAAAAAGTCATCATTTCTTATCGATTGCTATTTGCCTTAAGAAATAGGTTGTAACTGCCTTCGTAACCTTAGAGCTTGAATAAAGCTATAATATTATATTATAATCCACATGGAACTGTATTTGACATTTTTTCTATACATATATCAATTAAGTATCTCAGATACCCCCTCTCAAGTACTGTTTGCATTTTTATTCATAGAAAGTTTAATAAATCAAAATATTTGAAGTAGTGTCCTGCGGCTGGAACATGTGTGTCCACTGGTATGGCTTATCTCAAAGGATTTTCTTTACTTCGCTGATGCTTATTATTTACCTTATTAAACTTATGCAGGGCCTCTTCCTTTTAAAGACTCTCTTTGACTATGGAGCTGTAGGATTTATATATTTTTCGTATCAGCCAATTGTACCATGTTTGAATCTCTGTACCGGGATGAAATTGTTCAAATCAATATTTAGAATCAAATTATTGTATTATTGTATCATGGAAGGTACAATATTGACTATACTTTCACTGAAACAGAGTTGAAAAATTAAATACATGCGTTTAATAATCCAGATATACATTCAATTATATATTTGCACTATCATTGACTCTGGTGAAAACATAGCCATTTATCATATAAGAACAAAGATTTTATAGGTATACTAGATTGTATTTTATGATATATTATACTATATTATCTAGTATATGATTATTAAAATATATATGCAGATTTGAATATAAAGCTACCTTCGTTAAATACTATTTTAAAAGATGCAGATTTTTCTTTTGGTTTATGCTGGTCTTAACCGAGAAGCTTAAAAAGTTCAAAAGTTAAATGAACTTTTTGGTCTTATCAAGATTACAGTATTATTCGGTGTATACGTGGATATAAGAATATTCAAATGTACATTTTATACATTTGTGCTTCTTCGTCAAATTACCTCCCCTAGATTGAATCTCATGTCGCCTTCGGTCGTTTCAAGATCCTTATTAGTTTCTAGCCAGTGAGGATTGTAAATGAACAGAATGGACGCTGGTATCAAGGCCACAACACACAATAATAGTATTACATATAATTTTATGCAGCAACAAGCAATCATCTCTTATCAAATTTGAGTCGTGTCACTTTTCTGTCATAAAAAACTTGTAAATATTTTTTTTTTAGAATGTCCAGCTGGATTTTTACAGAAATTCCATTGTTCTTTGTAATCTAAAATTACTGCAAAGATACTCTGAGTTTTTTTTTATACTGTACACATACATATACAACAGGGTGAATTTTATGAAATTATGTAAATTATTAATATAAAAAAAGATTTTATTATTGAGGCAGTGTTCGTTAACGTGCGATTACGATCGTAAATATTTTTAATGCGACACGCTAAAAATAGTAATAATTATATTTAATTTTCACGTATAAATGTACAGTTCAATATGTTGTCGAATCGTTCTACAAAGGACAAGTGTTCGAACAATTCACAAAAATGCCATTCGAGTCGAGAGAGAATAAAAATCAGTAAAATATGTCTCTATGCCGATGCTACACAGTGGATTTGGGTAATGCTCACTTTCCACAGTATCAATGACACAATTCAATTTGTACCAATGTAGAAATGAGTTAACGTTGTCTACTGTTTGGCTTCGAACTGTTTTATTTCTTGTTGGATTTCCTTTTTTCGCGAAATTTTATCAAGGACTTCCTTCTCGGGACTTTTGATATCTCCATTCTTGATTTTTAATTCCAAGGCCTCTATCTCTCGGATTTTCTTTCTGAGGTTTCGCAATCTTTTTGTTGGATCCACACTAGCTTCGACAGGTGATGTACTAGTGATTTCAGGCTCAGATATTGTAATTTTAGATAAATCTTTGCTCACTGATTCCACACTCTTATTCTTATTCTTCTTTTTCTTCTTTTTGGTTTCAGTTTGAATCACTAAACCAGGAATTAGTGAAGTTTTTGCTTGAGCTTCACGCTTAGCCTTATGGGCTGCCACATATTCTGGGCTCATACCAACAGGGTATGTTGGTAAGTTTTTAACAAATTGTTTACCTTTGCTCTCGTACCTACAACAAAACAAATTCACAGGTCGAATCAATGGTATCTAACAGATTTTTATATATAAATATTGCTCGTTAAATATAAATATTATAATTCAAGATGACAGATGATAAATGGATACAATCAAGAGAAGGAACAACAATATATTTAATATTTCCGACAAGTAAATAGCGCAAGTATCAATAAGAATATACATACAGTGGAACTTCTTCCTGAGGTACATAGCCATCTTTCACCCTACGTGGTTTACGCCATGTACCATCTGGTCGTTGGCTAGCAGGGATGAATGTGCCTCCTGAGAAATGATTAAAATTCTCCTATATGACATAACGTGTTTGCCTTACATTAATATATGTGTATCCTGCAACAGGTAATCTACTGTATGAAAACCTAAGACTAAACTGCAGAATACAACTCCTTCTTGAAGTTATCTGCGGATAGTTTTTCTACAGGAAACTCTTCACGAAGGAGTTGTATTCTGCAGTTTTACCATAGTCTATTATTAAAAACTACATTTTATTCTAATAATGACATTAATTAAGAGCAAGAAGTTTTTATAAATTGGATTCAGTTCAATTTCTGTTTTTAAGTGATTAACGACCAATTTAAGAATCAAGCCCAGAACCATTGAAATTTTCATTTTTTAATAAGAGAATTCGCTAGACTCATAAATAGACAGAAATCCAATATGAGATCATGATGTATCTTCGTGAAAAAAAAGAATTGCCAATGCCATACGACATATAAGGTAATTGTTTACGTGAGTGAGGTTAGATCTAGCTTGTAGCACATACGATTGCGACAAGCGGTTTCGGCCACGGCGCGAGTTTACCTTGCTCATCCTTAATATAAGCCGACGCCATTTACGACACAGATACCTTTTTTACACACAATTTTATTTATACTTGTCGGGTTTTTGGGTTTAATCGCGTGCCTTTCTGCTACGCTCACGAAATAAGATCAAGATTAACTCACTCCAAACTCGGCAGATGTCGCTGCCCGCAGCTTCTTGTGACGTTTGGGACAACGTTCGACACAGTTCAGAAATCCGGCTATAGAGGGTACACATTTTTGCGAGGATTTCGTCATTACCGACGTGCAATATTACATTTGGAAGTATCTTTGTTCCACCTACATAAATTCTTTTGTCCATCTTTCGAAAATCCTCGCCGTAATTCAAAAGATATATTTTTAACATCATTCTGACAACTTATTGACGTGAATAGGATATTCTTATATTTAATAAATTGAGTGCATTAAGTAATATCACATTTCAAAAATATGATCCTTCCATTGATCTATCAACAAATCCATTATATTCCTGTCTGACGCGTTAACTCGTTAAATTTACACCTGTACAAAAGCTTTGTTCGCCTTACCTAGACTTTCAACATTTACCAAAAGCACAATGTCTTTATTAACTAAAAAAATAATTACATGTCAACTTGCAATTTTTCAAAAATATCATTGTGCACGTAAATCGAACAAAGTTGATTAATATTATCGAAAAACGTCCCGTAATCTCCATGTCTTTAAGTTGGCCTTTGACCCTGGAACTGGTTCCTTGCTCCAACAATACATTTACCATCGTTCCAGGACTTTAATGATAAATCAGTATAACTAATTGAATCCTAATAGACGTTAAAACAAACAGAGCGATGTATCTCCATTAATTAAAAGTTGAACCTGGTATAATTTATAGGCGATATAACGGGCTGTCTAAGATTCATTTACGTCACTCATTGAAAATCTAGAGAAACATGCGTCTAGTTACGTTTCCTTGGAAGTACCAGGACACCGGGTATAAGACACACGTGCGTGTGGAAGCTCAGACGAGTGACAGCTGCAATTTCACAGGTTTGCCATCTTGAAATTACAAGTGAAATGCCAAGCTGTATCTAAGGTTCACTTAAATATATGAAAAAGTAAAATTTCTTCACGTTTCAGGTAAAAGTTCAAGTTTAACAATCCACGTTACTAATCCGCTTAACGTATAAGAAAAATCTCGTTCTTCTTTCACAACTATTCTTGCTGTTTTTCTTTTATTAATATGCAGAAAATTTCTCTTCGCAGTTTCTTAAAGTCACAAAACAAGCATGTTAAAACTTTGCTAACACCGAAAGTGTAAAGGGTACAAGTATATGTTAGGTATAGTTTGTTATAGGGAATTTATACCATAGCGCGTTACTACAATGGAGGCGAATCGTAGGTTGGCTAAAAAAATGTTCACAAGAAGCAAATTTTATTTTGCAATCTCTTTTTGCCGTATTTATTTTGGATTTATTTTTTTATTTATTATATATGCTAATTCGGACAAAGCAGCTCCTGTGCTGGTGAACGACGAAATTAATATAAACAAAGGGCTGCTCCTGTAGGAATTTCGACTGTCGAGGGCGATGAGTGGAGAACAAGAAGAGGCTGTACAGTGCGTGAATATTGATGTGATAAAAAGAATGAAAATTTTGTTACTTATATGGAAATTAAAAAGATTTTTGAAACGAAGAAAGAAAGCTTTTGCGGCTTCGGCTGAATTGCGGACTTAATCTTGTTCGTGCTCGTTTTTTCATCCCTGAGCTCGAAATTCTGAAAGTGGCGCTGATTTTAAATTTAGACACAATCTCCGCATTCTGGCGAATCCTACTTTATCCTTCGGCAGGAATACGTTGTCGGTATGTTTATAGCTTTTCTTTTGTTCTTTCCCTTTGTATACGATCGCAACACACACACAGGATTCATCGTTTTGTTCTCAAGATAAATTGCTCTTTCTCCATGTCACATATCGTCGTTTCGCGAACGCCTTTTTTGCAATTGTGCACGATAAAAAGTATATATCTATATATGATTTTTTGTCAATTTTCATTGAATTAACACACATTACCCTCAGTAAAAGCCAATTGGCAATGACAAATTTTCTTATCAGTTATAGGGACTAAAAAATATTATTATTTATT